>JAODUO010000210.1:280000-352500 GCA_025642075.2 Ridgeia piscesae | reverse complement strand
CAACTTTTTATCGACGGATTACCATGATATTTATATGATCATATAGTTTTATCTTTCTTCTTCGTTCCATACTTTTCAAAATGGCCGTACTCATTAACATAATCTCGCAAACAATTCTGAAAGATGGGGCCTGTCAACGTGATCCAATATGGCCGTGGGCGTAAACAATGAAAACCGAAATACGACACCGAGAGGGAAAAATTCATTAACACCTTTTAAGCACCGCCAAAAAATCAGTTATCGGTGCAGAATCATAGAATGACATTATAGCAACATCAGAAAAATTATACAAGAACAGGTATGTTGCGTGATAATAAATTACGGCCACTAAACTCGGGCCCCTATCTCCCCATGTTGTCAGAAGGGGCATCAAATTGGTCTGACCTCCCTACCTTCGGTGGAATGCCCACATAAATAGCATTTCTTTAAAAGCAAATAGATCACTAGCCTTCCTCCGCAGAAATCTCAAAGTCTCATCAATCCAAATAAAAACTCAGGCTTACATCACCTTTGTCAGACCTATCTTGGAAAACAACTGTACTGTCTGGGGTCACCCCTACACCATTACACAGATAAACCAACTAGAAATGATCCAACGCCGTGCAGCTCGATATGTCCTACATCGCCACCATAATAGCTCAAGTGTAACCGATATGCTCCAGACATTAGGATGGAGATCCCTATCCGACCGAAGAAATAATGCTAAACTATGCATGATATATAAAATAGCGAACAACTTAGTGGGTATACCAGCAAAAACATATCTCATTCCTGTAATCACAGTAAATTACTAGAAAACCGCATTCCTTGTCTTACCATATCCCTACTCCAGATGTAATTACCACTTGTATTCTTTTTTCCCAAGTACCATTTGACTTTGGAACTCCCTCCCTCAACATGTTGTAAATCAAAACAGCCTTGAATCCTTTAAGACAATATCCAGACTTTGCATTATTCCACTTTTTAGATATAACTAGTTCTTTAGCACGCATTACTGTTTACATGCACTAATTACTGTTCTGATACATTGCATTGCACCCTAACAGAAAATATATTTCTTTTTATTTATCCTCCGCATGTTGAGGCTAAGTGGTATCCGGAAGAAGAAGAATAAGAAGAATGCCCCTCTGCCTTAATTTGGAACAGTTGCAATGCCCCAACCCGCAACCGTTTTAGTCACAAAGCATTAAGCAGGGTGGAACAGGGTGGTTGTTGGTGAAAACGTTTTTGATTTAATAAATAACTATTTATCAGTTAGTAAAACAGCTTATTTAATTATCGTTCTCACAGGTCGTGCATTTCTGCATTCCAACTTCTACTTGTTTTGGCAACGTTTATATTGTCTACAGTTTGAACTACAGTTTGGTGAATGACAATACAAAATATAGGTTTGACAACAGTAAAATCATTGGGGCATTCTAATTAATTTCTATATTAATTATGCATTTAATATGTAATGTTTCAATATGTACAATTATTTATTATATACAGCTGTACTTAGATTTGACAATGGTAAACTCACTGGGGCATTCTGACCAAAAGTGGTGCATTTTGACTATTCTGTTGGAGCACTGCAACTATGTGATTGGTGCATTGCGATTACGGGTATGTTTGGGACATTCAGGCACTAGGGCATTCCGACTATAATTCCTCTCTCACTCTTTCACCCAGTCACAGATAATTGCCTGGTGAAGTCTAACTAACAAATAGTGGCTTATAATGTTGTTTATTCTTGTTTACCTTTTACAGTTGAAATATAAACCATGACCAGATATCCGGATGTTTATACCATCGACTATGACCTAAACTGGAAATGATCGTCAGCCTGCAATCTGAACGAGAACATTTAGGAGGGCTCCTTGAGGTTCACAACCACCATGAAGCCCCAGGCTCATGAGTGCGCATGAATCAAACCAAGCCACTATGTTCTCGCATGCCTTCTTCGCCCTGTTTCTGATCAGCTCAACTTGACACACGGTTTTGACTTTGGTGCTGTCTGATATGGTCAGTGAGTTGATGTCAATATTCCACCATGTCAACTGACACGTCAACTGACATGTCATCCACTGGACACAGTCACCAGTCAGACGTCATCCTGCTGTGTGGTCCGCCTCATGTTGTAAGTTGTTCCGTCCCTGTCTCGGCAGTTAACTCTATCTTAACGTTGCACACAAGGTAACATCAGGTGTTAGAGTTATGTAAACATTATTCAAATAATGATAGTACAGGAAAACTACATACTTATTTATTTACCAATTTTAGAACATATCATTAATGTTATTATGTTGTGTCTTAGCAAAAAAAGTTAAGAAGTATTACCTGCTTATTTATTATACTTATTTATTGTACTTATTTATGTACTAAATTGATTAGTTTTACCAAAGTTAGTGCTGATTAATATTATTATCATTTTAATGTGTCTTATCAACTGTATGTGAATCACCAGTCTTATACTGCCATTTTTATTTGTAACTGAAGAAATGTTTTTGTTTTTAATGTGATCTTTAACACGGACAATAGAGTGTTATGAATCTTGAATCTATTTGTTACTGTTGTGTACAATGTTTATTTTCAGAGGCTCATCAAAATGTGAATATTTAACACATTGAAATTTGGTACGAAGACTATGGGGAATCCCAGTCTGACATAATTGTTAGTGTCTGGTAAAAAGAAAATATCCGTGGCGTCTGCAGCTTGAATATTTATTCTCAGTCTGGCTCATATTTGTTTATTTTCTGTTCCCATAGAGATCTACCAGGGTAGTTGGTCTTCCAAAATTAATCAGGACCTGTGTGCTGTCTGTTTGCATCACCAACAAAATGGATAAATCATATTTTATACCAACACAAACATGTTCCTATCTAAAAATATGAGATGTGTTCTTCTTACTTTGGATTTGTTGATTTTTGAAATGATTAGCATTTAGTTTATATAGTCCTATACGACAAGGAGGGTGCCACTGCATCAGTAGCACATAGGCTGCTATCTTATATAATGTTGCACAATCAAAAACTCATACAATTCAAACTAAGAAGAACACTTTCATGGTTTCTACTATACCTTTCTAGAACACACCTGTAACATTTCTAAGTTATATGACCTGTACCCCTGGAGTTATGGTTATGTTTGTATCGGTCCAAAATATGATTTATGCATTTTGTTGGAGGTGTTTGATGCTGACATACAAACCTGATTTATTTTGGAGTAGCACTTAGATTTCTATGCAAACTGAAAATAAGCATAAGTTGCTGTTTGGTGTTAAATTTTCACGTACATTTTGCCTCGCAAATGCAAATCAGACTAAACAAAACCTCAACTTGAAGGTACCACAATGATTCTTCTATTCACCCACACTTATAATTATGACATATATGGATTCTCCATGTCATTTAGTCAATATACCAAAATTATTTACGGCTCTATGTTAAATAGTCACACTTTTATAAGACCCTGAAAACTGGAGTTTTGCTTGTCGCAACAAATCTAACAAAAGTTACATAATTTTATATCTCTACCAACTTTAGGAACATTTTCAAATATTTTGATATTTAAAAATCAGCCAATTCTAATATACAGAATAACCTTTCAGTGGTAATTGTGAAGTTTTGAATTTCATTGTTGTTTAGGGAAAGACGCGATACTACCGCAGAAAATTGGCTGACAGATACACACGAGTGTCACCAAAGGAGCTCTTTGCAGAGGACAAGGATCTCTCCATTCGACAACTTGTTAATCAGCATGTAGTGGCTGCCCTCCGCCAGGTGAAGTCGACTTTCTGGGTTTCATATTATAGTTGTACAGTCTCCGTTGAGTTTATGTCAATCTATAATAAGCACAGACTTGCATGACCTGTAAACTGTTTGTGAGACGGTGTGTGAAACTTCAGGCCTTAAGGTGCACTTCAGCAGTGTAACGTTATGTAAAAGTGCAACCTTTCAGTTTCACAATGATCTCATTGCATGGTGCAATTTTACCGGTGTCACTTACATATTTACATATGTGTCCTGTAAATTTTGATAATGCCAGCAACAAACATACCCATAACCATACAACATACTTGGTACCGTTTCATCGGATTAACTGAAAAATTATATATAAAAGACGGACAGACTCGGTGTGCAGCTGTAACGACAGATGATATGAGTGCTAACATCATTGTTGTTTCATACAGGGGTGTAAAGTCGTAATTGATGATAATAATCAGACAAGAAAAAGGAGGGAATCTTTCGTTCGTGTCATCCAACAGAAGGTATGGTCCACACTGTGCTGTCATAAGCCCACAGACAATGGTCAGCTGCTAATTCACAACTTGTGTTAATACATCTAGAATTGTGTTAATAAGATTGGAAAAGGGTGCCATTCAGAGCTTTAAAAACTAAGATGATACTTCTGAACAGCTGTAGGTTAACACAAGGTTTGGTTACTCAAATCTTGAAGGGGAAAATAAATATGCACACACACACACACACACACACACACACACACACACACACACACACACACACACACACACACACACACACACACACACACACACACACACACACACACACACACACACACACACACACACACACACACACACACACACACACACACACACACACACACACACACACACACACACACACACACACACACACACACACACACACACAACACAACACACACACACACACACACACACACACACACACACACACACACACACACACACACACACACTCATCACACACTCACACAGACAGACACATACAGACACATGCACACTCATACACAGACAGACACAGACACCCATTCACACATATACAAACATACATACAAACATACAGACATGCAGACATGCACATGTTGTGTGTGTGTGGTGTGAGGGTGTGTGTGTGGCAAATGAGAACCTCTGGACCTCTTCTGTAAGAACAAATATTGAAATGGTTTATTTTGTTGTTATTACTTGGGTAAGATTGAATTAATGTGGGTAATTATGTAATTTGCTTAGTGATTTGTCACAACTGCCCAGTGTATTACATAACACTTTTCTGAATATCTGCAGTTGGCTGTATTTGTAACGCCAGCAATGCTTTGATGAAACATCTGTAAACTATGTACATAACTGTTCATTCAATGTAGATTTCAAAACACATTATTTAGACTGATGATAGTAAAACCTAATTCAAGTGTTCAATAAATAACGTAGTTACAATTTGGTAATATATTTTGTTGTTGTTGTTGTTGCAGTGCCCCAATGTGAAGGTTGAATGTCTCAGTTTCCATCCATGTCATGGAGTGGCACAGTTGCAGTGGGCTCGTGAATTCTACAATGCCTGGTGTGTGGAACACGACACTGCTGATACTCGTAGTGGTCAAACTACTGAGTCGATCGACAGATGGGAGCAGTGGATGGGTAGGGTGTTTATCACTGTTGATTGTACTTTTGTTGACATAAAAATATCGGTCGGTCGGTCGGGTGGTTGTGAGAGGGTGAGTTAGTGAGAGGGTGAATTAGTGAGTTAGTGAGTTAGTGAGCGAGCGTGTAAATGTTTCTTTTGTATTTTATTTCAACATAGGCTTGTATGGAGTTTATGTTAGGAAGGTTGTAAATTCACTTCTCAGAATCAGAAGCTTTCACGGTTTTGGGATATCCGCAGTCCCTGGGTGCTAGTTGCTGGTTGAGCTGCAAGCCGGCAGTGGGGAGGACACTGGAAACATCACCCAGCTGTATGAATGTGTACCTGGCTGTAGACAGTGGTGGATATTTGTATATGAATAGTCTTTGTGCATCATAGCTGAATGTTTCCCAGGGAAGTCTATAATTAGGTTGTTTGATTGAACAGGTAAGAACGTATCTTTATTAACGTTGATGAAGATCATTGAAGAATTCGGATATTTACCTGTAACTTCTCAGTCTCCTCGTATACTATAGTTTTGGTCTTCACTGATGATCGATCCTTAGAGAGAACTTGTCCTCTGTAGAACATCCCTCGGTTGATGAAGGGTTCCATGTGATCGACATCAATACTTACCTGCAGAGAACGTCTAGTCCCAGAGTGAGTCCACACATCTATATATTAATTCTGTCTTGGTCATAAAGTCTATAATTATTAGATATTGGAAACTCTGTGGTTCGAATTTTTGCTTGAACTCATTCACATAAACTACCTTTTTGTGTTTATACGTGTATTAAAATTTCAGATTTACAGGCAATTTTTTTTTATGTACATTATAGCAAAATATAAAATAATTATATGTGTATGTATACACTTAAGTCTGAATTAAAACTCTGTTCAGTAGTGTTTATATCACAAGCCAATGTAAATTATGAAGAAATATTGTAGAACATATTTTTGAAAGGATAAAATAGATTTTTTATCACATTAACGATCTCAATATGGAATACGGAAATTAATCATCTGATAATGACCATCTCATCTCATTCGATAGAATTGTATTGGTTCCATTCTCTTGGTGTGGCTAAAAGGCATTTGGCGACATCCTTCCTCTAAAAAATTCTTTCTTTTTGAACTTCCGATAACATTTTTATCATTATTTTATATTTTTAAGTTATTCCATTAAGAATGAAAGTACAATTTCCTGACAAATGGTATCTGTTTCAGTTTGAAGTGCCAGCGTTGTTTGTGCAATGGGAAGCTGTGGTCTCGTTGATAGAACACACAACTGATATAAGACTGGCAGGGGGCGCCACTGAGGTTCTTTCAGTTTGGTCCAGATGTAATCCTTGTGGGCGAATCATTATCATTTATGATGGCATTACCACCAGAGGGGGTACGTGGTGCTCTGTTTTAACGTTACTTACAAAATGTGTTCAGTGAAATTGTTCTTACACAGTTAGAGCCTGTAATTATATTGTTTCCAGAATGTGTTTGAACTTGACATCTCTAAGGAAAATATTAAGTAAGTTTAGAATTTTACTTCACAAAACCTTTGCTCTAGTCTGTTTGGCATATTCTTGAGCAATGTACTTCTACAATCAAAGGAAACACTTTGGTCACTATATAATTAATAAATACTATGCTATTAACTTTGTGTATTATTATTGGTTACATTCTAGCCTTAAAACCCATAACATTTGATTAGCTCATAGCCACTTATACAAGAACAAGAAGTTTATTTTGGCCATAGAATACAACAAGTTGATGCAGTAAATATGTTAGATATATGCATTACCACAAATAAAATAGATAAAATGGAATAATGTTTGATTGAAGCAAAATAAATACATTTTAAGGTCTCAACTTTATAAAGTTTACAAGCTTGTATGTCTTGAGGGTTCCAAGTCTGACTGAAAGTTCAGTTGTAGGGCTGCTTTATGAAAATAGTTTCAACCATTGGACCTCACCGCTTTTGCCATGTTATGTCCAGCAGGTGGCTTGGATGGTCAGTTGAGACAGACATTGACTGAACTTACTGGACACTTGACCAACTGTCCAGTGTATATGATAGTCTCGGACGACGCAACTGCGGTGGGGGCATTTTCCGTTCCTCCGCAACCCGGGATTCTGGCCTTCTTGCTTCAACTGCACCACGTGGACGTGGAGAATACGGGGGGTGACGGGGTGTGGTGGGTGACGGGGTGGGTGGGTGACAGGGTGTGGGGGGTGCAGAGTGTGGTGGGTAAAGGGTGTGGGGGGTGACAGGGTGTGGTGGGTGACAGGTGTGGGGGGTGACGGGTGGGGGGTGACAGGGTGGGGGGTGACAGGTGTGGGTGACAGGGTGTGGTGGGTGACAGGTGGTGGGTGACAGGGTGGGTGGGTGACAGGTGTGGTGGGTGACAGAGTGGGTGGGTGACAGAGGTGGTGGGTGACAGGTGTTTTGGGTGACAGGGTGTGGGGGGTGACAGAGTGGGGTGGGTGACAGAGTGTGGTGGGTGACAGAGTGGGGTTGCTGGGGGTGACAGGGTGTGGTGGGTGACAGGGTGTGGTGGGTGACAGATTTGGGGGGGTGACAAGTGTGGTGGGTGACAGGGTGTGTGGGTGACAGGGTGTGGTGGGGGGGTGGGTGGGTGAAGAGTGGGGTGGGTGACAGGGTGTGGGGGGTGACGGGTGTGGTGGGTGACAGGGTGTGGGGGGGTGACAGGGTGTGGTGGGTGACAGAGTGTGGGGGTGACAGAGTTGGGGGGTGACAGGGTGTGGTGGGTGACAGAGGTGGTGGGTGACAGGGTGTGGTGGGTGAAAGAGTGGTGGGTGAAAAGGTGTGGTGGGTGACAGGGTGTGGTGGGTGACAGGGTGTGGTGGGTAAGGGTGGGGTGGGTGACAGGTGTGGTGGGTAAAGAGTGTGGTGGGTGACAGGGTGGGTGGGTAAAAGGGTTGGTGGGTGACAGGGTGGTGGGTGACAGAGGGGGGGTGACAAGTGGTGGGTGACAGGTGTTGGGGCAGAGGTGGTGGGTGACAAGTGTGGTGGGTGACAGGGTGGGTGGGTGACAGAGTGTGGTGGGTGACAAGTGGGGGGGGGTGACAGGTGGGTGGTAAGAGAGTGGTGGGTACGGGGTGTTGGGAAGGGGTGTGGTGGGGGAAAGGGTGTGTGGGTGACAGGGTTGGGGGGTGGGGTGGGTGGGAAGAGGTGGGGGGTGAAGAGGGGGGGGCCGGGGTGTGGTGGGGCGGGGGGGGTGGTACAAGGTGTTTAAGGGTGGGTGGGTGACAGAGTGTGGGGGGTGACAGGGTGTGGTGTAAAGGGTGTGGTGGGTGACAGAGTGTGGTGGGTGACAGAGTGTGTTGGGTGACAGAGAGTGGTGGGTGACAGGGTGTGGTGGATGACAGGGTGTGGTGGATGACAGGGTGTGGTGGGTGACATAGTGTGGTGGGTGACAGAGTGTGGTGGGTGACAGGGTGTTGTGGGTGATAGAGAGTGGTGGGTGATAGAGAGTGGTGGGTGATAGAGAGTGGTGGGTGATAGAGAGTGGTGGGTGACAGGGTGTGGTGGATGACAGGGTGTGGTGGGTGACAGTGTGGTGGATGACAGAGTGTGGTGGATGACAGAGTGTGGTGGATGACAGAGTGTGGTGGGTGACAGAGTGTGGTGGGTGACAGAGTGTGGTGGGTGACATGTGGTGGGTGACAGAGTGTGGTGGGTGACAGGGTGTGGTGGATGACAGGGTGTGGTGGATGACAGGGAGGGTGGTGACAGAGTGTGGTGGGTGACAGAGTGTGGGGGGTGACAGAGTGTGGGGGTGACAGAGTGTGGTGGGTGACAGAGTGTGGGGGTTGGGGGTGACAGGGTGTGGTGGGTGGGGTGTGGTGGATGACAGGGGTGGGGGGTGACAGGGTGTGGTGGGTGACAGGGTGTGGTGGGTGACAGGGTGTGGTGGGTGACAGGGTGTGGTGGGTGACAGGGTGTGGTGGGTGACAGAGTGTGGTGGGTGACAGAGTGTGGTGGGTGACAGAGTGTGGTGGGTGACAGAGTGTGTTGCCGTTTCAATTACATTGTAAAATGGCATGGACGGGCAAGCTCACACAAAAAAACGACATGGACGGTTATGGACGGCCCGTCTGGCGGACCCGTCCATGACAAATAACTGCCCGTCCAAAAACGCAACTTTCAAATTTTGCCCGTCCAAATGACGGGTGGACGGGTCTCTGGGTGACGCTATGACTGACAGAGTGTGGTGGGTGACAGGGTGTGGTGGGTGACAGAGTGTGGTGGGTGACAGGGTGTGGTGGGTGACAGGGTGTGGTGGATGACAGGGTGTGGTGGGTGACAGGGTGTGGTGGGTGACAGAGTGTGGTGGGTGACAGGGTGTGGTGGGTGACAGGGGGGGGGGACGGGGTGTGGGGGGGTGCAGGGTGTGGTGGGTGACAGAGTGTGGTGGGTGACAGGGTGGTGGGTGACAGAGTGTGGTGGGTGACAGAGTGTGGTGGGTGACAGAGTGTGGTGGGTGACAGAGTGTGGTGGGTGACAGAGTGTGGTGGGTGACAGAGAGTGGTGGGTGACAGAGTGGTGGGTGACAGGGTGTGGTGGGTAAAGAGTGTGGTGGGTGACAAGGTGTGGTGGGTGACAGAGAGTGGTGGGTGACAGAGAGTGGTGGGTGACAGGTGTGGTGGGTGACAGAGAGTGGTGGGTGACAGGGTGGTGGGTGACAGAGTGTGGTGGGTGACAGAGTGTGGTGGGTGACAGAGTGTGGTGGGTGACAGAGAGTGGTGGGTGACAGAGTGTGGTGGGTGACAGGGTGTGGTGGGTGATAGAGTGTGGTGGGTGACAAGGTGTGGTGGGTGACAGAGAGTGGTGGGTGACAGAGAGTGGTGAGTGACAAGGTGTGGTGGGTGACAGGGTGGGGGGTGGGGGGGGGGGACAGAGTGTGGTGGGTGACAGAGTGTGGTGGGTGACAGAGTGTGGTGGGTGACAGAGTGTGTTGCCGTTTCAATTACATTGTAAAATGGCATGGACGGGCAAGCTCGCACAAAAAAACGACATGGACGGTTATGGACGGCCCGTCTGGCGGCCCGTCCATGACAAAAAACTGGCCCAAAAACGCAACTTTCAAATTTTGCCCGTCCAAATACGGGGGGACGGGTTTGGGGTGACCTTGACTGACAGAGTGTGGTGGGTGGGGTGTGGTGGGTGCAGGGGGGGGTGGGGTGGGTGAAGGTGTGGTGGGTGACGGTTGGGGGGCAGAGTGTGGTGGTGTGTGGTGGGTGACAAGTGGGTGGGTGACAGGGTGGGGTGGGTGACAGAGTGTGGGGGGACAGGGTTGGGGGGTGAAAAGGGGGGGTGACAGAGAGGGGGGTGACAGGTGGGGGGTGACAGAGTGTGGTGGGTGACAGAGTGTGGTGGGTGACAGAAGTGGTGGTGACAAGTGTGGTGGGTGACAGAGTGGGGGGGTGACAGAGGGGGTGGGTGACAGAGTGGGGGGGGACAGGGTGTGGTGGGTGAAGAGGTGGTGGGTGACAGAGAGTGGTTGGGTGTGGTGGGTGACAGAGAGTGGTGGGTGACAGGGTGTGGTGGGTGATAGAGAGTGGTGGGTGACAGGGTGTGGGGGGTGAAGGTGTGGTGGGTGAAAAGGTGTGGTGGGTGACAGAGAGTGGTGGGTGGGGTGTGGTGGGTGATAGGGTTGGTGGGTGAAAAGGTGGGTGGGTGACGAGAGTGGTGGGTGACGAAGTGGTGGGTAAAGAGAGGGTGGGTGAAGGGTGGGGAAGATGGGGGTGACGAGAGGGGGGGACAGAGAGTGGTGGGTGACAGAGATGGTGGGTGACAGGGGTGGTGGGTGACAGAGTGTGGTGGGTGACAGAGAGTGGTGGGTGAAAGTGGGTGGGTGACAGATTGGTGGGTGACAGAGAGTGGTGGGTGACAGAGTGGGGGGGTGACAGGGTGTGGTGGGTGATAGAGTGTGGTGGGTGACAAGGTGTGGTGGGTGACAGAGAGTGGTGGGTGACAGAGAGTGGTGGTGAAAAGGGGTGGGGGGTGACAGAGAGTGGTGGGTGAAGGGTGGTGGGTGAAAAGGGTGGTGGGTGACAGGGTGGGGGGGACAGAGGTGGTGGGTGACAGAGTGTGGTGGGTGACAGAGTGTGGTGGGTGATAGAGTGTGGTGGGTGACAGAGAGTGGTGGGTGACAGAGTGTGGTGGGTGACAGGGGGGTGGTGGGGGGGGGGGAAGAGGGGGTGGGTGAAAAGGGTGGTGGGTGACAGAGAGTGGTGGGTGACAGGGGTGGTGGGTGACAGAGGTGGGGGGTGCGGGGGTGTGACAGGGTGGTGGGTGACAGAGGGGGTTTGGTGACAGAGTGTGGTGGGTGACAGAAGTGGTGGGTGATAGAGTGTGGGGGGTGACGGGGTGGGGGGTGACAGAGGTTGGGTGACGGGGTGTGGGGGGTGACAAGAGGGGGGGACAGTTTGGGGGGGTGAAAAGGGGGGGGATAGAGTGTGGTGGGTGAAAAGGTGTGGTGGGTGACAGAGAGTGGTGGGTGACAGAGAGGGGGGAAGGGGGGGGTGACAGGTGGTGGGTGACAGGGTGTGGTGGGTGAAGAGAGTGGTGGGTACAGGGTGTGGTGGGTGTTTAGAGTGTGGTGGGTGACAAGAGAGTGGTGGGTGACAGGGTGTGGTGGGTGATAGAGTGTGGTGGGTGACAAGGTATGGTGGGTGAAGAGAGTGTGGTGACAAAGAGTGGTGGGTGACAGAAGTGTGGTGATCAAAGGCATTTGGGTGACATATGTTAATAAATATATGCTATTCAACTTTGTGTTTATATTGGATTGCTTAAAACCCATAACATTTGATTAGCTCATAGCCACTTATACAAGAACAAGAAGTTTATTTTGGCCATAGAATACAACAAGTTGATGCAGTAAATATGTTAGATATATGCATTACCACAAATAAAATAGATAAAATGGAATAATGTTTGATTGAAGCAAAATAAATACATTTTAAGGTCTCAACTTTATAAAGTTTACAAGCTTGTATGTTTTGAGGGTTCCAAGTCTGACTAAAAGGTCAGTTGTATGGTTGCTTTAGGAAAGTAGTTTCAACCATTGGACCTCACCGCGTTTGCCATGTTATGTCCAGCAGGTGGCTTGGATGGTCAGTTGAGACAGACATTGACTGAACTTACTGGACACTTGCCCAACTGTCCAGTGTATATGATAGTCTCGGACGACGCAACTGGGGTGGGGGCGTTTTCCGTTCCTCCGCAACCCGGGATTCTGGCCTTCTTGCTTCAACTGCACCACGTGGACGTGGAGAATACGGTGGGTGACAGGGTGTGTGGGTGACAGGGTGTGGTGGGTGACAGGGTGTGGTGGGTGACAGAGTGTGGTGGGTGACAGGGTGTGGTGGGTGACAGGGTGTGTTGGGTGACAGGGTGTGGTGGGTGACAGAGTGTGGTGGGTGACAGAGTGTGGTGGGTGACAGGGTGTGGTGGGTGACAGGGTGTGGTGGGTGACAGGGTGTGTGGGTGACAGGGTGTGGTGGGTGACAGAGTGTGGTGGGTGACAGAGTGTGGTGGGTGACAGGGTGTGGTGGGTGACAGGTGTGGTGGGTGACAGGTGTGTGGGTGACAGGGTGTGGTGGGTGACAGAGTGTGGTGGGTGACAGAGTGTGGTGGGTGACAGAGTGTGGTGGGTGACAGAGTGTGGTGGGTGACAAGGTGTGGTGGGTGACAGAGAGTGGTGGGTGACAGGGTGTGGTGGGTGACAGGGTGGTGGGTGACAGGAGTGTGTGGGTGACAGGGTGTGGTGGGTGACAGAGTGTGGTGGGTGACAGAGTGTGGTGGGTGACAGAGAGTGGTGGGTGACAGGGTGTGGTGGGTGACAGGGTGTGGTGGGTGACAGGGTGTGGTGGGTGACAGGGTGTGGTGGGTGACAGAGTGTGGTGGGTGACAGAGTGTGGTGGGTGACAGAGTGTGGTGGGTGACAGGGTGTGGTGGGTGACAGGGTGTGTTGGGTGACAGGGTGTGGTGGGTGACAGGGTGTGGTGGGTGACAGAGTGTGGTGGGTGACAGGGTGTGGTGGGTGACAGAGTGTGGTGGGTGACAGTGTGGTGGGTGACAGGGTGTGGTGGGTGACAGGGTGTGGTGGGTGACAGAGTGTGGTGGGTGACAGAGTGTGGTGGGTGACAGAGTGTGGTGGGTGACAGAGTGTGGTGGGTGACAGAGTGTGTTGGGTGACAGAGTGTGGTGGGTGACAGGGTGTGGTGGGTGACAGAGTGTGGTGGGTGACAGGGTGTGGTGGGTGACAGAGTGTGGTGGGTGACAGTGTGGTGGGTGACAGGGTGTGGTGGGTGACAGAGTGTGGTGGGTGACAGAGTGTGGTGGGTGACAGAGTGTGGTGGGTGACAGAGTGTGGTGGGTGACAGTGTGGTGGGTGACAGGGTGTGGTGGGTGACAGAGTGTGGTGGGTGACAGAGTGTGGTGGGTGACAGAGTGTGGTGGGTGACAGAGTGTGTGGGTGACAGAGTGTGGTGGGTGACAGAGGTGTGGTGGGTGACAGAGTGTGGTGGGTGACAGAGTGTGGTGGGTGACAGAGTGTGGTGAGGTGACAGTGTGGTGGGTGACAGGTGTGGTGGGTGACAGAGTGTGGTGGGTGACAGAGTGTGGTGGGTGACAGAGTGTGGTGGGTGACAGAGTGTGGTGGGTGACAGGGTGTGGTGGGTGACAGAGTGTGGTGGGTGACAGGGTGTGGTGGGTGACAGGGTGTGGTGGGTGACAGAGTGTGGTGGGTGACTAAGAGTGGTGGGTGACAGGGTGTGCTTGGTGACAGAGTGTGGTGGGTGACAGAGTGTGGTGGGTGACAGGGTGTGGTGGGTGACAGAGTGTGGTGGGTGACTAAGAGTGTGGTGGGTGACAGGGTGTGGTTGGTGACAGAGTGTGGTGGGTGACAGAGTGTGGTGGGTGACAGAGTGTGGTGGGTGACAGAGTGTGTGGGTGACAGAGTGTGGTGGGTGACAGGGTGTGGTGGGTGACAGAGTGTGGTGGGTGACAGTGTGGTGGGTGACAGGGTGTGGTGGGTGACAGAGTGTGGTGGGTGACAGAGTGTGGTGGGTGACAGAGTGTGGTGGGTGACAGATGTGGTGGGTGACAGGGTGTGGTGGGTGACAGGGTGTGGTGGGTGACAGGTGTGGTGGGTGACAGGGTGTGGTGGGTGACAGAGTGTGGTGGGTGACTAGAGTGTGGTGGGTGACAGGGTGTGGTGGGTGACAGGGTGTGGTGGGTGACAGGGTGTGGTGGGTGACAGAGTGTGGTGGGTGACAGGGTGTGGTGGGTGACAGGTGTGGTGGGTGACAGGGTGTGGTGGGTGACAGGTGTGGTGGGTGACAGGGTGTGGTGGGTGACAGAGTGTGGTGGGTGACAGAGTGTGGTGGGTGACAGGGTGTGGTGGATGACAGGGTGTGGTGGGTGACAGGGTGTGGTGGGTGACAGGGTGTGGTGGGTGACAGGTGTGGTGGGTGACAGGTGTGGTGGGTGACAGGGTGTGGTGGGTGACAGGGTGTGGTGGGTGACAGGGTGTGGTGGGTGACAGAGTGTGGTGGGTGACAGAGTGTGGTGGGTGACTAAGAGTGTGGTGGGTGACAGGGTGTGGTGGGTGACAGGGTGTGGTGGGTGACAGGGTGTGGTGGGTGACAGGGTGTGGTGGGTGACAGGGTGTGGTGGGTGACAGAGTGTGGTGGGTGACAGGGTGTGGTGGGTGACAGAGTGTGGTGGGTGACAGGGTGTGGTGGGTGACAGAGTGTGGTGGGTGACAGAGTGTGGTGGGTGACAGGGTGTGGTGGGTGACAGGGTGTGGTGGGTGACAGAGTGTGGTGGGTGACAGGGTGTGGTGGGTGACAGGGTGTGGTGGGTGACAGGGTGTGGTGGGTGACAGAGTGTGGTGGGTGACAGGGTGTGGTGGGTGACAGAGTGTGGTGGGTGACAGGGTGTGGTGGGTGACAGAGTGTGGTGGGTGACAGAGTGTGGTGGGTGACAGGGTGTGGTGGGTGACAGAGTGTGGTGGGTGACAGAGTGTGGTGGGTGACAGAGTGTGGTGGGTGACAGAGTGTGGTGGGTGACAGGGTGTGGTGGGTGACAGGTGTGGTGGGTGACAGGGTGTGGTGGGTGACAGGGTGTGGTGGGTGACAGGGTGTGGTGGGTGACAGAGTGTGGTGGGTGACAGGAGTGTGGTGGGTGACAGAGTGTGGTGGGTGACAGGGTGTGGTGGGTGACAGAGTGTGGTGGGTGACAGAGTGTGGTGGGTGACAGAGTGTGGTGGGTGACAGAGTGTGGTGGGTGACAGGGTGTGGTGGGTGACAGGGTGTGGTGGGTGACAGGGTGTGGTGGGTGACAGGGTGTGGTGGGTGACAGAGTGTGGTGGGTGACAGGGTGGTGGGTGACAGAGAGTGGTGGGTGACAGAGTGTGGTGGGTGACAGAGTGTGGTGGGTGACAGAGTGTGGTGGGTGACAGAGTGTGGTGGGTGACAGAGTGTGGTGGGTGACAGGGTGTGGTGGGTGACAGGGTGTGGTGGGTGACAGAGTGTGGTGGGTGACAGAGTGTGGTGGGTGACAGAGGTGTGGTGGGTGACAGGTGTGGTGGGTGACAGGGTGTGGTGGGTGACAGAGTGTGGTGGGTGACAGGGTGTAGTGGGTGACAGAGTGTGGTGGGTGACAGGGTGTGGTGGGTGACAGGGTGTGGTGGGTGACAGGGTGTGGTGGGTGACAGAGTGTGGTGGGTGACAGAGTGTGGTGGGTGACAGGGTGTGGTGGGTGACAGGGTGTGGTGGGTGACAGGGTGTGGTGGGTGACAGAGTGTGGTGGGTGACAGAGTGTGGTGGTGACAGAGTGTGGTGGGTGACAGAGTGTGGTGGGTGACAGCGTGTGGTGGGTGACAGAGTGTGGTGGGTGACAGAGTGTGGTGGGTGACAGAGTGTGGTGGGTGACAGAGTGTGGTGGGTGACAGAGTGTGGTGGGTGACAGGGTGTGGTGGGTGACAGAGTGTGGTGGGTGAGAGAGTGTGTCAGTGTGGTCATGTTGTTGCAGGTGACGTAAAATATCCTCAAGTTACATCAAATGCCCCTGGCTGCTTATGTAGATCGGGAAAATGCTAGAAAACATGTGTGAACAGTTTAAATAGCATCCTGCGCAGACCTTAAAACTAGTAGGAACCGTTAGTACTGAGATACTAAAAGTGTTACTTTTCTTTATAGGGGTCGTGGATTAACACTTGAAAGTTTGATTGCTGAAAAGCGAAACGAAAACCTTGCAATATATACCCCTATTATGATGCATATATATGTATATATATATATATATACATGTATATGTATATATATACATATTATATATTATATATATATGTATGCACATGTACGTATGTAGCCTACCTACATGTGCTAGCCCAAATGTGCAGTAGGCCCTACTTACTGCTTTTTGCTGGAATATCTTGCTGGACTGTCATTGTTTAAGCAATAATATTTTATTCTACATAGTGTGTGTAGCATATTTAACACAAGTTACACCATATGGCAAATAGGTAAACAAGTGTCATTTGTTCCTACTCTAGGCCACAAAGTACCTGTACAAAACAACTCGTCACATGACAATGGCTGCCAGTGCAGGTGTGCGTTATATCAAGGTGAGTCACTCATGACAGTTAGTTGACAAGACTTCAGATCGGTACATTTCTATTTGTAGTCAAAATTTGTATTGTAATTTATTGTTCTTTTATTTTTATTGATGGTTGGGTTGCCAAATAAACACTGCTAAAAAGCTGCTGCTAGTGGTAACAATTTCTTTCCACTTCTCACCAGGTGGCACTGCATTCAACTGTAGTTCCATAACTTAACACTGGTGAGTAGAAATTACAAGGGGGTGTAACGTTTGGCTACCACTAGTCCCCCGGGTGACAGGTTTGCAAGTCGGTGAGGTTCACCTCAAACGGAGACTAGTGATTTCTCATGGGAATGAGTAACATAGTAATATCGATCTCTGCATGTGCCTTTTTTACAATGTAGTAGAAACACTTCTCACCAGAGGGCGCTGTAGTACAGTGGGGCACGGTGGTCAGTAAATAGAGAGTCAGAGTCGGTCACGGGAAACCGTTTTCAAATCCGGTGCCGTCACGTTGAACCTTTGGCAAGTTCAATCAATCTATGTCGCTCCAGTGCGCGCAGCTGTATGAATGAGTACCTGGCTATAAACAGTGGTGGGTATCTATGTATGTGTAGTGTTCATGCGTTAATTTCAACGTGGCTGAATTCTTCCCAGAGAAATCGAGATTATGTTTGATTAAACAGATCGGCGAGGCAAGAGAGTAAAGTGTAAAGTGCTTTAATGTATCCTTGTTACCTTTACCAGGGGCTACAACCTGACCACAGCTTGCCAAAGGCTACGATACGCAACTAGGATTTGTTGTG
Source organism: Ridgeia piscesae (assembly GCA_025642075.2). Lineage (NCBI taxonomy): Eukaryota > Metazoa > Annelida > Polychaeta > Sabellida > Siboglinidae > Ridgeia > Ridgeia piscesae. The sequence continues at coordinate 334,678 of JAODUO010000210.1, read as the reverse complement.
TGTATTTCCCCTGTGAGGAATTATTTCATAACCCTTTCTGTTTTTGTTCCCAGGCTTCACGTGTCTTCGAGCATCCGCATTTGGTAGGTTGACCCTGGCTGTTTCAGTCACCGCATCTGTAAGTTACCCTACATGTACATGTAAGACCACAACGTTGTGTTCATTGTACAACTTTCTCTGAAAACATGCTGCAATAATTAGAAAAGTAGGTTTTGTTAGATGCCTGTTGTTGGTAAAGTCATGTTTATACTTTGTAATAAGAGACATGCTCTGTATGTTTTTACACTAAACTTCTCTGACTGTTGAACGTACTATTCTTAAGGACCTGTTCAGTAAATATACGTACTTGTATATGTGCTGAACACAGAATGGTTGTCAGGGGTGTGATGTTACACTTCACACCCCGTATGATTTTAATGACACACAAATCCATTGACACATTACATAAATATCTAGAAGCTGACGGCACCTCATGATATTATTAAAGGACGATACTTTCAAGTACAAACTAGGCTTGTTATTGATGAATGTGCTCTGCTCAAAATCTAGAATCAGTTCGCTATCATTATTAAATCATCTGAAACTATAATCACCTTCCACCAAATATATCAAGACTTATTTGCTGTCACATTCCTACTCGCCACCATCCACAGTATCTGAGTTCTGATGGCTCTAGTCCATCCTCATCACAGTCATTATTGTATGCTGCCTGCCTAAGTTTAGATGCCCAAAGATATACTCACATATTGTGGAATGCACTGCAAGTTGCAGTGCAAAATATCAGAACCATGGATGCATTTAAGAGTGCATTAGAACACATCTTTTTAGAGCAGCCTTTGAGGCAATACCCTACAGGTGTAGTATTATATAAATTTATACTGCTGACATTTATGGACTATCTCTCTCTCTCTCACTCTCTCTATATATATATGTATATATAACTTATTATTTTCTTCATTGTTAAAGTATTTTAGCTAACTTATTTATTTATTTTAACTAAAACTACAAACTATGTGAATGAATGATTTTTTAAATCTTATAGCTTATTCTGTTGAATTACCTTGCATTATTATTAGTATTATTAACCTGGTTTACTTCCTATTGTATGTTACCATATTGACTTATCTTACTGTAATGTATATCAATTTTATTCTAATGTTTATTAATTTACAATCTTATATGATGCATTTTAAATGCTTATGTATTATTATTTTAATATAGGTATTATAGAAGTTTACTAATATTTGTTTCCATGTGCTCAGTGTCTAAAGGATTATTTGTGAGACATCACGTGTTTGTATCCTGTCCTGTCACCTTAGGTGAAGACAGATCTCTCTTCCATCAAGCCCCCAGTTCCCGCGGTGCTCCAGGACATGCTACGAGATGAAGAGACACATATGGTACCATCTGTGCCACTCTATGAAGCTGGCATGAAGGCCTCTGATGGCATATGCCAGGTGATGTTAACGTGTTCGCGTTCACTCTATCTTGGCTGCAAGGATAAGGCTATCCTGCAAAGGTATGTATGTAAGATTACTTAATCCTCTTTTCGTTTATAAGATTACTTAATCCTCTTTTCGTTTATAAGATTACTTACCCTGGGGTAATCCACCTTCGGTTTATAGGATAACTTAATCCTCGTTTGGTTTATAAGATTACTTAATCCTGTTTTTGTTTATAAAATCCCTCTCTTACCATTATGTGACCAACAGAAGATTCTGTGTGAAAATTATTAAGTTACTGAAATATATAAATTATGTTTTGTGTTTTCTGACATTCATTGCTAATGGGCAGATCAGGAGGTAACAATCCAGGGAAACTAATCACCCTAGAAAGAGACAACACACACTTGTGATGATCCGAATTACGTCTGTTTATATGTGTTCTGATTAAGGTACAACGATCTTTACCAAGACATGGCCTCGAAGCAAAATGTGCCCGTCAGTCTGTCTGTGGATCAGACCCACAATGCATCAGCATCAACAAACAGTAGTGTTTCAACAGCAGCCAGAAATCGTAAACTCCCATCGTGGATGCTGATGAAAAGTGACAAGAAGTCTTCAGAGAAGAAGGACACATTGATTCAGGGGTAACGTGCTATGGTCATCTATTGCTATTACTAAACAAGGACTTGTATAACTCTAAATCGGCAATGTTTGTTTAGATATTACTAAGCGTTGATTATAGATATTGATGAAGAATTACTTGTATAAATATAATTAAACAATGACTTCTGTGTAGCTATACCTAAACAGTGAATTTAATTTAACACTTAGCTAAACAACTACTATCATGGCAATAAGTAAACGACTATTACAGTTATGGCTAAACAACGGCTTGTGTAGCCACAACTCAACAGCGACTTAATATGCAATGCGGTGTGTAACTATAGCTATCTAAGCTGTCATTTCCCTCCAGCGGTGACGTCACAGTGTCCCGCCCTCACAGCCATGGCTCCAGTGTCGCTGTAACCACTGTGTATGTGATGAGTGAAGAGGAACTATTGAGAGCCGCGACAGACTTACTTGAGCAGGTCAGTGGCGTCACCAACAAGACGTCAGCTTCTGCGGTCCACGGTGACAGATTCTGTATTTTTAACATTCCATCACGTTTGTGGATGTTTCACTAACTATCTTTCTCGGAGCACATGTATTGCTTTGACTGTTCACCAGTATTTATTTATGCATGCATGTAGTCTGTGGTATACATGTAAATAGAGTATTAGTGTAAATTTATATTTACTTTTTTATTTATAATGTTTAATTAACAGTGTTAATGACTAAATTTAACGTATACTATATACTTTTATCTGAACGTTACTTTTGTAACACACATTGAGTAGCTTGATTTTTATTATACAATGCTTTGAGCATAGTTGATATGCACTTTATAAATATTAAATATTATTAGTAAAGCAAATTTCTTAATTCCCAACTAACACGATTCAACAGACATTGATGTTTCGACCGCCATCAACAGCCTTCATCAGGTGACAGGTTCTGTTCATGATGACAAACTGTCACTGTGACAGAATCTGTCAATGGTAACAGACTTTGTCCATGGTGACAGAATCTGTCACTGTGACAGACTCTGTCCGTGGTGACATAATTTGTCAGTGGTGACGGCCACTGTCCATGGTGATAAAACGATATAATCACCATTTATAACTGCACTAATAAGATCTTACTTGATCCATTGTGTAAAATACTTATTGCTTGACAGGCGGGAACTCGAAATGATGAAATGCCAGAGTCACCTATTACCCTAGCCACAAACCCACACACCTGCAAGGTATCTGACATCGAGGTCGTAGGTCAAATGGGTCAGAGGTCAGCAGCAGGAGCACAGATCATCAGAGGGTCAATTCTTCCAGCCAGCCAGTCTACACTGGACAGTGACGACCACGACAACAGAACTCTGGTGATCCTGGACGATCTATATGACACTGACCACAGCCGGCAAAGGAAGTCGCCACCTAGGCTCAGGTGTGATTTTTCTGAACAACCTTGTTCATGGTTTAATAATAATACAACTATAGTCCTTATATAGCGCCCCGTCTTGCAAATTAGATACTCTGCAAACATATTTGGTAACAGCTTCTTCCCAACCATAGTTAAAGAATGGAATTCTCTGCCTGCAAACACTGTCTCAAATAAATCACTAAACTCATTAAAAAAATGTAATCCAACATTTTAACAAGTAAGTCAGACGACCCACCATGCGCACTGGCGTGGTGTGTCCCTAGGACATTTTGCCAGTTACAAACACAGATATAAATATGCCACATTTTTAGTTAATTTATATAAAACGTAATACTAATTATCATTTACTTCTATCTATGAGTTTTAGCAATAGTGTATTTCAGCAACTAAAATCAACTTTTGTCTAGAGTTATAGCGGTTTATACATTAACTTATTATTATTGTAATTATTATGTCCAACAACATGGCCTGTCCATCTACCAAGATGTATTCTCGTTGTCAGGAGACATCCGGACGCTTATGACACAACATCTGGTGACATTGACACAGACAGGACAGCACATGATGCGGGCCTGACATCGCAAGGTCACTGTGTCATCACAACGTCAATTGACACAAGTCATCATAGGTCACCAGGTCACAGTGTCATCACTTCTGTTGACACCGAACACATATCACCAACACAGTGTGTCACCAAATACTGTAGTGATACGTCAACGATGTCACCGACAAGTTTGCAATCACAACAAGACACTGTGATATTACCGACAACAGAAACAGCCATAACGTCTCCAAAGCAACCATCGGGGACATGTAAGCGAAGGACAGACGTGACACTGGGAGGTGGGAACACAAGGGGGTGTGACAGGATGAGGCTTGGTAGCGGGGGTGCAACAGACAACATGAACGTGTCACCAATGGAGATCGAGAGAACGAAGAAGAGACGATTGTCATGCGATATATCTCCAGACATGTCCATCTTAGATGGTCTCATTTAAAGGACACTTTGTATTGATATTTTTATTAATCCAACTATTATGAAGTTAGTGAATGTATGTACGTACGTGCGTGCGTGCGTGCGTGCGTGCGTGCGTGCGTGCGTGCGTGCGTGCGTGCGTGCGTGTTTGTATGTATGTTTGTATGTAGGTACGTACGTACGTACGTACGTACGTTGCGTACACACCGATTTCCCCGGTTTCTGCCGTAGGCAATCACAAAGTGAAGGTTTCACCAACAGTTTTAGAATGATACATATTTACTCAATCGCAAACAAACAAGGTGATGAGTTGATTGTCTTAGTGAAACACATGAAATATTCATGAGGCGATATCACTTCATGCGCAACAGAAGCACTCGATTTTGCTGTATCGTGTTCAAAAACCCGCGTTAATAACTGTCTAAACTCAACAGACCATTCGATATTTTGTCTATATTGTTTCTCATAAATGTATTGAACGATAACGGGTAATCATGTTTCCTCATGCAGCATAGCAATAGACTGGTAGCTGTCGTGGCAACATGTAGTGTTCATGTTTAGTACAACGTACAGTAGCCCGTTGCAGATTCCATTCATCCGTGGCAATGCATCAAATGCAGCATCATGTTGCACTGATATTGTTCAATCGCAGTCAAGCTGTCATATTTTTGTTGCAACAAGGACGTTTCTGTGACTTAATTCCGACATTCTCCGCAAATCGAACAAAACAAAGTACATACATAACAGACCCACAAGTCGAACAGACAAACAACATTTGTCCCGTCCACAAACCCCCACAAGCATCAGGTCTGGACACACAACAGGCGAAACCTATCAACAGTGCAAATCTTTTCAGGACACTAAGACTAAGCCGGCCATTGCAACGGTCCCCCGTAACAACCACTTCGTCATAAACTAAACAACACGGAACACAGAATCGGGCGTTGACACTAATACGTCATAGTGGCCCACGGAGAAAGCGACAAGACACGGACAGGACGTACGATGCGGAGCTACTGTTGAATACCGGCCGGAGTGTAGGGCCTACTGCGCCAACGACTGAGGATGACGGGTTCGATCGGTAGTTGCTGCGCTTGTGGCGGCGAAGTGTCATCAGCGGCCCGAAGTGATTGTAACGTGCTTGTGCATGTACAATTGCCCTGGCACCAATAAGCTATGTCGTAGGTGTAGATAACGTGCCTTTCGCAATACAGACTCATCTATAGGTTGGAGTGTTGTGAGTGGAAGCGACCTACATGAAGATGGGTATGCGATAGGAACGACACACAGAATCGTAGTTAATAAACAAACCCACGATCAGCTGCAACCTGATACTACAGGCCGCGGGTGGAACCAGACTGTCTGCCCCACCGAAATTCCAGGAGCACCTGTCCCTCTTGCCCCCAGTTCCCGCGCCTATTTAATATATCATACGTGGCAACACACGCACGCAGTCGTGGATGATGTACATACATTTGGAAAATTAACGCATCTAGACCCTATAATATATGCGGCTATAAACTTTCCGGTAACTTTTCTTTATAAAAACAATTCGTATGTTATACAATGAACCTGTCTATGGAGCAAGGAGCCCACGGAGGCCTCATGTCCCACACAACAGGGCGTCTTGGCAAGACGCCCCCTTTGGACAATACTTTTAATTAACATTTATAATTGTTACTGTTGTCAAATATCACAAATACTTGAAGTCATATATATTGAATTGAAGTTATATATATATACATAACTTAAAATAAATGCGAAGCTGTTGAATATATATATATATTTAACATATATATATATATATATTTAGATCTAACCGTAAACATAAATTTGCGTTATTTCCACGTCCAGTTAGTAATTCAGTTGCTGTCACTTGACCCATCAATGTGTTACTGGCTTCTGGACTTTTTACTACAGCAATTACAGGTTGTTAAGATGAACAGTATAGTTTCCAGTACTATTATCATGAACACGGGGACTCCTCAGGGATGTGTCCTTTCCCCACTACTATATTCTCCGTTTACAAATGACTGTGTTTCACGTCACTCTTCTGTACCATTGTTAACGTTTGCAGATGACACCACATTAGTAGGGCTGGTGTCGGACTCAGATGAGTCTGAATACCGCCATGAAGTTAGCAGCCTGGTGTCGTGGTGTGACACTAACAACCTACAACTGAATGCGTCCAAAACTCGAGAGATGATCGTAGATTTTAGGAAGAGAAAAAACCCACTTGCTCTTATTATTGTTAACGGCGACTCTGTCGTGGACTGTTTTAAATTTCTACGCACGATAATATCAAGTGACTTAGCTTGGGAAAACAACACAGACGCTGTCGTCAAAAATGCCCAAGACTGTTCTTCCTGCGCCAACTAAAGAAATTCGGGCTGAGGAGAGAAATTCTTGTTCAGTTCTATCGTTCTGCTATTGAGAATATTCTTACATTCTCAATATGTGACGCATTCAATTGTAATTGTAAATATTATTTTTAATGATATTCTAGTCCTCTTTTAATGTATATTTACTAATTTAAATTATATTTTTAGAAGATAATTTATATATATTAGACAATTTTACAGGACATTTTATATATTTATTTATTTATTTACTAGTTTACACCACAATTATTGTTAAATAGATAATCTATTATTTTAATTTTGTCTTTATTTGTTTATTATAATTATTAAAAAACATTTTAAAGAGCAAATGTACAATGTATATATATATACAATGTGTGTATATATATATATATATATATCTTATATTTATTTGCCATATTTTATTGTATATATAGGCACTATATGAGTCAACGCCAGGCTACAGTCCAATTCATCATGTAATGCACGTTGAATATGGCAGTAAAGCTTTATTATTATTAATATTATTATCAGATTATTTCCAGCGTAGCCGTATAGGTCTATAATATATATTATAGACCTATACGCCCACGCTGGAAATATTTCTCGATGCTTATTTGTGAAAAGCGAATTACGTGGCTGCCATTTGTAAAATCTGTAAGAAAAAATATGTAAGCTAATTTTCATACACGTATTACTGACTAAAATTTATTTTAAAATATTTCTGGCTTGTTATTACCATCGATCAAAAATCGCAGAAATTAAACCGATCGTCGGTTTGCATTGAATTCGTTAAGCGCGCTCTCAAACGTATAAATGATGCAAATGTTCGAACTGCAGCGCCGCCTGGTGATTATTTGTGAACTACGCATGAATGGAGTGAACTGACTTTTCTCTTCTGGATTTTGGCGTCAAATGTTTACGTGTTCATCAACTAAATAAATAATCGAGCTAGTATAGGGGCACTATGATTAATGTGGCTGCCTACGGGTGATGTAGTAATCTGACTAGTTTGTGAACAACTGACGTCTCAGGAAAACGTCTGCTCAGCATGGATATGTTTGTTTATGAGTTGTTTTGTACGGTTGTCATGTAGCGAAAAATGGCGTGATTGCCTATGTAGGAATATCATAAACCGATTCAGATTCAGTTGTAGTGATTTTGAATAGATAAAATGTCTGACTCGGAGGAGGAGAATCCCGACAGGCAACTAAAGATAGTTATCATGGGAGATGGTGCATCAGGGAAGGTAAGTCAATCACTGGCAGTGGCAATTTATTATGTCCATATGAATGATCATGACGTACGTTTTTAGGTATTTTTATGTACCTGGTATGTGTATAGTAGTATTACTGTTTAATAATTATATTATAATTAATATTGACTTAATTTAATAAAAAATTATAGGACCCTGGGTTATTGAATTAGTCAATAATAGTTCAGTTTTGTGACACTGATAGTCACTATATATATAAGTCAGCAGACAACATGCAGTACTGCCAGTATTAGTAACCGTTGGTGTTGCAACGTGTGCAGTCATTATAATGATTATATACTACTATATATAGACTATATTAGTAATACTAGTATATGTTGCTGTTGACATTGCATACATGTCAACGCTCCATTATTTCTATAGAGAACACGCCATTTTGAAAATGCTGAAAATCTCCATCGCGAAGATGGAATTAAATCTCCATCATTTGATGCAAAGGAAACCAAATATCAAGATGGATTATTTAATGGAACGAACATTTCTTTCCGCCTTTTTACATTTAAATGTTATGTAAAAATGCAGAGGGAGACCGTCCCTTAGTCACCCTCTCAGCTGTCATGTTGAGTTACTGATGCCCTACTGCAATGCCAACTCAGAGCGAGCCTTATCTATGGTGAACAAAATAAACATGAAACACCAATTATAAGTGCTCAGAGTTGGCCCAGGACACAAAAGTTGCGAGCTTTCAACATTGAGCCCAAACTCCTAGATGTATGTCTCTACCATAGCATCATTGAGCCTCTCATAATGTATTGCAGTACTTGTTACTATCCTGCTCTTGTTGGTAACCGTTCCAGGCTTCTAAAAAATCACACGTTGCTGCCAAGATCATTGGTTTACCTACACCAATGCTGTCCCAAATGATCGATCATGCAATCTTGAAGAAAGTTCAGCACGTGGGGAGCGGTGGTCGCGCGGTAGAGCGCCGGACTGTCAATTGAGGTGACGGTGGTTCAATCCCACCTACCGCCGTTTCGAAACAATTTCTTCACCCCACATTTGCCTGTGTCTTTCGGAAGAGACACTAAAAAGCCGGTGGTCTCTTCTGTCTGGTGTCTTGCCAGGGGAAGTAAAAGATCCCACACGGGGGTAAATGTGTAACCTGTAGTGGACTCACAAATTCTAGAGAAGAACAACTCCTGCGTTAGCCCAAGTTTGGGCTGTTTGGAGGTAATCACCTAAGAAAAAAAGCCCTAAGCACGAGCTGTCCCTGTTGAGTCTGATTACCCGCTCTTTACATATTTTCATGTTCTTTCGTGTCAAAGGAGATATCGTCGCATAAAATGCAAAACGGATTGCTACAGCAGAAGTTTTGTGCCTGTTGCAATTAGAATGTTAAACAAGTGATATTTATGCCAACGGGTTTGCTTTTTATATTATTTTAGAGGCGATCATGGGTTGTACGATTTGTATAATTTTTAAGGACATGAAAGTGAATTGAATAGTCACATGCTAAAATTAAGGATTTTTTATTTGATTTAATTCCAATTCAAATACATAGTATATATTGTACAGACATATGCACTTTAATTTGATGCATTGCTCATATAAACGTTTCTGCCGGGACTTTACCCAGAATAACACTTGCTAGCCACAAATGTTTTGGTACAGTTTACATACATACCATGTTAGCCCAGATATGTATATTATAACATAAAAAAAACTACAAACAAACATGTGACACCCATTATCAAAGCATAACTAACAATGATTTTAGAAGACCATTTTGTTCCTTATTTTTACCCATCCAGCAATATTTCTACCTCTCCATGACAGGTTTTACCTGTCCAAACAATGCATATGTTACATCCAAAATCAGAATAATTATCAATACCGGTATTGGACGTCTGCCATCTTGACCAGAATCGGAATTCCAAGATTGGATATCCCAAATCGGAATTCTTATTCTGGTCAAGATGGCGGACGTCCAATACAGGAATTGACCGTATTCCGATTTCGGGTGTGACAGCATAGATGCATTAGACGGGTATCTGCATGAAGCTGTGGTTTCCATTTATTTCTATTGACCAGTGTGGTCCATGATATAGTGTGTGAATGGAGTGTCGCATCAGAACTCACAGTGTTCACAGAGACACAGTTTGATATAGTTGTAGGAGTTATAGTTGCGTGTTGTTTTCCATTTGGCAGACGTCCCTCGCGACACGTTACTCACAGGAACATTTTGGGAAACAATACAAACAAACGATTGGTCTTGACTTCTTCCTCAAACACATCACCTTGCCAGGTAAGACAAAGGTGTGTGTGTGTGTGTCCGTGAATTGTCTTGCTTTTGTATGTGAATGAAGATCCATTATAACTGTCCGTTTAAGTATGATGTGTTTGTGTGTGTGTGTGCATGTATGACATGTCCGTGTGTGTGTGTGTGTGTGTGTGTGTGTGTGTGTGTGTGTGTGTGTGTGTGTGTGTGTGTGTGGGGTGTGTGTCCATCCATCCTTCTGTCTGTCTCTGTGCTGTCACCTGTGACACTGTCGCTGCTTCTGTCACCCCCAGGTGACACACATGTGACCTTACAAGTGTGGGACATTGGGGGTCAGACACTTGGAGGGAAGATGCTGGATAAATACATCTATGGCAGCCAGGTAGGTTGTCTGAATGAGCTGTTTTAATTTTTATACAGCAACATCTATGTTTGGGAGATGTCCCTAACCTTAACTCCCCTGTAGATGCAGAACTGTCTTTCAAGATAGCAGATTAAGTTGCAGGTGTCTAAAAATACAAAATCTTTTATTTTAGTATCTGCTAAATAGATATAGCATAATAAATACAAGCCTCTTTATTACTGTTTCTTTTAGCAAGGGACGTACAGCTTTTAACTGTCAGCTAAATTTTTTATAGCCAGTTAACTATGTATATTAACGATGCAATGCAACAAAATTCCTTGTGCATTTTTAATGTTACTTGGTAATAAAATGTCTTACTCACTTATTATTCAGTGTGAATGTTCCTCAATTTTCTATGCATTCTTTATCCATGCACTCAAATTTAGACCCGTCTAAAACATTGAAACAGATGGACGGATCTCAAGCTAAATCTGTCAGCAACACCTGACATTAAAACAACTGACTGAAGATACCTTCCTAGTAGATTGGCAGAGAGGTCATCTAACTAGTGAATTCAACTAAGATACATACCAGAGTGCTTAGTGCTTGTACAGTTACATAACGTGAAGTTAGGTACATGTGTTGGTCTTTGCTTCAGGGAATTCTCATGGTCTATGATATCACAAACTACCCCAGCTTTGAGAACCTAGAGGATTGGTACACGGCCATCAAGAAAGTGTTTGAATCTGAAGGAAAGCTGCCACACATAGCCTTGGTAGGAAACAAAAGTAAGTTGATTGCTACAAAGTGCTCAATTGCTCCATTAGAATAACTTGAGATTAATTTGAATCCAAATATTTAAATACAATTCTTTTATAATTGGCACGTAATGATTTGTAACTTTCTACTGGTTTATATATGATTGCTTGGTTTATATCAGTTGTAATTTTATGTTACTTTTATATACAATAATATTTGTTATAACTAATTTATCATGTTTATTAAATGTTTTATAAAGTATCGTTAAAGCACCTCATAGTTTTTAATATCAATGTGCCAAATAAATCTAAATTCTAGCCCATGTATGTGTGTGAATATGTTGTTATTTTCCTTCTTGATACTATGCACCCCAGAGATTCATCTTTGACCGCAGTATTAACTTACATATGTATACTATATTGGTTTTGCTTAGTAATTGTGCATAAAGATCATTAATAAACAATTAGTTATAGTTTAATGGTTAAAAAACTTAGATTCAGGGTGTTGCCATCTTGAGACTTATTCACCAGTACTTAAGTCAAATTGTTTACGTCACTGGCGCATTGTTGAAAATGGCAAGGACTGGCGGAATCTTCACTAATAATTGTGATAGTGACGTAAGCAATCCACGATGTACTGGATACATAAAATACCATTGGACAGATAGAGAATGTTTAAACCTGCATGCGCCAGTGACGTAAGCGGTTTACATCACTGGCACATAAGTCTCAAGAAAGCAGCGCTCTGAATCCAACATGGGGTGTTTCTGGTAGAACTGTACTATAATTAATTGTTTATTAACAATCTTTGTGCACAATTACTATGCACAACCAATATATTATACAGATGTAAGTAAATGTTGTGAATCTCTCACTGACTAGAATATCCCTTTAAAGGGAACTTTTTTAAATATCATATGTTTGAGATTATGACGTACTCAAAACAAAAATGACACCACACGGTTGCTGGACAGTGATAAGTCCATGCAACTTATTCCCACACCTCTCTGACTCGTCACATTTCTGGGTTGTGTCTCTGTAGTTGACCTGGAACACATGAGGACTGTGAAACTGGACAAACATCAGCGGTTCGCCCAAGAACACAGCATGAGCTCACACTTTGTGTCCGCCAAAACAGGCGACTCTGTGAGTGACTTCTTACACGTTCCTTCTTTTGTCTCGCTCAAAATTTATGAGTCTAATTAGAACTAATATACTAACCACAGAGTGTGTTTGTGTTTCTATCTGCCTCTTGTTGCCTGATATGGCCACATTTTTGGCTGATTCAAAAGAAAATGGTTGCATCTTTGTCAAGAGGACAAAACTATAGGGACCAGTTGATGAGATAAGAAGATATTATTTTACCATTTGTAAAACCATTTTTTTTTAATTTTTTGGCTTATTCAATTAGCATGTTTTGTGGATTGTGTGTGTGGGTGCAAGAAAATGTCCAGAAAATTTTAATTACTGAAGATTAACCCCTCGGATAAGTAATGTTTTTGCTTGATTTTTAAACCGCATTTTGTCCTTTTATCACGTAAATGACATTGCGAAGTGAAATATTATGTGTTCACAAGTGTGGATTGTATTGAGTTTAAATAATTTAAATTACGTTCATTTGTAATTTTTTTTTTAATTTTTAAATATAGAAAACGCATTATAAGCTGTTAAATCAGATATAGTGAATTATCTGACATTGTGCTGACATTGTTGTGATAGTTACGTTACAATATTTGTTCGTTGAATCCTCAGCTAGTGCTCCTGAGGAATGAAGTTCTTTGGAAGTAATTATGATTTACATAAATAATAATTTTATAATAATAATAAAATATTTAGTAAATAATTATTATTTTAATAATAATATGTTAACATTATGATTAAATAATAAGGCTATTTATTATTATGGAGGAATCAGCCTCTATGGAAGTGTGTTATTTTGCTTTTACCTGTGGGTTGTTTCTCATTGCAGGTGAGTATTTTATTCCAGAAGATGGCTGCGGAGATACTAGGAATAAAGTTGACGCGGCCAGATCTGGAGAAGGAGCAGAGAATTGTGAAGGCAGAGATAGTGAGCTACAGCGCCAAGGAGGCCTCGGCTCAACCCTCAGTGCAGCAGCCTCGCAGTACCTTCTGTGCATTACAGTGAGGCTCTCATCTCACACACAAGTCACATCCTTGCACACCTCACACATAACCGTTGGTTGTTTAGCCAATGATCATCTTGTCTCTCTCTATTCAGGTTAAGCTGGTTTTAATCTGAGCCAATCAAGGCTCATGTTACATGTGATGTTCGGAAATTCTGAATAACATCTCTGATTGGTTAGAATTGTTGGAAATGGTGTTATCTAGAGTTACCCTTTAATGTGAGGTACGAACTTTTGCTTGGTTCTCACAGTCACAATCATCTGATTGATTCAACAAACTTGTGTACAATGTCTGCCAGGTGTGGTTAACGGTGATTCATGGCTTGTAAAGACAGAGGCTATTCCATGTGACTGATACTTTCATATGATCTCCCTTTACAAGGGACGGGCAGAATAATCCAATTTGAGCACAGTGTCACGTGGTTTTTTCTACCTGCGAAATTTAGTGCAGGACATCGGATGCAATGTCAGGCTACATTTCTCACGTTGTTACGCGGTTGGCAGCAAAGCCATGGTGTAAATTTGTTTATGCAATCAAAACTAAGCATTTAGATGATATTAAATGTGTTGGTTGGCACCCAAAATGTGAAAATAATACGTATGCAACTATGCAATAAGATCAGTGTTTATTTGCCCACGTCACAAATCAGTCATAGATTCATGTTTGAACGCATTTGCTTTTGAAGGCAAACGTCCGTGTAACTTATTCGTTAATTTTTGTTTTATGTTTTTTCATGGATCATAGGTAAAAGCAACCGGGTCTGTTTCAAATGTTATATATGCTATTCCTAACACTACACACAATATATATATATATATATATATATATATATATATATATATATATATATATATATATATATAAACTGCACTAGCAAAATGCTTTTAATAAGCTCTATATATTGCTCACTGTTTGACTGAAACGAAACAATTTTCATAAACCATTCAGATAGTAACACACAGATGTTACGGAGATTGTAACTACAGCTAATTCCTGGAATTGATTGTTTTGAAGTAGGATACGACTGATATACCAATAGGGCCACAGATGAATGAGGCACAAACGATTCAGTAAAGTTCATGCTAAAACTAATGGCACATCTAGTGTGAGACGCCAAGGCCAAGTAAACAGGGTGGACAGGGTCGGGTTAAAGGGGTGCCTGGTCATAGGTTTTTATTTAATGTTACTTCTTATTGCTCTGGTACATATGATGAAGGTATGCTGTCTGCTCAATTGTGTTTAGTTACTTTTTAAGCTCAACGTTTGCAATTTGAAAGTTTCCAATGCGCAACAATTTTGACAGGTAACATTCAGTTTCTAAACAAGCATAATTGGAAGTTAGCCACAACACCCTTTGAAGTCAATGTTCTAAATATCGAACTTCCTCTTACGAATTTCTATGCTGGCTATGTCTAGACAGAACTAGAGCAGACACCTCCCGATAATGACTGTTTTACTCATGTACACAAGAAGAATTGCATGGGTAAACTGACCAATTCGTGTTAAAGGTAGTGACCATTCCCCATTTATTACATATTTGTGTATTATTTTTAATACGACAGTAAATACCCGATTACATTCACTAAGCCTAAAATGGTGCCAGCATTTTGAAACTGATGCTTATGAATTGTTTTAATGCAGACACATTGTTCTTATTACAATACAGTTGTTACTGTCTGTGGAAGGCATCTACTGTGAAATAGCACATTCCTGCCTGCAAACTTCAAAGCTATTTACCTGCAGTGACACAAACCACTGCAGTGAAGGCCTCTTACAATGATTGCTACTGTTTACTGTTTTGACGTTGTTTACAATTTAAATTTTCTTGGCTCAGTTTGACGATTTTGAATGCTGGTACCATATTGGGCATATTGAAACAGAAATTGGCAGGTGGCGTATTGCCAATGTATTTATGTTGGTACTACCCACCAGTGTAAGAATGGCAACTGACATTGGGGATGTGAATGGGGAGTGGGCACTGTGTGGTTAAGGAGATGTGTTCTAGTCATGAATGCCTTGCTATACTTACGTTCTGTATTATAAAACATTACCAGTATTTGAGTGATTTTTTACATATGTCAAATTAAATTTTTCTTTTTTCCTGCAACGTTTCGGCTGATTTTAGCATTATGTCTTCAGAAAAATACTACTAAATGGTGACACGCATGTCACTCCATACAAACTTGATTTACGGGGTGTACCCCCCATAGACATGCTCTTGGTGACACTTCGTGTGAGCATCATAGATATGTGAAAGTCAATGCCGCCTTCCTCTCTAACGCTAGCTTCTGACGAAGTAGATTAAAAACAGCCAAAACATGATGGGAAAAAATAAATTTACTGTGAAATAAGTAAAAAATCACTCGTTTATAACAGCCAGTCTTCATCCATCCTTACAAACAGTATTTATTTTTTTCATGATATATCACTGTATTACATGAATTGTGATTTATGAATTACTAACGGTCAGTAGATCCAGCCAGGTGTACAGTCAGAGTGGACAAGGGTATTATTTTCCATCCTTTGCACCATAAAACTTTGTATTATGTGAACAAAATGTATGGCGTTGAAAAGAAAATGGTATTGGCATATGAAATGTGTGTAGAAAATATATCAGAATGTAACTTTAGTACAGTTTACTTGCCTGATTAATATAACGTTCTGGTAGTAAGAGACAGGGCGTCCCCAGGCAACAGTGTTGGTCTTCTACAGCCTGCAGTCTTGTGCGTGTACCAACGACTAATACTGATCACATTCAAATCTCACCACCCGTGTTTGTATGAATTTATTTTTATAATGTAAGAGCACTATTTATTTATTTCAAATATACCTCGTATGTCTGTGTTAGTTTTAAGAACCATGGATGATGTAGTCACTGTTTGAATGTGTAGTCCATGTGTTATTATTTTGTCATGGGGCACAAGTTTTAATCTTGATTTCGGGAAGTGCATTCGCAATCCATTTGTAATTATTAAAGTAAACATTATGGTCATTTACGTTTTTTGACGTATACTGTTATTTGGCGACAACTCTAAAAGAACTGTTTAATTACTGTTCACGTATATGGGTGCAGTGAACATGTTTTAACCTTAGCCCAAGTATGAAGGGCGGCATTCTGTTATGTGCCTCTTAGAATGCTTTGTCGTTTGCTGTTTAATTTTTGCAGGCAAAAAAAGTAAAAACGTTGTTTTGGTGATACAAAATGCTTGTTTCTGATGATCCAACTGTGTAAATCAGGTTTAAAGATAATTTGTGTAAAAAAACTGTGAATATGGTAAATATATAATTTAGATAAATGTTACTTAAAAAACACATCTTTACCCAATGTTAATTGGGTTTGTTAAGTGTGGATTTGACATCTCAGAACAGATTTTTACTATACTTATTCCGCAGATCCATATAATTTTGAAACATCATTCGAGTTTGTTTGTCAAAGCATGGCACAACTAGTCATGCATAATTGTAACGCACACTGTATTCTTAATTTGTTGTCTGATGTAATGTAAATATGTGTATATTTTGTTCTTTTTAGTTACATTCCTCATTACTATTACATATCACAGCAGTATATGTATTGCATATAATAATAAATGTTGTACACAATGAATTTGTATCGTGTTTTGTTTTAAAAAAAAGTTTCGGTCGTTGTGGCCAGCCAGGTGGCATAATGATGTGTTTTCTGATGCAAGAGTTCCCATGAAAGGGTGTGTGTTGATGGAAAGGGGGCTATTGGATGTTTTTGTTAACCTTGAAGGGACGCAGCTGATTGGTTTGTTTAAGTCTCAACCAAGCACCACGCCAGACTTCATGGTATCTTAATTTAAAATTTGTAGATTTGACGCCAGTCAGTCTGTCAACATCAAATCAATTAGATCTTGACGTCTACAAATTAAATAATAATATATTTATTTGGTATAGCGCCACATCCACAATCGTTCGTGGCGCTTCACAACATTACAATTTAAGACGTAAAAAGATATGTACACAATAAGACAAATACTAGTGTTTTTAAATAAATGTAAAATAATATGTATAGGTATATAAATAAATAAAATTAGTACGATATTAAATAGCATAGCACTTTGAAATATATAAATAAATTACGTATTAGTCATAAAAACACATAATAACCGGTCTAGTGCATAATTACATTGCAATGAGACTGATAAATGACAGTATAGGTATAATTATTATTAGTAATAACTAATTTTGTATATGTTAAAACTGTAAAATAATCATAATAATTACATAACAATAATGCCAATAAATAAGTGTATAATTATGTATTGATAATATTATCAAATAATTTAGTAAAAAAATTATAATGTTCATGTTGAATTGTGATACGAAAAAAATGTGTCTTCGGTATGCGAGAAATGAGTTCTTGTTTACAGGTTTTACCAGTATATTTTATGGTCGACATATGCGTGTTAACGCAAATACAGTCGAGATGTGTAATGTCTGAAATAAACAATAAATGCATGTTTGACATCCATTTTTAAAGCATTGTTGACAATATATGAATTCTGAAGACATTATCCTCTTTTTGTACCCGCCCAGTGAAATTCCGATACGTCCAAAACAGGTCTATCCATTGAAGTGACAGGTGGATAGTCTGAATCTGAATTGGACAAGTCATAAGCCAAAATTGGCTATTGTATGTGACAAGGGATATGTGCACATGTTACTGAATGTGCGAGCCATAAATCAGGTGGCTGAAATCAGTTATGGTTTCAGCCCGAACCTGCGACTCGTTATGTTTATTCCAGTCAACTCTTGTTTAAAAAAATAAAATTAGTCAGTGTGGGCTGCGAGTTCTATGTAGGTTTTGATTATTTATTACGTACATAGGGATCTGGAAAATTGTGTAAAGTGTAAGACATATATAGACACAAACAACAGTGTGGTATTTAATGAAATTTAATTATACGAAATAGACTGAGCTATATACAATAAATACACAAGCAACCACTACGTTGACTACATATAAACCTTCTACACTACCTGCTAAATCAATCCCGCCTTCTCTTTATTCCTATCCTGACCTAGTCTGGTTACAACCAAAGGTAACATAAAGCTAACATAAAAACAAGACATCTCACAAAGTAGACTATTGTCGGCACAGCCTGTGAAACGACCCATGTCACCGATGATAAACCTGAGTCATTCTAGACTACAGATGACGGTAGTTCCGCAGCTGAGTCGACCTACAGCTGCACTTCAAAGCACTCCAGGTGAACAAATACTAAGGACACGACTAATACGTACGGCCTGCCGTGTCACTGGCCAGTACCTGCCAAGTTCTGAAATCCAAGAGATTACAAATTTATTCACGTGTCTCAACAATTTGGTCCTAGTTATTTATTGCGAGTCGCAACATCTCCGTACTATTGAAGCCTGAAAATTTGCTTCTATTCCTCAAAATCTGTGAATGTTGGCAGATACTGGCATCAGTGACATCAAACGTAACAGGAGATCGCATGAGTTTGCATCATGCATGGGTGGTTTGGTTTTCACCGTATATCGCAGGCAAAATAAACTGTCAGTCACACCATCTCGAAAAAGAATCATGAACGCAAAATGAGTCTTTTATATCTTAAAAAATTGCAATTCCCACCCTTGTTTTGGTTGGTGGCTTGGACTTTGGACGCTGCAAACTGATGAGACCAGCCCTAGATGAGAGTGCGATGTTGATTGTTGTCTCGGACACACCTCTGTCTGTGGTCAAACACTAAAATGGACGACTGGTCAGGCCGATTCCCACAAACAACTTCCATGTCAAGTGCTGTACACTGTAGACCCACATTTATAGCTTCGTGAAAGTACACTAATCTACACAAGTGTACGTATAGCCACAATCCTGGCTGCACATCCACCATTTATCCTACAGTTAATCACCTATTTTACTACCAAACGCATAAAAACAGCCTTTAGAATAAAACTGGCACTTATACACATTTCATTCCAACTGTGCTAACATAACAATGGCAATGGTCTTATCTACAAAACTGTGTTTTTTTGCCAGAATAGTGCATTATCGGGACACAAGTGTCAGTTCTGATGGCTTCTGTACCATTGACGAAGCTACAAAATTGGTCCAGGTAACAATCTCACAGCATTCCATTGTACATTCACCAGTGACGACACATTGGGAACGACAATGGATGCTTGTTCAGCATATCATGATTAGAATTGGCTTCAAGCATCTAACACATGCCAGAACAGATGATACCACTTATTGCTTGCACTACGTCTACAAACTATTATGTGTCCGCTGTTCCTGGGAACAACATACAAGGCCACACTGCTACCAATTTGACAATTATACATGCTACACCATCAAAAACATTTCAAGCTGCCAAATTGCCATGGAAACGTTTGCTATAAATCCGTTCATTACACATTTGTTCTATATAGTACACACTGTACCTGAGATCAGCTACCAAGACTATATAGTGTAGAATCATTGCAAGAAAGATAAAGGTTAAAATACATTGCTAAAACCGCGTGACACTCTGTATTGTATGTCAATCCTTTCTGTCAGACAACTACCATTACAAATATAAACTAGTGCTGCACGTATTGCTGCCATACCTTGATATGCAACCGCCAAAAATGGTAACAAGGATAAAAGACGTGATCATGATACGATGAACATGTTTTCATGTAACCACACATTACATATCAAAAGTTGAAAACTTCGCCCGTCGTCGATGTTCAATGCCTCATCTAAAAACAATCATTCGCTTCAAATACCAGAATATTTAAATATAATATTGCATACGAATCCACAATAAAACATCCTCTAAACATGCGAGAAATAAAATACAAAGCTGTATTACATTACATGATTAATTGAATGGCTAAAACAGTTTCAGGCCGGTGAGTTCTATACACCATGTGTGCCCTACCTTTGACTTCAGGTGGTCGTGCAAAATATAAAGTACGTATGACCATAAAACGAACTTACCTTTACCCAAACCATGTCATACACCACACACAGTCACATGTACACTATCAGCTAGTAAATGGAAGAGCCGCTTGCTTACAGAACTCCGATATAATCGACTGTACAGTTTAGCTTTCGCCAAGAAGAAACTACGTTGCATCGTGAAACCCTGAATAATACTAACAACTAGAACAGTTCAACGTCTATGTACACGTCAGTACATATGATAACCTACCTGATACACATACACTCTAACACTATGAGCTATGGAGAACCAGGCAACAGCGACAAGACCAAAAGCCTGTCAGTCAGCATAGTTGCATTTCATAAATGTGCCTACATCATTCACGTACACGCGTGTCGTGCTAAGCATCCCACTTGTAAGATGTGTTTCTCGTGACAAAGTTACATTGTGCGACTGTTGTGTTCATTTACGGCTACGAGTTGCTCGCTTAGCGGCAACAACGGGAGACTTCGGGGCAGCTGCCTTCGCAACTTTTCCTCGAGTTGTCTTCTTCGCCGGTGTGGCAACCTTTGGGGTGGTTGACTTCGCGACCTTTCCTCGGGTTGCCCTCTTTGCTGGGGTCACGACCTTTGAGACAGTTGACTTAGCCATCTTCCCTCGAGTTGCTTTCTTGGCTGGGGTCACAACCTTTGCGATTATGACTTCTGGGGCAGACTTGGCAACCTTCCCCCGAGATGGTTTCTTGGCTGGGGTCACAATTTTTGAGGTCGCGACCTCTGGGGCGACTGACTTGGCCGCCTTTCCTCGAGTTGCTTTCTTGGCTGGGGTCACGACCTTTGGTGAGGCTGACTTAGCAGCAACAATGGGGGACTTAGCGGCAGCTGCCTTAGCCGCTTTTCCTCGGGTTGTCTTCTTTGCCGGGGTGGCAACCTTTGGAGCTGTGGGTTTCACAATCTTCCCTCGAACCACCCGTTTTGCAGGGGTAACTGCCTTTGGAGTAACTGCCTTCGCAGGCTTCCCTCTAGTTGCCCTTTTAATGGGGGTTACCGCCTTTGGGGTTACAGGTTTCTCAATATTTTCTTGAACGGCCTTCTTCACAGGGGCAGCAACCTTCGCAGGCGCTGACTTCTCAACCTTTCCTCGAGCGACCCTCTTGGGAGGCGTGGCAACCACAGGGGTCTTGACCTTTGGCGTGGCTGCCTTGGCTTTCTTCCCTCGAGTTGCCCTCTTGGCTGGTGTCGCAGCCTTTGGAGTTACAGGTTTCGCAACCTTTCCTCGAACTACCCTCTTGGCTGGGGTGACGGCCTTTGGTGTTACTGGCTTCGCGATCTTTCCCCGAGTTGCCTTCTTTGCTGGGGTGACGGCCTTTGCAACTACAGGTTTCTCAGCCTTTCCTTGCACCACTGGCTTGACTGGGGTAACTGCCTTTGGAGTTACGGATTTCTGAGCTTTTCCTCGAGTCGACCGCTTCGCTGGGGTTGCAGCTTTAGGGGTAACTGGCTTAACCACCTTTCCCCGATTCACCCTCTTTGCAGCAGGCACCACCTTAGCTGCGGGTGCGGCAACTGAAACAGCCACAACACACCTGTGTATATGGTTGACCAAAACATAACATCTTGTGTACCTGGTATTTTATCAACTATATCCTGCCGTATGTTGGCCTGCAATTAGGGAGCTTCTCAAAACACTGTATAGTCCTACACAAAAGCAATTCCTGTTGTAAACACCTGTCACCTGTCACCTACCTGTACATGTACATCATACACGAAGCTGTAAAGCACAAAGCTAAATGAAACGGCTCTTGGAAAATTAATAATAATAATATTAAACATTATTTATTTACGATAACCTTATAAAATGTACATTTTATCTTCCTAAGGGTCGTGATTGCTAATGCAACTGTACATACACTAAACAATTGACAACCTACTAAATTGCATAATGCTTTAAAATATAGTGAATAAATAAAAAATTAGAATAAAACTAATAAATAAATAAATTATAAAACAGGATAAATTGCATTAATAAATATAACAAAACGCTTAGTAAAATTTTTCATTGCATTGTGCGTTACTGTTGTCTGATTAAAAACATAATTCATATATGCCCTATTAAACAAAGAGTTTGAGTTTCTTATTACTAGATCTAAGCCACTCCATATTTGTGCTCCATTTACAGCAGTAGAGTTCTTGAAGATGACGGTTCGTGCTGTTGGCACATACAAGTCTGCCCTTACGTTTGACAGGGTTGTTCGGGGCGAAATGTTCAACACCGATTTGAACAACGCTCACATAATTATAGTCTAGAGCCAACCCATTCACTGCTTTGTATACCAACTGTGACTATTAAGGTTTGGTTGCGCAAGTTCACAAAATAAGTTAAACATTATGCACAGATTTGGTTACTGCCATGCAGTATGGTGAAAATTAATTACTAGTGTGGCGCCACCTGGCTAGTGAAAAATGTGTTAATGAAAAGTTGTAAAATGTAAAGCAACTTCTGCATTGTAAAAACTTCATACCACATGTAGGGTTAGAATGACAGCCAAACACCACTTTTTTCTCTATATGAACTTAGACGACGATCCTTCAACCAGATTTTTTTAGTTTTAAACTTTTAATATTTTCACCACTCATGTATCCCTTTCTCGCAACGAGACATGAAATGTGAGATCGTATGCGGGGGTAATTTTATGGTTATTTGTAACACTCACCAGTAGGTGGTGCTCCACGACGGCCACGAGTTGTCTTCACAGCTGGCGATGCAATGAGAGGCGATATGATGATGACGGCGTCACGTGATACTTTACCACGACGAGCCACTGGAGCAGTGCTCTTGGCTGAAGGCAAATGATGACATCATGACACCCTGAGAATATACACGCCTACCCCTACGTGGTACACCTCAGAATATGAGATTCTCTCATAGGGAGGAAATCAAAGCTATTTAATTATGAAATCAGGTTATACAGTATACGTAGCCACTAACACATGCCCGCTGCCTAAATGTTTACTGAAGCAATTTTTTAATTCAGTGTTTACGAACATCCGCTGCATTGTCACTGGAATACACAAGTAACAAAGTACTCACAAAAACACGGGAACAACAAAAATGGAGACGGTCTTGTTAAAAACAATGACCATGACATAATTCCAAACAACTGTACACGCCAGGAATTCTACTTACCAGATGACGTGGCAGCCTTTTGAGAGGTCTTCTTTGCTGGTGGCGATGCAACGGCAGCTGCCTTCCTCTTGCCTCGTCTGAAAATGAATTGTAGGGCAAAATAAGTATAAATAAAATATAAATATATATATATACAAATGACCTGTTTGATAGCGTGTCTTAATCCTAGTCACTTCTGGTTATATTTATGATTTTGTTTAATAATATTATTTTATACAAATTTCTATTTTGCTCAGTGTCTGACAACAGATATGTGCCACTGCAATTTGAAGTATCACGTGGAAATATGAAGCTGTTGATATGGGAGTAATTAAATACAACAGAAATGGCACCAAGTCACTGGCCCTCCCCCACAAGTCACTGGCCCTCCCCCACAAGTCACTGGCCCTCCCCCACAAGTCACTGGTCCTCCCCCACAAGTCACTGGCCCTCCCCCTACAAGTCACTGGTCCTCCCCCACAAGTCACTGGTCCTCCCCCTACAAGTCACTGGCCCTCCCCCACAAGTCACTGGCCCTCCCCCACAAGTCACTGGCCCTCCCCCACAAGTCACTGGCCCTCCCCCACAAGTCACTGGCCCTCCCCCACAAGTCACTGGCCCTCCCCCTACAAGTCACTGGCCCTCCCCCACAAGTCACTGGCCCTCCCCCACAAGTCACTGGTCCTCCCCCACAAGTCACTGGCCCTCCCCCACAAGTCACTGGCCCTCCCCCACAAGTCACTGGCCCTCCCCCTACAAGTCACTGGCCCTCCCCCACAAGTCACTGGCCCTCCCCCACAAGTCACTGGCCCTCCCCCACAAGTCACTGGCCCTCCCCCACAAGTCACTGGCCCTCCCCCACAAGTCACTGGCCCTCCCCCACAAGTCACTGGCCCTCCCCCACAAGTCACTGGCCCTCCCCCACAAGTCACTGGTCCTCCCCCACAAGTCACTGGCCCTCCCCCACAAGTCACTGGCCCTCCCCCACAAGTCACTGGCCCTCCCCCTACAAGTCACTGGCCCTCCCCCACAAGTCACTGGCCCTCCCCCACAAGTCACTGGCCTCCCCCACAAGTCACTGGCCCTCCCCCACAAGTCACTGGCCCTCCCCCACAAGTCACTGGCCCTCCCCCACAAGTCACTGGCCCTCCCCCACAAGTCACTGGCCCTCCCCCACAAGTCACTGGCCCTCCCCCACAAGTCACTGGCCCTCCCCCACAAGTCACTGGCCCTCCCCCACAAGTCACTGGCCCTCCCCCACAAGTCACTGGCACTCCCCCTACAAGTCACTGGCCCTGAATTTGTTGGGAAATGCATTTATTTTGAGGAAAACAACGTCACTACGCGAGTCGTTTTTCAAAATTACAAGAACAAATATAAGAAGTAAGGACAAGTTTAAACGTACAATATGTGATCATTTCTTAAATAAAACGATGACTACCATATCCAGCGAGAAAGCAAGGCCAGAAGGCTGTCGCATATTCTGTATGTTTCATAAGGGATGAGTAGTGACAGAAACCACCTAAGACAACAGTGCCCAATTGGATTGACACCAGTGGCCCGTCGGAACAGAACATATGAAAACTGGTGGCCCGGTAGCTTCAAAAACATGCCAGGCCATCAGGCCAGTGCTATTGGCTATTGTCCAGAGTAAAACAATGCAAGTTTTGCTATCATCCTTCATAGCATAATCTAAAAACAGTCATGATGTATGACACCCAAGACAGCTAGAGAAAATGTGGCACAAGGCAAAAGAAACGAGCCAATCTATCCATGTAGATGACCTCAGCACACTGCAGAAGACTGACCACACACAGACTGACAGTGGACACTGCACCTCTTACAACTGTCTCAGTTATAGCGTGGGGGTGAGTGAGTGAGTGAGTGAGTGAGTGAGTGAGTGAGTGAAAACAAAAACCAACCTTGTTGCTGCGGGGGACTTCACTGTCTCCGTTGCAGCTTTCTTCACAGGTGATACAATGACAATCTGGAATCAGACAAATTTCAAAATGAACCCAATTTCCTATAAAATATCATTACATACAGTGACACAGGTGCCCAAATAAACTGGTCCATGCACTACGTTTAAGCTGTTGTTTTGTTTATGTAAGTGTTAATACTATAAGCAGCCAAGAAAGGCACCTATCACAAGATTAAGAAAATGACATTTTTATGAGAAAAATTAAGCTGAATATTTCAATACCAAATAGCAACTTCTTCCTGTAACTGACACACATCAAACCACAAACCAGTCAACATATAATGAAATTAAATGGAAAACCCACTCTCTGTAACAATTACCATGTGGAAGAGACAATCCCTATTTGTGTCATGTAGTCACATGTTATCAAATCTCAACCTACCGGTGAGGACACTTCAACAGCGGGTTCCACTGTTGCCATGACAACCTTGCTAGACCGCTTCGATGCCTTGACCAGCTTCACGGGGGATGGTGACTTGGCGGTGTGACTGCGACCCTTGGTGCCCGCACGCTGTAGCGGAGCTTCAACTGAGGGGGAGACACTCACGACCTTTGCCCTCTTGACCATCGCTGACGAAGCACCAGAGAGCGCACGTTTACGGCCTCTACGGGCCGGAGTTTTCTTCTGTGCCTTGGCCGGTGATGGCGACACCCGCGGAGTCTTCCACAGCTCCTGCAGCCCTGTGAGCTGGGGAGATGACTGGGACTTTGGTGTCTTCAGGAGATTGCGCACTCCCGCTAACTTCGGTGACGTCAACTGTCGAGGAGATTTTATCAATTCACGAACACCAGCCAGCTGTGGCGATGACCTTGACTTGGGAGTCTTCAAGAGGGCGCGTACACCAACAAGGCGTGGAGTTTTGCCCTCCTTTGGGGTGACCAACATTTCTCGGACACCGGTCAGTCGCGGCGACGCCTGAAGTCGCTTAGGAGTGCGTACCAACTCCCGCACGCCGTAGAACCGGGGAGAGGGGATGGACTTCGCCAGGATGGAGGAACGCCGGCTGTCTGCCTTGACGAGAGGAGAAACGATCATCTCCCCTGGGCCCTGGGGTGTAGGGGGAAGGTTAGAGTACAGGGAGAGGTCGCCTGCAGAGAGGCTCTTTCTCGTGCTTGTAGGGGGCGTGGCAGTCAGGTTTGGTGTGCTTCTTGCGGCCTGCAGACACAGAGCAATTGTTCAGCTGGACAGAAACATACACCACACTACCAAGTCAGTTCCCGAACTAGTATTGATCTTCAAAACCAAGTTTGAACTAAAATAACTTTTCGGAGCTGTGAATAAACTACGATTGTGCAAATATGTTCTGTTTCTACAAAAAAGTAGAGAAAAGAAAAACTGAATGAATTTTTAAGTTTGAATTGATAATTTGTAATTGAATTTTCTGAATGATGGAATTGATGTTGTACATATGAAGATGGAACTAAGAAGACAGAATTGCCATTGTGATTGCTGTGATTGCATTGGCTCAATCACTGCCGGTGGATTAAGCTTATTGATCTTTCAAAAAGTGAACCCAAGAACGAGTTTTAAGTCACCCCTGAAATAACCCCCATTGTGTGTCTGTCTATAAGTGACAGATGTATAAACATGTGTGGCCAATACAGAATAGTGGATGTGTTTATATCCCCCATTGTGTGTCTGTCTATAAGTGACAGATGTATAAACATGTGTGGCCAATACAGAATAGTGGATGTGTTTATATCCCCCATTGTGTGTCTGTCTATAAGTGACAGACGTATAAACATGTGTGGCCAATACAGAATAGTGGATGTGTTTATATCCCCCATTGTGTGTCTGTCTATAAGTGACAGACGTATAAACATGTGTGGCCAATACAGAATAGTGGATGTGTTTATATCCCCCATTGTGTGTCTGTCTATAAGTGACAGATGTATAAACATGTGTGGCCAATACAGAATAGTGGATGTGTTTATATCTTCAGTACCGTTCACTCATAATAACATAATGAATAACAGAATGTTGGCTTCCAGCCTACAACAATGTATGGCTTGTATTCAGTGAATTGAAAACACAAAGAGAATCTGTTTACCTTAGCCGCAGACTTGCGTCGAGCAGGCGTGGCGACTGATGGTCGGCCGATGCGCACTGTCCGTGGCATCTTGCCCTGAAGGACGATCGTTATTGGAGATTCGGCATGGCCAGTAGATGTCACTGTTCCAAGAATGGCCCGAACCTTCGCAGGGGTCTGTGCTTTCTTCGCAGCCACCTAGTAATATCAACATTTATTTATATATATATAAAATTATATATATATATATATATATATATACACACACATACACATGCCATTTGTAAAAAAAACCAGACTAGTCATGTTCTACAGCTAAGTTAACATTTTTAACTGGCATCATGAACAGAGGATTATATCATTATAGAGGATTATATTGTATTGCCAGTCTCTGTACAGAACAAGTAACAATCAAACTACTGAATTTGAAAATTGTTGATGGAGAATTGATGGAGAACGTCACTAAAACAAAAATATGCATCACACAATCTTGTGAAGATTCCAGTCTTGAGGAGTCACCTAAATGAATGTGTGGGCTTCCAACGAATATAAAAATGTGGCAAGTCAGGGGTCGACATTAGTGCTGGCCCGCTGCATGTTTTGAGGGTGTCGGGCCAGTTCAGGCCACCAGTTTTCATATTTTTCTGGCCAGACGGGCCACTGCTTTAGACAGTCGAATTATTCACCATTGTTTTAGATAGTTTCCATCAATTATCACTCCCTACATAACAATTAAATATAATCGGTGACAGCCAAATCCATGGACTCGCATTATCAGTTGAAACTAGTCACCATCTTGTTTATAAGTTCTCCATAACTCCGCATGGTGTCGCTGCTGGCGATGCGAGGCAGAGACGCAAGGCGGACACCTTTCTAGTAAATTAGCTAAGATTTCGCTTCGGATTTTGTAGTAATAGCCGAGTGGTACCAAAAAATAAAAATTCATTGAATTTCGCGTTCTCCCTTACTATTGTTGCAATCCTAATGTGTAAAATTAATAGACAAAATGTGTTGAGCATGTCATAACGACCCCTTGTGGATTTCTTGTGAACCACCATCGCTGTCGTCTACGGTGCAGCTGCATTTCCGAAACACACTGTTTTGCTGCTGAAAAATCCTGTTTCGCACATGCATCCCACATTTGTGCAGCCTTTTATATCTTTCTCTGACTAATTTTAATTCACACCTTGCGTCAAATGTATCAAGTTTGGCAGTGACATCATCCACACCAATGTTGTCGTTAGTCTAGAATTATCCAGGGCACTGCAGGCAACGCGCATAGCGGAACTCCCCAATGCTGACAAGTCACAACAGTGAACACCAAATAAGGAGATTGTCGGTCGAATAGAGCTCGCATTTATTTGGATTTCCCCGTAAATACAGGTCAAAGGGCGGTTAGAGGAAAGTTTTAATTAAATCTAAATTAAAATGTTGTTCAAATGGCTCATTGCAGTGGGTATCATTAGGTGAGTTTGCGTATTGTACAGTAATCTTAAAATGAGATGAGTAAAGTCAGTAAACGGTTCAACTTCAGAGTAAACAATTCTAAAACCAACTTGATCTAACTACCAACTGCACAATGTTACATTCAAACTGCGAACATTTCTGTGTCTACTCACCTGGACTTTGCGGGCCACTTTCCTCTTGACGACCAAACCACGCCGCTTCGCTGGTGCCGCTTTCACTGGACCTACGCCCTTGACCACAACACCAGTTTTCACGATGTCTGACCAGAGTTTCTTGGTAGACTTGCGGCCGGCCGGGGTCGCCACTCGGCTGCGCTGTGGCGTCTTCTTCATCGTCACCTTCAATGCAACCTTGCCGTAGATGGCCTTCAGCGCTGCAGCCTTCCCTGGGGTTGGCTTACCTGGGGTCTTTGAGATGGAGCGGCTCTTTTGCCTGGGAGGTCGAGGGGTGTCCACACGTCTGTACTCTGGGTGTCGGCGGTGAGGTCATCAGCTCGGCCAGCCCGGTCAAGTTCAGCGATGATTTGCGACCAGATTTTGGCGTCGACGCCGGATACTGTTTAAAGGGAGAGGTGGACTTGCGGGAAGAAGGCTGACGAACGGGAGAGAGATCAAGGACTTTCTTTGATGCCGATTTTGGTGACTTCACCGGTGTCTTCTTTGGCGTCACCTTAGGTGACTGCTTCGGTGTCACCTTTGCTGGGGTCACCTTAGGTGATTTCTTTGGCGTCACCTTAGGTGACTTCTTCACGATCACCTTAGGAGTCACCTTTGCTGGGGTCACCTTAGGTGATTTCTTTGGCGTCACCTTAGGTGACTTCTTTATGATCACCTTAGGAGTCACCTTTGCTGGGGTCAACCTTAGGTGATTTCTTTGGCGTCACCTTAGGCGACAACTTTGCTGGTGATTTCTTTCCCGATATCTTCGGTGACTTCTTCGACGCAGGAGAGCCGAGCTGCTCCTCCTCGAAGATGGTCGCATGAGCCGTGGTGACCGATGCGAAGCTGTGTCGCTTAAGCAGGGGGCGGGCTGCCTGGGGGGTGTTGTGACGAGGGGTGGTGCCCCGGCGCACAGGGGTGATTGGGGGCAGGCTCTTGTCAAATAGCTCTGGACTGAGCTGGTTGCCAAATGACACCCGCTTGCCAGCGGCGTACACAACGGACTCCTTTGGGGTGACAACCGGAACAGAACGACCTGTAATAATCACATCACACCAGTCATTACCATCGCTTAGTCTTGGTGCTAACTCAGGTTACACATTATAGATCGTCTCTGTCACAACACACTGACCATCTAAATATAAGTGAAATTTAACTGTTTCGGAAGCAAATTCCACATTTCAGGTCACAACCTTTCTCAGAATAATGGGGAATTATACAACTAATCTGCCAGGTGGCGCTGTTACGCTACTTACTGTTACCTGGTTACACTGCATTCATTCATCGCATCCAACATTTGTTAAACCCAAGTTATAGTTATGCCTTACAGTTACAACGATTGGAGACTTAAAAGAAGGCAAGCTAAAAAATAAACAGCACGCCTGCATAAAGAACGCGAATATATGTCACAGGCCCGGGTTGTCTGTCAGTGCCAAGTAAGTAACGATCCTGTAGGTTCCCCATTATCATCATTGCTTGGGGATTTGAGTAACACCATGTGTGCCCTGTTAGTAAAACAGCTTCTTTACATTCACAACAATGTTTATTTTGAACAATGTTGTGGTTTTGTAGTTAGATATATAAATGGACAGCGACTACAACTACAACTCACCAGAAGGCATGGACTTGCGAGGCCGCTTGCCAGGCGAAGGATGTTTCTCGCTGCTGATGTCAAACTCAAATTCTTCAAAGAGAGGCTCTGACTGTCGTCGCAGGACATTCAGGTTATTCTTGAGTGCAGCTGGTGCTGGACTGCGTGGACTGCTGCCGTGACGACTCTACAAACAACCTCTCAATATACCCAACCATAGCAACAGTCAACTAATTTCAGTCTTTTGGACTGATCAAAGCGCTTACCACTTTACTCTCTACAGGTGCATATCTTGATTTCTCGGTGAAGTATCCAGACAAGTTACAATTAATACTCGTACACAAACATACATCACTGTTGATAAAAGGTACTTGTTCATACAGCTGCCAGAGTGAACTGTAGCAACTTGTCTAACGCTAGAACTGGCAGCATTGGTCTAACCACACCATGGTCTAGGACAACCAACATTCACCTACAATGGTTATATCCTTGTCGGGCTGTTAATTTCTTTACACAACAGTTTATATCCCCAATTTTTTCGTCATCATGAAGACCACATGTTAGCCTTGGCTAACTACCTACACAGTGTCCTGGTGAGAAACAGTTGACACCTGTAATGATCTGATCTCTACTACACAAGAGGCAATGTTAAATGCAATTGTGCCTTACCTTCTTCGCGCTCGCCTTTGGTGCTTTTCCCGACACAGGAGTAGACACTACTGGTGACTCTGCCTTCCTCGTACTGCCTGGGCTGACTGCCTTGGGGGATGACGTGCGTCTCCCTGACACCTGGGCACTGGGAGTCCGTGCCCGGGTAGTCGCCTTAACCCTTGGTGACTTCACACTTGGTGTAGCAGGCTTGGGGCTTGGAGACGCTGCTGCCTTCCGTGTCGGTGTCACAGCCTTTGGTGTCACTACCTTCGGGCTTGGTGTTGCAGCCTTAGAAATAAGCATCGCCACTGCCTTTGGTGTTGGTGTCCAGGCTCTGGGACTAGGCGATCTGACCACTGGGGTAGCAACCTTGGGACTTGGTGATCTCACCCTTGGGGTAGCTGCCTTAGGTGTTGCTGCTGCCCTTGGTGTTGGTGTCCTAGATCTTGGGGTAGCAACCTTAGGACTCAGTGATCTCACCCTTGGGGTAGCTGCCTTAGGAATCGGTTTTGCTGCCACCTTTGGTGTTGGTGTCCGGGCTCTGGGACTAGGTGATCTGACCACTGGGGTAGCAACCTTGGGAGTTGGTGTCCTCACCTTTGGGGTAGCTACCTTAGGGCTTGCCGATCTCACCCTTGGAGTAGCTGCCTTAACAATCGGTGTTGCTGCTGCTGCTTTTGGTGTCTGAGACCTCGCCCTTGGGGTAGCTGCCTTTGGTGTTGGTGTCCTAGCCCTCGGACTTGGTGTCTTAACACTTGGGGTAGCTGCCTTAGGAGTCGATGTTGGTGTTGCTTTTTTTGGTGTTGGTGTCGTAGTCTTTGGGGTAGCTACCTTAGGGCTTGCTGATCTTGCCCTTGGGGTAGCTGCCTTCGTAACCGACAATGCTGCTGCTTTTGGGGTCTGTGACCTCGCCCTTGGGGTAGCTGCCTTTGGTGTTGGTGTCCTAACACTTTGGGTAGGTGCCTTAGGAGTCAATGTTGGTGTTGCTTTTTTTGGTGTTGGTGTCCTAGCCTTTGGGGTAGCTACCTTAGGGCTTGCTGATCTCCCCCTTGGGGTAGCTGCCTTCGTAACCGACAATGCTGCTGCTTTTGGGGTCTGCGACCTCGCCCTTGGAGTGGCTGCTTTAGGGCTTGACGACCTCATTCCCTTAGGAGTCTGTGAACGAACCCTAGGCGTAGACACCTTAGAACTTGGTGACTTTACCTTTGGGGTAGCTGTTTTAGGGGTTGTCTTCGTAGAGATTGGTGACCCGACCCTTGGGCTAACTGCCTTAGGTGTCAGCGGTTTTTCCTTAGGAGTTGCAGCTTTGGGCGTCAGTGATCTACCCCTTGGAGTAGCCACCTGGGGTGTTTGTGACGTTGCCCTTGGAGTACGTGCTTTGGGGGTTTGCGACTTTTCCTTTGGAGTAGCCTTACCCCTTGGAGTTGCGGCCTTGGGTGTTTGAGATCTACTCCTTGGAGTAGCTGCTTTGGGTGTTTGTGTTTTACCCTTGGGCGTTTGAGATGCACTCCTTGGTGTAGCAGCCTTAGCACTTGGCGATCTGGTCTTTGGAGTAGCCTTGGGTGTTTGTGACCTCTCCTTTGGCGTCTGTGACCGTCCTCCTGGAGTGACAACAGCTGGAGATGAATTAGCTGTGGTCTTTGGGGTGCGGGACCGGCCCCTAACACTCGATGTAGATTCTGGCGTCTTAGCTGCCACTGGTGTTGCCTTTTTACCAGGTGTTGCCAATTTTGGGGCGGCTCCCTTCGGTGTAGCAATACTACTGTTAGAAGCATTCTTTTTAGCCGATGACAACTTTGGCGTGGCACTTTGACTTCTAGGCGTACCCAGTGCCGACGACAGCGACTTGGGAGTCTTCGTCTTCATGTTGGAATCTGGTGTCTTCAGCATAGAGTTGATGGCAGCCGCTTTAGCGCGAGACTTGGGTGGAGTAGCAACACGAACCTTGAGCAGCGAAGAGGCGTGCTTTGTCGGCGAGTGCGATGCGCTGCGTGGCGTCACCTTCGCTGATGCTGGTGTCTTCATCTGTGACCTCCCAGTCGCTGTGCTGTGCTGTGATGTCAATGGCCGTGCATTCGGTGTCACTGGCTTGGCTGTCTGTCGACCGTCCTTTGGCGTCGCGACGTGAGCAACGTTTGTGACAACGCTAGCACTGACAGATTTGGGCGTGACTGCCCGGGGACTGGAAGACTTCTGCTGTGTGCTCTGTGCACGAATCAAATCGCGAACGGCCTTTGACAAATCGGCCTGCAAATGGAAACATCATAACGTGTTAAAATCAACTACAAATTTGTCCATGTCTAAACAGGATAACTTGATAGTTCATATGTCCATCAGCCCTATCATAAAACAAAATAAATGTATGGATTAATCACTTTCATGAGTTAGAAGTTAAAATTAGGGTTAGAATTTTGGCAAAAATGTAAAATTGACGGTGGCACTAACAAAGAGGTTTTAATCTATAACAATAACATTTTATGGGCCTTGGACACATGAAATGTAGGCAAATGCAATGTCCCAATAAACAATGCCAGCCTGAGGTGAAGGGAACGCAGGACCACCTCACTTAGGACCACCTCACTTAGGACAACCTCACATCAGTGTTTACAAGTTAGACATTGCAGCGATTACACATATAGTTATGTCTGTTGCTGAAATGGAATTGGCAAGTAAAAAGCTGAAACACATGCACATGTGTGTTGTCAGAGTTTCCGTGGCATTGGCAAATTTTACTCACTGGCCAGAGGTGGTATGTGCAAAGTTTACGCACTACTTTCGGTACCGATTTCGTACTAGTTTCCCAAATTCGTCAGGATCCATAATTTCAATCTGCATTTACCCCTGGTATAATTACACAGTTCATCCATTGCCATCAAATGACATGATAGTTGTCAATATTGCTATAACTGGCAGAACTGACGAACTGTGGTGTCATGTTTGATAGTTTGTATTGAGGCTTGGTTTTGTATGTGTCGCAGATTGTGTATATGTCACAATCTTTGTTGTTGAATTAATCATGTCCCAATAAGGCATTGAAAGTATCAATTTTAATGGGCCAGACTTATCAGGGGGCCCAGTAGAGAATCTAGGGCCAACAGCCCCACTAAATTTGAACCCTGAAACAATTAAAATTAGACTGACAACTTTTAAGCAGTGTACCGAACATATAATTTTAATAAATTGTTTTGTTTAATTAAATATAACTGATGAGTTTGGAAATGATAAAAAGCTGTTTCAATTTATACCTTAGGAGTAAGGTCTTTGAGAGGTGTGCGCACCGGTGCGTTTGGTGTGCCGTCCTTGCGTGGTGGCAAAGGCTTCTGTGGAGACGGACTATGTACAGTGCAGTAAGGAGAGTCCGGAGGGAACTCGAGGCGGAACGAGCGGTCAATAACAGTGAAAATGTCCATATGTTTTAAACGAAGCGTGCCACTGATAGCAGTCTTGTTCAGGAGAGTCTGGTTGACATGGCTCAGGTTCGTGAGAAAGATCTGTCACCAAGAAACAGACCAACAGTTACCAACACACACAACCAACAATTATCTATGTATCTACTATGTACCAACACACACAACCGAGATTCTCTATGAATCTACTACGAACACCCTGTTTAATAACACACACAACCAAGTTTCTCTATGCATCTACGACTGCAAATCGTCCGCAATCCACGTTGAGGTTCATTTTCCAACATTCACCATTTTCTGTTATAATTGACTACACTGCGTAGTTCCAAATAAAGAAACAGACACAATCGCTTTAAGATTATAGACCAAGTTAACCTAAGACCCCTAAATACCATTTCACGTTCAATGTTCGCACAACATTCAAGACAACAAATTATTATGCAGTGATTTGTTTGTCACACAATACAAACCATTCTTCACAGCATCACAAGTATTTAAACTCCCATAGCTTGATTACACCCAGATCTTTCACATAAACCATCATTATTAATTAATTTGTATGTGTTTTGCTAGAAAGTTCTGAAGATTTCTGTCAAGTTGCATTGCAAGCCAAAATTTATTACTGCTTCCAACATTAATTTTATGAACAGTTTTACTGTATTCAAAAATCAAATTACCACAAGACTACCCAATGCACTTGTGTAAAATTGACTACTGTTTTTTTACATTTACGTGACATACCGATTTGTCGTTGTTGACTTCAATGCGACAGTGTTCCTTTGAAACATTGGGAAGTTGGATGCGAATATCACAGTCGTTACTGCGTCCAAATAAACAGGAGGTGGTGGTCAGTGGGAATTGAGCTCCGTCGGTACCGTTGCGTTTTATCACTACAATTTTTCCGTACAGTGGCATTGTTCACTTATCCACCTGAAATGTTGAAAAGGGCATATAAATAAAAAATGTCGACATTATATATCTTCATGTCCTGGGTTGAAACATAGGTTTAAGACATTAGCCGATTAGGATCTGTATGTAGGATGGTTCGAATTTGGACCAAAGCCAAGCCCAAGGCAATGTTTTACCCGCTTACTTTGTCAATTGTGTAGGCTAGAATGTGGACCGGACCAATTTTGATTAAGCTGTTATAATTTATAAAATACTATTAAAATAATGGTAACCTAACATAATATTATATAATGCCTGCAGGTGTGACTATTATGCACTGGTTGCGCATTGCTAGGACAGTGACCGACAGTTGCGGTTCTAATCCAGGGCATGGACGACGGTTGAAAGTTGCGCATTACAGACTGGAGACTTCCGACACTTTTAGTGACAAGGTGGTTGAATATGTAGGGTTTAATAAAACAAACTCTTACATACATTTCGAATGCACCGTTTCTGCAATAACAGAGGACATATACGGCAAACATGAATGTTATATACGAGCTTCTGGTGGCTGCAAATGCCATACACACCACAAAGAAGTTGGTGCAATATTCGTCGAGCTCCCATTTCTCGTTCACCTGCGCATTGTTTACAAAAATTAAACTTACCGCGCAAACCGATCTATACGTATCGATTCGTCATCAACCCTTTTCTGAGGCCTTTAGCACCTACGTGATCTTTATTTATCGGATTTAGAAAGAAACTATACTTAAATGTCATAGATTATTATATTTATTCCGCGAATTTTGCTTCCATCCCGAGTTTGCGGCAGGTGATGCATTACTGCCTTGGTTTCTGCGCTGCACAAAATAGTGCGCAATTATTAGCAGGTTGTTATATATTCTAGTGGCATACTGAATATCATAGTAAACTTTTATATATGTGTATTCATAACATGACATAATTAGAATGTTTGAGCTATGTTGCTTGTAATTGTCACATAATCCCTACACGCGCGCAGTAATAGCTCAAAAAAGAGCGCGAGTGGTTTCGTTAAGATTTGAAATTATGCGGCGAGCCAATGGAAAGGTAGATTATGCTCAATTGAGAAATGAGGTCAGAGGTCGTATTTGATAATCGCCTCGAGTGGCGGACGGGCAAGCACATTTCTGTCTATTATTATCTTTTTGGAAAACTTTGATTTATGCACAATGCTAAAACATTCGAAGCTTTTTTATTTTGGCTATTCGCATATAATAATAATATTTATTATTTATAAAGCGCAATATCCAAATAATGTTATGCTCAAAGCGCTGTACAATAAAATAAAAAGCTATTTATTATGTGTCAAAACTAATATTAATAATAATAAATACAATTGTAAAATTAACTTTGAGATAAAACAAATGTAGAAACATTAAATTATTCAAATTAAAACTGTTAATTAAATATGATATACAATTAACGACGATGAGTAAAATAAATAAATAAATAAAACTAATTAATTCTCTATTCGCAAAATCACATACTAATTAATTAAGCGATGACATATATAAAGGTCAGTACATATGTGTGAAAATAAGATAAGATGAAATATTTGAAACAAATTTTCAAAAATGTCATTGAATACTTAAAATGTCAGCAGTAATATGCTTTGAAAATGTGCGTTTTTAGTGCCTTTCTGAAAGCCGACAAAGTTCCGCAGCACTTGATATCAATTGGCAATGCGTTCCATAGGCGAGGTCCCACCACACGAAAAGACCGGTCACCAAAACTGGCCAGCTTCGTACGCGGAATGTCGAGCAAATGTTGTTCTGCAGATGAACGCGTGCGTCCTGGACTCTGTCTCTTTAGCAGGTTTGCCAGATACAGGGGAGCCATCCCATTCAGACATCGGTACACATGGAGTAGTATTTTATACTCGATGCGGCATTTAACTGGCAGCCAGTGTAGGTCTTTTCGAACTGGCGTTATATGTCCACGACGTGGTGTAAACGTGATTACTCTGGCTGCCATGTTTTGAATTCGCTGGAGTTTATTAATCTGGTCACGGGGTAGTCCAATTAGTAGCGCGTTCCCGTAGTCCAGTCTCGATGTAACAAAAGCGTGAACGAGTGCTTTAGTGGCATCTATTGTGATATATCGCCTGATGTGGCTAATGTTGTGAAGATGCATATATGCAGTTCGGCAAATGGTACTGATGTGACTAGTCATGCTGGGGGAGGAATCAAATACAACGCCAAGGTTGCGAACACTCGATGAAGCGATTCTTGTCGTGCCATATATGGATATGGCCATATGCATGGGTATGGACGATTTGAAGTAGCAATTCAATCGGCCACATGTCCTCTCTTGGTATGCATGTACTTGGCAATTTATAGGTGTTGAAGAGTTTCAACTATTGCCACGAGAACATAGCATTTACTGATTTTGAGGACGTGGCCATAATTTGGTGAGCACAGAGCCATGGTATATTTAAAATATTTTTTTCAAACTTGGATATATCACATTGACTG
Source organism: Ridgeia piscesae (assembly GCA_025642075.2). Classification (NCBI taxonomy): domain Eukaryota; kingdom Metazoa; phylum Annelida; class Polychaeta; order Sabellida; family Siboglinidae; genus Ridgeia; species Ridgeia piscesae. The sequence goes on along the minus strand of JAODUO010000210.1, from coordinate 296,352 downwards.
CGCCGCCATATTATAAATACTAAAGCTGCATTTAGTTCGACGTACTACTACATTTCATATATATATATATATATATATATATATATATATATATATATATATATATATATATATATATATATATATATATATATATTATAATAATATGTAACAAGGCACAACTTCGACTTCATCAATAGACATTTCTGCTCAGAATATTATTATATATAAATTATATATATATATATATATATATATATATATATATATATATATATATATATAGTGTCATATATATATATAATATTATAGGCGTTATATTGATCAGCAAATCATTTGCATGTTCGAAATTTAAAACTTAAATAAAATTACAACGATTTACAACCAATGAAATAATTTCAAACGCCACACTAATCGGTCCCCATTATTAATATTCATGAAGCAATAACACGCAATTTCGTAAGGGTGCTTTCGGCGAAACGGCTAATTACTTCAACAAAAAAACCTCAAATAAAAACAATTACGCATACGTACAGTTATTTCGAATGACTTTTGTCATGTGACTTCGACAAACTGAATCTCTTGATTTAGCGATTTGAAAAGAAATCCGCACAGGAATCGGTTCGCGCTTAGGGGAATTCCCCTTTCCGCAAGTACCGCACCGTACCGTTGAAAAAGATATCATTTGTTATAAATTGTCGTAATTTAATTTAGCTTTTTATTATTTCGAACACTTATGTGTATACAACTGATTTGTTAATCTACATAACGCTTATTACTATATGTAATAGCTAGAGAGACCATATTATTGTTTTCGCGCAGAAATGTCTATTGATGAAGTAAATAAGAAATAATCGAAAAATAACATTTAGTAGGAGCTAGTCAAACCAAATTTTGAACAAGTTATTTAAAAATTTACCGTGTCTCGGTGCTTACCAAATCGTGGTGATAGGAACCTATATCCTCTAAATGGTAAGCTTTTTAGGTTTATGCAATAGTTGTGCAAAAGCGTTTCAGTCCCCCTTAAATAAATAAACTATGAAAATACACGTGCGCGTGCATTATATATACGTATGTCTGTGTGCGTGTTACATGCGTGTGTGTGTGTGTGTGTGTGTGTGTGTGTGTGGTGTCGTGCGTGCGTGCGTGCGTGCGTGCGTTTTGGGGCGTGCGTGCGTGCGTGCGTGCGTGCTGCGTGCTGCTTGCGTGCGTGCGTACCTTGCGTGTGAAACACTAATACGCGTGCGTGGCTGCGCCAAGCTTGGGCGCCGAAAGCGCGTGCGCCGAATACGCTTGTTTTAAGTAGTTTAGGTTTCTGTCACCATCAACGTATATTAGCTAAGATACATTGCAAGATATAACATTATGCCAGCAGCTTTTCAGTTTCGTAATACTTAGTATAACTTCAAGACAATCTTGTGATTCCACCAGAAAGTCAAAATGACAGGTTTCTTGATTATCTAATAATAACTATGCCCAGTTTTAAGGCAGTTCTATGCCGCGCCCTACCCTATACTTCATATATAGGGGGTAATGTTGACTTTTTGGAGTGCGGCGAAGTAAACGGGCTTTTTAATGTATTTATATTTCAGTAATTATATTATTAATTAATTAAGTATGTACTCGTTTAACTTGTCATATTCACTTTGTGCCATGCGATGAAGTTTCGAAGTTAAGAACGCCTTAATTAAATAAGTTACCTCACGGAGCCTGGGTAACCGAGGCTACACCGTTTTCTGATGAAACCCATTTCAAAATTAAGAAATTTTGCGCAGCATCCTTTTCAGTTACTTGTCTCTGCCGCGGTCCAGTTTGTTATTACTTAGGCAGCCATTATATTAATTAATCCGGAACTAGAGAGGCGCGGATAGTGTAACAGTGACGCATTTCGTCTGGCACGCCGGCGTCTCGGGTTCAGTGCCTGGGGTCGGCAGGCGTGGTATATATTTGCTATAAAAACTTGGCCGTCAATATCGGGGACAGTGCCAGCATAGAAAAGGCGGCTTGGCGTAAATATTCTGATAAAGACCCACTAGTTCAATGATATTTCATAAGATCATAACGTTGTAACCACAATATACATAGACTAGACGGTTAAAAATAGAACCTTGCCGGGTGCTAGAAACAACTAGAAACAACGAGAGCTACTGGGGGAAGGTGGGACACCATGGGGTTGGAAATGGATGACCCATTTTACAAATTGATCAGCGGCCTTTTACACGGATGGAAGGCTGGAAGCAGTAACTATGGAATGAACAATCTTACAAATGTCACACGACTAAAGTGTTTTGATTGAAATGGTTGTAACTAACTAACTGTCGTTTTAAGAAACGGGTAAATGGAACCATAAGAAATAATTACTAGCAGTTATCTTTAGAATTGTAGTTTGAATGTGTATTATAGTTGTGTAAAACATCCGTGTGAGGACGCTGCCAGTCTATACAAAATGGCGTGGATTGGGGTGAATCAGCTGTATGATCACTAGCTCTTATTATACTCTCATAACATTGTAGTCTAACTCAGTGAAATGGGTCAACTAGATCACCCGAGTGAACGTTCCTCTACAGTTCTTGCAAAAGGCAATGCGGAGATAATGTGCTTGTTGGAAATGAGAAGCTCGACTTGAGACTTGAAGAAGCTCATCTCGACATCAGCTGCGAAGGGCGACAGCTTCACATAGAAACTTCGTACACACTACCAGTGCTAACCTGTTTTTGCTTTCTTTGAAGTAGCTTACATAACGCGTTTACACGTACGAAGATTACTGTCAGATCATTAATCCGAAAACGAAACTCAGTATTAGCTGAGCATCCATTCTGAACCACATCGCAAATTCTAGAGACATCTCACAATTTAAACGTGTACTCCCTTATCACAGATACCTCACCAGCCCAGTCAACACTGTTGTTTGACAGACCTATACCCACTTCCATTGTTTTTGGCAGTCGTTGGTTACTATCGTCAGTCTCACGGGTTAACTGGAAACCATCAGCGTGGCCATATTTGAGAAATTATCGGTCAACAGAAGACAAACTCCTCCACCTCTAGCAACTAAACGTGATGTGTGATACAAAACATAGCATGGTGGTTTATTGTCAGTAATACAGGAAGCAGTATAGTTTGACCTTAGCCAGGTTACCACGGTAGGAAGAATACACATTTTAGGCACCAACAAATCATGCAAATCTTGCCATAAATTGATTGAATACATATTGATCGCACAAACAAGGCATATTAAATTAAAAAAAGTCTTGTCCCCATGGACACCAATAAAACAAAACACTGGCTCGTTTGGTTATCCTGGAATTGCACGCTATGTTTGTCGGTCGGCATTATCATTCGCAGTTGTTCATGCTCACACAAGTGACTTTACAACGGGCTCACCATCTGCCCTGACTTGACCTGATCTGATCAGATCTTATATCAAGACAGTATTACTTTCTTTTTTATTTACGCCACTAGCGAGATAAGAACGCGATTTCCGTCCGACGTGATGTGAAGTTTGTGGCGGTAAACGTAAGAACCGTATGTCGGAACAATCACATACGTCACGTGTACGTATTGCGCATATGCATTCGTTCACTTGTTGTCACGGAAGCAATTGTAGTTCAAAACAGCGCAACGTGCAAAGGTGAAATTTATGCGAACAAACCACAGGGATGGATTGATGTGAGTAGTGTGATTACGCATTCTGGAGCGTCGCCATATACGGTAATGTAGGAGCGGTAAATGGCTTGGATTTCTCTACGTATTTTACCCAAATAATGTGAACAGCATGTCCCTGGGCGGAGGCAGAGTGCGTTCAATCAACGTGCTTATCCAATAATTTACTTCACGGCTGCATACGGGGCATCTGAGTGTTGTATGTTTCTACTTCCTTTAGAAAAAGATCCCACAATGACACCACCCACCAATAAGCGATGACGTATGTGGCTACCCAGAATCCGAAAGGAATCTATCATCTGTGCTTGCTTTCGGAAGATAACTGGCTTGTTAGCATAGCGTGTGAAATAGGCGTAATTACACAGCAGCATTGCTCCCGGAAGAAACGCGAAAAGATGACTGTACAGCAACTCATTTATCGAAACGCCTTGAAATTATTTATTAGATCAAATCGTTTACAAACCAACAGTCAGGCTTGAATGTGATAATTCTTAATTCTCGAAATTGGTTAAAACAACAGCTGGGCTAAAGTACATGGTTTGGGTACCTAGGCCGCCATTATGACAGACGTTAAGCTTAACTCTAGGTGAGTCCACCATGACAATAGTTGGTGTAATATGGGTGCGATCGTCCCCCCCCCCACCCGCGGCTTAGTGAAAAGACTTCCGTTCGAGATTTCAAGATGGGATGCGCTTGGGGTACATGGAAGGGCCTCAAGGGGATGCAGCTGGGGGTGACAAAGGGTTGGTATGTCGAGGGTCTCCAGGGGTTGTCATTGCTGCGATGGAGTGGGGATACAGATTTAAAAGTGCCTGCCGAAAGCATTATTAGCCGGATCATCGGTGTCTGGATTAACGGGTTTGACCTTGCTTTCAGTGTGGGGCGTCGACCATGGCTCGCGTGACGTCGCCAGCGGTAGGCGAGCGGCACGCGCATACGCAAGGGCAACGACCAAACAGCGGTGCGAAGAAAGACAACAAAGGGTGAGTCGTGTAGGTCACGTGACTCTTTAAGGTCATCGTTCTTCCTTTAGGGTCGCCATTGCACGTAGACGTCAAGTTCACCTTCTGTATTGTACTGCTCCTCTTCCACTATGTGTCTGTCTCAGTCAGTCAGTCAGTCAGTCAGTCAGTCAGTCAGTCAGTCAGTCAGTCAGTCAGTCAGTCAGTCAGTCAGTCTGTCTGTCTGTCTGTCTGTCTGTCTGTCTGTCTGTCTGTCTGTCAGTTTGTCTCTCGGTCTTTCTCTCCCTCTCTCTCTCTCTCTCCTCTCTCTCTCTCTCTCTCTCTCTCTCTCTCTCTCTCTCTCTCTCTCTCTCTCTCCCTGTCTCTATCTCTTTCACCTCTCCCTCTCCCTTTCCCTCTCCTTCCCCCTCTCCCTCTCCCTCTCCTCTCCTCCCTCTCCCTCCCCCTCCCCTCTCCCCTCCTCTCCTCTCTCCCTCTCGCTCGCTCGCTCTCTCTCTCTCTCCCCTCTTTCTCTCTCTCTCTCTCCCCCATCTCTCTCTCCCTCTCCCTCTCCTCTCTCTCTCTCTCTCTCTCTCTCTCTCTCTCTCTTCTCTCTCTCTCTCTCTCTCTCTCTCTCTCTCTCTCTCTCTCTTTCTCTTCTCTCTCTTTCTCTCTCTCTCTTCTCTCTTTCTCTCTCTCTCTTTCTCTCCCTTTCTCTCTCTCTCTTTCTCTCCCTTTCTTTCTCTCTCTCTCTTTCTCTCTCTCAATGGTTATCAACAGCGATGACCGCATTATCCGGTTTTATCACCAATATTCCCACCCTTGTTAGTTTGTGCTAATTCGATTACACAAACAATGCCTTCTGGTTTTCTTTTTCTAAGTAATACATTGTGTATCTTTCCCATCCATATAGGAAAGAAGCCGCCAACACCGGCAAATGTCCTAAACATAAGCTGTCGAGGGAGTACGCGACATGGAAGTCGTGGCCGTCGAAGCCGAAGGCGACGACACAGCACAAAGCGCAGAAGAAACGGCAATTCAAACGTCAACACGAGCGTCGCCTGCAGACCTCTACCTACAGCACGCTCAGCCCGTGGAAGGACAAGTCTAAGAGGTGGGTGGGTCGAGCTCAGTCCGTGGAAGGACAAGTCTAAGAGGTGGGTGGGTCGTCTCAGCCCGTGGAAGGACAAGTCTAAGAGGTGGGTGGGTCGTCTCAGTCCGTGGAAGGACAAGTCTAAGAGGTGGGTGGGTCACGCTCAGTCCATGGAAGGACAAGTCTAAGAGGTGGGTGGGTCACGCTCAGCCCGTGGAAGGACAAGTCTAAGAGGTGGGTGGGTCGAGCTCAGTCCGTGGAAGGACAAGTCTAAGAGGTGGGTGGGTCGTCTCAGCCCGTGGAAGGACAAGTCTAAGAGGTGGGTGGGTCGTCTCAGTCCGTGGAAGGACAAGTCTAAGAGGTGGGTGGGTCACGCTCAGTCCATGGAAGTACAAGTCTAAGAGGTGGGTGGGTCGAGCTCAGTCCGTGGAAGGACAAGACTAAGAGGTGGGTGGGTCGAGCTCAGTCCGTGGAAGGACAAGTCTAAGAGGTGGGTGGGTCGTCTCAGCCCGTGGAAGGACAAGTCTAAGAGGTGGGTGGGTCGTCTCAGTCCGTGAAAGGACAAGTCTAAGAGGTGGGTGGGTCGAGCTCAGTCCGTGGAAGGACAAGTCTAAGAGGTGGGTGGGTCGAGCTCAGTCCGTGGAAGGACAAGTCTAAGAGGTGGGTGGGTCACGCTCAGTCCGTGGAAGGACAAGTGTAAGAAGTGGGTGGGTCGAGCTCAGTCCGTGGAAGGACAAGTCTAAGAGGTGGGTGGGTCGCGCTCAGTCCGTGGAAGGACAAGTCTAAGAGGTTGGTAGGTCGCGCTCAATCCGTGGAAGGACAAGTCTAAGAGGCGGGTGGGTCGTCTCAGTCCGTGGAAGGACAAGTCTAAGAGGTGGGTGGGTCGTCTCAGTCCGTGGAAGGACAGGTCTAAGAGGTGGGTGGGTCGTCTCAGTCCGTGGAAGGACAAGTCTAAGAGGTGGGTGGGTCACGCTCAGTCCGTAGAAGGACAAGTCTAAGATGTGGGTGGGTCGTCTCAGTCCATGGAAGGACAAGTCTAAGAGGTGGGTGGGTCACGGTCAGTCCGTGGAAGGACAAGTCTAAGATGTGGGTGGGTCGTCTCAGTCCATGGAAGGACAAGTCTAAGAGGTGGGTGGGTCATGGTCAGTCCGTGGAAGGACAAGTCTAAGAGGTGGGTGGGTCACGGTCAGTCCGCGGAAGGACAAGTCTAAGATGTGGGTGGGTCGTCTCAGTTCGTGGAAGGACAAGTCTAAGAGGTTGGTAGGTCGCGCTCAATCCGTGGAAGGACAAGTCTAAGAGGCGGGTGGGTCGTCTCAGTCCGTGGAAGGACAAGTCTAAGAGTTGGGTGGGTCGTCTCAGTCCGTGGAAGGACAAGTCTAAGAGGTGGGTGGGTCGTCTCAGTCCGTGGAAGGACAAGGCTAAGAGGTGGATGGGTCGTCTCAGTCCGTGGAAGGACAAGGCTAAGAGGTGGGTGGGTCACGCTCAGTCCGTGGAAGGACAAGTGTAAGAAGTGGGTGGGTCGTCTCAGTCCGTGGAAGGACAAATCTAAGAGGTGGGTGGGTCGTCTCAGTCCGTGGATGGACAAGTCTAAGAGGTGGGTGGATCGTCTCAGTCCGTGGAAGGACAAGTCTAAGAGGTGGGTGGGTCGTCTCAGGTCGCGGTAAGGACAAGTCTAAGAGGTGGGTGGGTCGTCTCAGTCCGTGGAAGGACAAGTCTAAGAGGTGGGTGGGTCGTCTCAGTCCGTGGAAGGACAAGTCTAAGAGGTGGGTGGGTCGTCTCAGTCCGTGGAAGGACAAGTCTAAGAGGTGGGTGGGTCACGCTCAGTCCGTGTAAGGACAAGTCTAAGAGGCGGGTGGGTCACGCTCAGTCCGTGGAAGGACAAGTCTAAGAGGTGGGTGGGTCGTCTCAGTCCGTGGAAGGACAAGTCTAAGAGGTGGGTGGGTCGTCTCAGTCCATGGAAGGACAAGTCTAAGAGGTGGGTGGGTCACGCTCAGTCCGTGTAAGGACAAGTCTAAGAGGTGGGTGGGTCACGCTCAGTCCGTGTAAGGACACCTCCAACACATTGATAAAATTGGACTTACATAATTACAACACAAAGTCGGACGTCTGCTTTCCGGAAATGTCCGAAGACGGAGACACATGACGTCACTTTGGATAGGGCCTACAGCGCTACCTCGTAATTTGACAACTGTAGAGTTTTTATAAGTTGTGTGATCACATTTGATCCCACGATATGACCTTTGAGTTTAGCGCGGAGGACATAATTAGGGTTAGGTTGAAGGCTCAACGAATTACAACAGTGTTTACAGGCATTTGTACGCGGAGAAGAGGCAGGAACCTGTAGCGTCGCTGTTCTCGTGTGAACGCGAGAGTGCGCGTTGTTGCAGCGTGCTGACGGGATTCCACGTGTCGCAGACGTCGCTGACTCTTGACGCACCGAGCGCGTTCGGCACTGGAAGTGGCGGCGGCGGTGGCGGCACGGGTGGCGGTACGGGTGGCGGTGCTGGCAGTGCCGGAAGTGGCGGCGGCGGTGGCGGCCCGGGTGGCGGCAACAAGAACAACAGCAACAGCGGCACAAAACCGATCAAGTCGGCCACACGGACGAAGTATGTCCATAGGCAGTGATAAGGCGTCTCCGTTCGTGTCCATTTATCTTTGATGCAATCATTGTGTGATGAGGTTTGGGGGGTGTCTGTCATCTGTGATGATTCTTAGTTGACGCTTCTTCCTGCCTGCTGCCTTCCTGCCTGCCTGCCTGCCAGCCTGCCAGCCTGCCTGCCTGCCTGCCTGCCTGCCTGCCTGCCTGCCTGCCTGCCTGCCTGCCTGCCTGCCTGCCTGCCTGCCTGCCTGCCTGCCTGCCTGCCTGCCTGCCTGCCTGCCTGTCGGTCTGTCTGCGTGTCTGCGTGTCTGCGTGTCTGCTTGTCTGCGTGCGTGTGTGCGTGTGTGCGTGTGTGCGTGTGTGCGTGTGTGCGTGTGTGCGTGTGTGCGTCTGTCTGTCTGCCTGTCTGCCTGCCTGCCTGCCTGCCTGCCTGCCTGCCTGCCTGCCTGCCTGCCTGCCTGCCTGCCTGCCTGCCTGCCTGCCTGCCTGCCTGCCTGCCTGCCTGCCTGCCTGCCTGCCTGCCTGCCTGCCTGCCTGCCTGCCTGCCTGCCTGCCTGCCTGCCTGTCGGTCTGTCTGCGTGTCTGCGTGTCTGCTTGTCTGCGTGTGTGTGTGCGTGTGTGCGTGTGTGCGTGTGTGCGTGGGTGCGTGTGTGCGTGTGTGCGTGTGTGCGTGTGTGCGTCTGCCTGCCTGCCTGCCTGCCTGCCTGCCTGCCTGCCTGCCTGCCTGCCTGCCTGCCTGCCTGCCTGCCTGCCTGCCTGCCTGCCTGCCTGCCTGCCTGCCTGCCTGCCTGCCTGCCTGCCTGCCTGCCTGCCTGCCTGCCTGCCTGCCTGCCTGCCTGCCTGCCTGCCTGCCTGCCTGCCTGCCTGCCTGCCTGCCTGCCTGCCTGCCTGCCTGCCTGCCTGCCTGCCTGCCTGCCTGCCTGCCTGCCTGCCTGCCTGCCTGTCTGTCACACTTGCATAGTCGTATCACAGACAGTTTGTCACGTCTCTCTTAGGCACAAGCCGACGCTCGAAAAGTATCTATTGCCAGAAGCCAATCCATTGAACATTTCTACGACTGAACAACAGTCGCAACGACATCAACAACAACAACAGCAGCAGCAACAACAACAACAACAGCTGGCACAACAACAACAACAGCAGCAACAACAACAACAGCAGCAGCAACAACAGTTGCAACAGCAGCAACAACAACACATCCAGCAACAGCTCCTGCAACATCAGCAGCGACAGCAGCAGCAACAACAGCAGCAGGCGCCGCTCAAGCCGAAGTTGTCACTGACCGGGGAGGCCGCCCAGTCGACGCCCGTCACGAGCCAGCGCGACACGCCGTCGAAGCGGTCGGCGTCGACCGGCATGACGCCGAAGATGATGGCGACTTCCGGAACGTCGGCGGACGGTGACAAGATGGTGCAGGCGTGGCTGTCGTCCGGCCGCAGTCGCGACCACAGTCACCTGTCGGACACCCTCGGACGGCACTTGGGCTTGTTCAGCCGCGCGCCGATACGCCCGGACGACGACGACGACGACGATGATGACGACGACGACGACGAAGACTACTACGTGAACTACGACGACGATGACGACGACGACGACGTGACGACGGTGTGCACGCAGGGCGACTTCTCCCCGAAGCACGCCATGTCGTGTCACTCGCGTCACAGCCACCCGCACGCGTCACACCACCACATGCATCGCACCCAGTCGGAGGCGAGGGCCCCGCGCAAGGCCGCCCACCGGTCCCCGCGCAGTCCCCGCCAGCGGCGTCGGCGCCCGCGCTGGTCGCACGTCAAGAAACCCCGCCTCTATCTCGTCCACCACCACCACCAAGACCAGGCGAAACCCGGGCGGAAGCCATCGCAGGCGAAGCGGAAGCAGCCGGCGGACGCGACCGCGTCGGCGTCGTCGAAGAAGGCGAAGTGGGACTCGGCGCCGAAGAAGCTCGACACGGGCCGGGCGAGCAGCTCGAAGGCGGCCGTGCTGAGAGCGAGCGTCGGCCGCAGTGCGACGTCGACGAAGAACAACAACAACAAACACAAAGAAGCGCTGCGGCGTGTCCGCGGACACCAGCGCCCGGGGCAAAGCCTGGGGGAAGGCGTCGGCGTCGGGCAAGGTCTACCCCGTCCACCGCCCGATGCACGCGCCGTGCTGTCACGGCTGGGCGACCGACAAGCAGCAACAACAGCAACAGTCGCCGGCACAACAGCAGCAGCGTCAGGGCGACGCCGCGACGGCGTGCGCGTCGGGCCAGAGCCTGTCCGGCCGGATGCCGCAGACGGGGGTGAAATCTTCGGGCGTCGGCAAGCAGCACAAGCACGCCGCCGGTGGCGCCGCCAACTGGATGGCGCGTCACACGAACGCTGCCGACTTCGACAGCCGCCACCAGGGCGCGCAGATGTCGACGCTGAAAGCGACGTGTCCTGTGCACAAAGGTCACGCAGCGAAGCGCTGTGGCGCCGCGACTGAGGCGGCCAACTGTCGGCGCTTTCGCGGCGCGACCCCGGGGAAGCGTGCGGGAAAGGCGGCCGGACGTCCGCCGGGCCACGGGGGAAAGAAGACGCCTGCCGGCTCGCAGCGCAGCAATCGTAACGGCGCCGTCCAGAAGCGCTGGAACGGTCAGCCGACGCTAGAGATACGCAAGGCACGACAGCGTCGGGCGTCGGGCGTGTCCATGATGAACCTGTCAAACAATGCCAACAGCGGGCGTATCCCACCGGCGGCCCTCGTGCAGCCAGCAAACGCTGCCGGCCTGCTTGGCTCCGGCTGGTGCGTCATACTGTAACGTCACGTCGCCCCAGAATGCAGCGCGCGGCGCGACGCCGGGCGGCGGCGTCAGCGTCGTTCATTGGCCGGTGGCGGCGTTCGATTACGATGACGTCACGACGACAATGCGATGACGACGACACGCGCGGACCCGTTTCGCATTCGTCGGCTTGTTTTGCGTCCGCACGGCTTCCGCTGCGAGACTCCGAGTGCGCATGCGTGAAGGCTGCGCGATGCAGCCCGACGATGACACGACGCACTGGAGCCATCGCCGGACGTTGATTGCTTTAAATTGTTCTCACGGTCCCAACTGCGGGCGTATTAGGGGAGTGTGCCGTCATAGGCGCACCGAGCCGGCGGGACAATGTGGCTAATAAATATTTCCGAAAAATCGCTTCCGGTTGTTGTTTCGTCTGTCCGACGCGCAACGTCGTTGTCATGGAAACGCGAGACGGCCTCGTCGAAGTCATTTCCAGCCTCGAGGCGGGCCGAGCATGCGGACAGTATAAAACGCCGTCGCAGTATACATGCTTGTTATTTATGTCGTATTGTATCGGTTCTATGGAGCAACATATCTCGTAACCACATATAATTGATTACAATTCTCACAATGAAGAAGCGACATCTACAAGACAGCGTCAGTAAATAACTAAGTAATGCTCGTTGTGTTTTCTGAAATGCATCGCCAAATGTTAGATTATGGGCCAAATGTCCGAAGGTGTCATTAAAGGAGGTTCGTTTTATTTATCAATTATAGAGTCAGTTTGCAGTACCGGTTGTTTCATTCGCTAGTAGGCGCCACTGTAGCGATATATTTTCTACGAGCCGCTGTGAAGACAAACATCACCCCCTCACTACGTAATATTTGTTTTACATATTTGGGGATTTTTCGAATTTACTCTACGACCCCTTAAGCAGGTAAGCGAATTCAGAACATCCTGGAAAATAGGTGTCCTACTTATACGTATTCGTTAGTCAATAAAAATAACAACAAATACTGCTCTGCGCTGCGATACCCTTAACACAGAGACCTAGCAATGAGACGGTCGAACAGTCTCTATGGCGACATCTATCTGTCACCGGAGAGTGAGTGGAAGTGTCAACAGATGTTGACCTAACGACAACGTAAATACAAGACGGATAAGTCTAAATAGTATTGGTTTGCAAAACACATTAAACATAAACCCATTACAAAGCCAAGGCAGAGTGTCTAAACAAAGAGTTTGTGTCAATTTTCACCAGCGATGATGGTAAATATTTGCCTGACAAAGGACAGCATCCTTATCGTGAGATGGACACCATACATTTCACACAACCTTGACTTGTAAATTTACTAAAGAACATTGACCAAACGAAAGCTATTGGCCCAAATGAACTACCCGCAAGGATACTGAAGGAGACGGCCAAGGAGAGTGCTGGTGTACTGTCTGTGACCTTCCAACAATCCTATGAGGACGGAACTGTCCCGTCCGACCGGTTCACAGCACGAATATATGCAATATACTGGTGACAAAGCCAGTCCATCTAACTATAGACCAGTGTCACTCAGCATGCAAAGTTATAGAGCATATTGTATGCAGCCGGATTGGGCCTCACATAGACAACAACATCATACTGCATCCGAATCAACATGGCTTCCGAAAGGGTTTAACTTGCGATACGCAACTTGTCAATACCATGCACGAACTGGCTTATTCAAGTAATCAAAAGACGCAAACAGATGTCATCTTTCTGGACTTCAGTAAGGCATTCGACAAAGTATCACACGATGAACGTCTGCCTAAAATCCGTTTCTATGGGAGAAGCGGAAAGACCAATAGACGGATCGGAGCATTCCTCTGTTCTCGCTGTCAACAAGTAGTCTTCAACGGACCCACATCGCTGTCAGCTGGTGTACTTTCGGGAGTGCCACAAGGAAGTATGTTGGGGCCTATGATGTTTTAATGTACACCAATGACATCGCGGAATGAGTGACTTCACGCATGCGCGTGTTTGCTGACGATAGTATTACCTATCGCCAAATACACACTCCCGCGGACCACTTGACCCTCGCGCCTGACCTGAACAAGCTTCTCTGTTTGGCAAAGACATGGCAGATGGATTTTAATGTGTCAAAGTGTGCCGTCTTATCGGTTACTACCAAGAGGAACATATCGGTCTATGACTACTTCACGGGGCGACGCCACGGACTGACAACCAGGACTACCTGAGAGTTACCATCAACCCAGAATTATCGTGGCTTTTGGTCTTTAGTATGTGAACTCCACACAGCCCATTCTGGGGCCAACATGGGAGTTGTGCGGTGCGATGTTTAGGGTGCATGGACATGAAAATGAATTTAGAAGAACAAGAATAAACATTTAGACGTACAAGTAACTTTGTAAACCAGTGTAGTCATTTGTGCAGATTAAGAACAGTGTTTGTATCTAATTTTAAGCTAGAGTCTGGTGACGCGGGCTGGAACAACAAGGTGGATGTGGCAGCCACATATCAACAAAGTGCATAACAAGGCCAGCAAGACTCTTGGCTTACTCAAGACAGTCACCGCAAGTGAGACAAACGACATACGAGATACTCGTGCGACCAACGTTGGAACGCGTGCAACTATCTGCAGCGCGCTTGGTCACTGGTGATTACCGCAGAACTTCAAGCGTCAGTGCTTTGTGCACTAACCTAATGTGGAACTCCTTGTACACACGAAGACGCATAACAGATGCCACCAAGTTTTTTCAAATACACCACGGACTAATGCGCATCAGCTTGCCTGTCATCATCACCATAGCAGATGCTCGCACCAGACGAATTCTGTCAGCCACTTGCACGCAGTACCGGCAGTCATTCTTACCGAGGAAGCTGTCACCGCATCTGCTGCAGAAATGTTCCAGAGAGCCGCTATCCAGTCATCCAGTCATGGAACTTATGGTAACTGTGTTTTAGTGTTAATCATGAACTGCATGTTTTTATATAATGCACTAATAATTTTAGTTAGATAATATTTTATTTATTATTATATTTATAAACTTATTTATTATTTTAGCCCACAGTGACATATTTTTTACACTATGGACAGTGAAATTTAATGTATAATTAATTGTATTTATCTATTTGTCATATTTATTTGAGTAACTTATTATTTTAGCGCACAATTGCGTTACACACAGCAGGATGGTGAAAAGTCACTTTTTTAGCAAAAAAACCTCTTGAAGACTTGAAGAGGTGGCAGCACTGTACAGCCCCTCACTTTGCCTGGGTGTCATGCTCTGCCGATGTAACCGACAGGGCGGCATTACACCAGAATAGGGTAAAGACGCTGATTGGTTCTCAGGCCGAATGGAAATAAGAAATTAAATAACGATAATCTGTTTATCCGATAAAACTATATTATAAAAATTATTAACAATTATACTTACATTCATACAAAGGTAAACTGAACTACAAATTTGCAGTTGTTTATAACGCAGGAATCATGGCAGGATCACCCTCGATTACCGGACTCCGTGAGGTGGCAGCACTTTACACGGATAACATTTAAAAGCTGGCAAAGTGACGACCAGACTGTCTTCTTGGCGAAGTTACGCAGCCGAACGACAGTCGGTTAAGCGAGATTTGTATTATTCCTGTTGGGGCACGCCTAGCATAAATGTAAATAATGTTTTGCGAGTAAAAACTATTGCTGTAGAGATAGGACAACGAAAACACGACAGAACAGCTGCGTCTAGCTCTCCTGGCCGTGATTTCGAAATTTCAACTCACCGTTTAGTCTCGCTTAACCGACTGGCGGTCGGCTGTGGAACTATGCCGGGAAGACATTCTATTGACTTTGCCGGCTTTTGAATATTTTACGTCTGGGGCAAAACAATGCTGCCATCTCACGGATACTGGTTAATCCTGCCGTAATTCCTATTTTATAAACAACTGCAAATTTGTATTTCTATTTATTTTATGTTAGTATAAGTTTAATTTTGATTTTTTTAAAATAATATAGCATTATCTGATAAAAAAGTATCGTTATTTAATTTGTTATTTCAAATTCGGCCTGAGAACCAATCAGCGTCTCTACCCTAATCTGGGGTACGGCCGCTGGTGGTCCCAGATTCGACCAGTCCAGGATTCGTCTAAACGCATATCGCGCATGCGCGCGCATGCGCAATGATCGCTTTTATCTGTTCTGACGCGCTCTGACGTAGTGGCAACGGCATACGTCATGCCCGGGCCGAGATTCGACTAAATAACACACGTTCGAATTAGTGAAAATGATCACAAAAGTTAATCCATTTTTATTTAAGATGTGCGTGATAACAATATTATTTCAATACTTGATGTATTACTAACGGAAACTACGTTAGTAACAAAGGCGAATCCTGGCTCGGTACGAATCTGGGACCGCTACCGTCGCGGTCCCAGATTCGTGCGAATCCTGGACTGGTCACCACACCGCCCTCGGTTACAACTGCAGCCCATTAATTCCCCAGAGAGAGTTGAGGGGCTTAAAAGTGCTGTCACGTCACGGAGCCTGGGTAACCTAGGCTACTCACAGTTCTGAACAATCAAATGCATCACCAACACGGACTGTGGGTGCCAGTTATATTTGGTTGAGTCAATATCAACTGGCTAGCTATTTAGACATGGATCGGTCATTCATTAGGGACGGACTGGGATCCATTTCAACGTCAACGTATTCTCGTGTTAGTTTGATCTGTTTCTCTAATTGGTGATACCATACTCAGACTGATACCGTTGCTCACTCAGTTGAGTTCATTGATAGTATCATGGTCATGAACAATTCATTTCATACAACTAGATATTAGCTCAATAGAAGTTGAACGTATTGTGGTATTCGTTTTTTGCTTCACTATCAAATGAGTTATATATACCTTTATGTGAAACCATTCCAGCGCAAGTTATGCGAATGGTGTATAATAGTATGATGAATTAAACGTATAATTATGTTACGCAGTTGGGTACCGTCGAGTCGTTAGCTCTGCTCCAAGCGTTTTTGCTTCGCTTCTGGCCGACCAAATCAATCAAAGAACATCTCGATGTTTTTGTGAGGCATTCAGCGCGAAAACGCCATGCACCTGATTACGTATAGCCACCTCTGTCAACAGCCAGGTACACACGAGTGGACTGGAATAACGTGCATTGAACGAAACTGCACAATCTGTGAAGAGCATCGCGATAATTTGAACTCCGATTCGCTCTCTCCATTGCGAGTTTGTTGTTATACCACTATGCCACAGCGGCCATCGAAAGAAAGCTTAGATCTGCATGGGTATATGTTATGAAAAATATATACAACGCCTGCATTAAATCA
>JAODUO010000210.1:227500-265000 GCA_025642075.2 Ridgeia piscesae | reverse complement strand
AAAAATGCTGTAAAAAAGGAAAAGAAAATTTTGCATGTCGAAAATTTAAACTGAAATAATTTTTTTTGTTTTAAATATTTTGGATCGACAAAACCTGGAAAGCGAAAAATTATCTAGAAGAGGAAGAGGAAGAAGAGCACCAGTACTGAGCAGGAGCAACGTACAGTATGTGTGAAAAGAGACATTGGGTCAGAAGAGTTGGGGGCTTGGGCCCATCATTGCGGAGGACAAAGGGATATATGTCAGCACAAATACAAATACATTTATTTCAGGTAAAAACCCATAGTTGGTACATAAACATAAATAGCCTTTGAAAAGTAAATTTGGTACAAATATATGTAGATAAAGATTAAATAAAGTTATAGGTTACATAATGTAAAACAGAATAAGTACAACAGAAAATAACCAGTAAAACTAATTGAACAATTGATAAATATGCAGTTATACATGTCGATAAAAACAATTTAAAAACTCAATAGTTAATTATAATAAATAAACTAATAAGTTTTAAAAAGAGAAATGTCACTGGTATACAGTGTACAGGAATTTGGCCCAGCTACGCCACATTCAGCCATTTTTTCCCATTTACACTGTCAATGCAATTGTATATGACTTTTATCAAGTCATTAGGTATGGTGAAGATACATTTTTTAAAGCAAAAATATTCTTACTCATTATGACATCAAATGAATCGATAGCATTATTTACAAACATGAAACTCGCACGTCTCATCTGTGGTTTCCCAAAATCCGTCTATGCACATTGTTGTAGGCAACCTTAGCTTTTATATAAGTGCCCATGTTAAAGTTTACCCAGAGTTGGGAACAATAAGTTGTGCAACAATATGCATGAAACAGATGTAGTTTAATACCGGCGGAATATTCGACTCATGACATTTTCTGATACTGCTATTAGACCTGGCATAAAAGTTACGCAAATGTCTCAAAATATCTTCATCATCTCTCAGGTCTTGCATACTGTTGTAAATGGTTCCTGGTGTCTGGGTGACGACAACACAACTATAAGTAAGTGTGATATACTTGCAGTTTGTTGTCGTCTTCCTTGCCCCTCACACGTATTACATCGTGAATGACTGCTACTGCGACGGCCTAGTATGACGACGATTGGACGTTGCATCATAGGTCTTTATTTACAGTAACAGCACAGTGTACAGTGTCTGCAACCCTTATATACCTAACAAAGGGGGCATTCCGGGGCGTTGCCATAACTAGCTAATTTGCAACTATCATGCTACCATGAGTGTGTCCTGGCCTACCACACTATTACACCTAAATATTTAGCTTTTTTAACATGCAAGTTTGTTTAAGTTCATATAGATATCTGCACATTTTAGATGAAAGCCACTTGGTTTGAAAACCATACATAGTGACATGAGTTGATAGGGTTATATACAATGTCATTTTCAAAACCAAACTTTGCATAAATGCTAAGCAAACTCTGAAGCCGCTAGGACTTCATGCAAAGTCCTATGATTGATTCTGTCAAATGCTTTTGAAGCATCTAGTGTTAATTCTGTAGTACTGAATCATATTTTTAAAGCAAATATACGTTCCTTCTTAAATCCAAACTAGTTGTCAGTAGTATCCAGATTTGGTGTCAACATTTCAGCAGAATAATTTCAAAATATTTTGAAGCAACTGTGACAACTGCCGTAGGTAATTATTTACACTGCTCATGCCTCCAGACTTATTTTTTATCATATCAAAGGTATTATAATTGTTTTCATAAAGATGTCAACGAGTGATAACTCTGTTATAGAAAACCAACAAAAGTACAGATATGCACCTATCGGCATGCATAAAGTGTTCGGCATCTCATCATTGCCACATGCTTTTCCAGACATCAACTTATCAATAGCATTTTGCACCATACATGGAGTTATGACTATATCTTTGTCATTTAAAAAAAGTATTTTTACACTCTTTCACATATTGCATATTTGCATATGTATAATCATCATTAATAAGAGAAATGGAAGAAGCTACTGAGTCTTGTGGACACCACCCAAATTTTTTTCAGAAATAACAGTTTTTTGGGTACATGTATAACTTTTTTCTGAATATTTAGAGTGCAGTGGTGATTATAAAACTTAACCTATGTATTATATGCTATAGCTCTCTCTAGGTATAGTACTTAAATATAAGTGGATGATATGTTTTTGTTGTAGAACTGTTCTCATCCATGTCACTGCTGTAAACTCTGTCTTGCCTTAGGCCACTGGTGACATACGTCAGAACACAACAGGAGTGTGCTATTGAAAATGTTTCATTGTCATAACTTCAGATTCTTATAAACTAAACATAGTATCTATGGGGGGGGTTAATGGAGTCCATAAAAAAGGTCTCTGGAAACCCATGTCCACCATACTTCTACCCGTCCATATTCGTTTTTACCCGTCCAAATGACAGGTTGACGGGTCTCTACATAAAGCTATGCCTGCCCCCACCCCCAAACTCCCTGGCAAAGTTGCCTGAAATTAAATTAGAAGGTTCCGGAGGAGCAGAAAGACATGTACAGGCAGACTGGTGGGAATGACATTGCCTGGTTGAGTTTCAGAAAAGCTCTGGGTGAACCTGACCTGTTTAACCACGTGTATTGTTTCAAGGGTGATTTAAATGCAAACATGTTTCATCAGAGTAACCGAATGACCTGTGTAGCATTGCATTTTTATATTATTATTGATAACACCTGTGAACTATTTATTTCACAGATGTGTTTGATTAAGCATTGGCCAATCCCAGGGCTAGAGGGGTGGCCTAGTGCCTGGTCCTACCTTCCACCCTCGAGCCCTTCCTAGAGCCCTTCCAATCTTCCGAAATATGATCGCATCCACTACAAAATAGGTTTATCCAGTGCAAGCGTTCGCCTAATTATCAAGCATTTTCCCTGCCTTAAGCTGCTAAATTCTAAAAGCTAGATAGCTGGCCTCCTGGTTTGTTCCGTATTTCCAGGAATGGTAAAGATAAATTGAATGTTTGTTGAAAGTTGGCTAACACAAACACACTTTATTTGTTTTAGTGAAGATATATAGCAGAGGAATTAATCTGGACAGTTGGTTGTTGATATTTGACGTTAAATCAAAATGTATTATTCCAAAATGTAGTTGTCTATGAAAGAGTAATTAAGCAAAGTTGACATAATAAAAATAGATCAAACCTACCAGTACATTAGAAATATTAGATTCTTGAGAAGTCAATGGCAGTTTAGTAAATACAAATTATCTAGTTTTTGAAATATTTGTGAATAATGTTTGCACTACATGCGTGAGTGTAATGGTGAACATTTACATTAATTTGTATTATTATTTATATTTTGAAGAAAAGCTATGTTATTCTTTCTTGTTCCTTGCTTGTGTGTTGAGTGAAACTACGCATGAGGCGGTCGTGATAACTCCGTGTAGTTGGTCAATGGAGGGTCATCAGTCCACGAGAGAGAGACGGAACAATGTGCTCACTTCTGGCAGACTTCAGCTGCGTCTACACAACATAGCAGCGTTTGAGGCCATTAAAGATTGTTGGCTCCCACTAAATGCAGTCAGCGACTAATCAACCAGTGTTAACATTTCACTTAGCCAATTTTGTTTATCACTTGTACATGTGACCAGTTTAAACCAGGTTATCACTCCAACCGTACGACTACTTCAGCCTTTGTAAACATGCGCCTTGCACGCATGATTCGTGATGTTGATCTTTTATTGTGTTGGGTTCAAATTGATGAAATTGAGATATTGTATACTTACCAGATTTACTCATTATTACTTAATTGCATTGGTTTGTTTTCCAGCAAATTTAAATACTGTGACAGTCATTTCACTTGCTTTGTGGTTAGATGTTAGATTTAACAGCAACAATCATAACAAAAGATTAGTGATTTATAAAGCTACAACGCACTTATTGTCTTAAAGTTATTTATAAACATGTCTCGGGTCATGATGATGACCTCTGGATAAATAGCCATAGAACGGTTCAGAGCTGATGAAATAAGATTTGTTTAAATGGCATAGATGCCTGGGGGTTGACTACGGGTTACAGAGTGTTAATAAGGGGGGTCTATGGGTCAACATTATGCGACATGTTTTAAATGTTGGCTCATTTCCAACAAACCAAACAATTGTTTTTGTTATTTTACAAGTTTATATTTTATGTGTAAACAATGGATCATTACAACCATGTGTAACATTACACTGGGAATAATAATTGAACATTATACATGATTATATCATCTATATTGTTAAGATGGACGTAATTTTAAGGGGTCTAAACATGAACTATGAAACATGCCAAGAGTCCACTAGACATACCTTATGGACGGCCTCTTAGGAGAAGTAATCATAGTTTGTTTCTGATTGCAAAAATGTCGACAGCCACTTTGTAAAGAAACACCTTCTCCAAGTTCAAGTTTGGGTTGAATCACAACTTGATAAGTGGCGACTTCAGCTCCTTCTTGTATTGGAATTCATACACCATGTCTGTCTGTATGTAGACCTAAATTATGAACATTTCCTGAGGGATAACTGCATTTGATAGAGTATGTATTGATGTGTTCTCACTGACATAAGAATGATAAGATGAAATTTCTCAATATATATATATATATATATATATATATATATATATATATATATATATATATATATATATATACGACCTATTAGGCTTCTGCCAATCAAATATATTTTCCACTGTATAAAAGTAATTCCAGGCTGAATCATGACCTACATTTTGATTGGTCAATAATCATGTCATTTCCCTGTTTTACGTCAACTGCGTAGATTTTGTAAAATCTTGACCTTAGTGTACGTGAAGGTTACAATTTTATGTCACGAATGTCACAGATGTCAACCTGTCTTGTCTGTCACTTCTCAGAAAAAACATGAGTACTTGGAACAGCATTTTTCATCAGACTCCTCCCTTCCTCTCCAGATGTCAGCGACAACCACAGTAACACGATACCATTTGCCAAACTTTTTATAAGGCTGGAGGTTCGCGTAACTGCTGCGACTATGACTTTGAGAGTTTGTGGCTTTGTGACCGAGTCTGAGGTTTGTTTGTCTGACCTTTCTGTCCAACAGTCTCCAGTCTATGTATCAGATGAAGTGTCAGATTGACACACAGGCAAACAACATCTGCGTCATTGTCACAGCTGTTCACTGAAGCGTGACCAGACGTGCCTTTTAAATCAATGATTTATCCCACTTCAGGGCACAGATACGAATCTGTTGCATTGTGAGCATTTACAATGGGAATACAGAGTTACAGACGCAATTTGTTGGTGCCATTCATTGGTGCATTTGAATGTCTTATCTCTGAAATGGCAGGTTAATCTTGTTAAATCTAACTCGGTATTTGTTGAAATTTTCTCTAACAGATTTGGCCAGTTGTGAAATAATGTTTAATTTCTGTGAAAAAATAATGTATTGCCATGACAACACTCACAGTCTTTATGACTACCGGGAGGTAAGCTAGTTACACTTGAATGATCAGTGGTAATCTATAAACATACCTATGGTAAACTATTAAGTTTATGATTTTTCATGTCAGTTAACATGCACATGTCTACCACAAAATTTGGGACTGGCAAAAATGTGATCCATCGTAGAGGTCAGCACCATACATGGACGTTTATTAAATCAGTTAACATTGCATTTCCATCAATAAGTGTTGTTTCACAGAGACATTAACAAAAACGATTACATATACCTGTATACCACCAGATGGAACTGGTTGAAACTGGTCAAAGATGTGTCAAATAAACAGATCAAAGCCTAGACATGCTAATGGAGAATCAGATATAGATCTATGCGGGCACATAAAACATTCATCAAACAAATCGCAATTGTACAGCTGCACTTGAAATGAGGTGGTCTGTTCCATTATCAGGACTGGCTTGGCCTCGTGATGATAATTTTTAGGTGGAAGTTTCACAAATCAGTGATCATCAGAAGCAACTTATTTATTCATTTTAGTTAGTAACACATAAGTTTCAGGGAAATGTGACATGTCATTGTCAGTTTGTCACGCAGCTTTAATGTGACATTACACATCCGTGCTCATCCATGCTGTCTTACATTTCTTACATAATTATACTCATTTTAGTTTTGTTCTTGTACGTGTTGCATTGTGAAATAAAAGTTACTTACACATCACCCTCACTAGCGTCAGTGATAATTATCGTTTCCCGGATGTTTTGTTTGTTTTCAGTTCATCCAACAAGATACACATAATGTTTGGGAAGTAGACATAATTTGAATACACGGCAGGGCTGGGCCACTCGTGGGAATGTTTGGATTATGTGACGTCAGTGACTTCGTCTTAGAATGACGAACCTACATGGAGTCAGACCACATTTGCATTTTCCATAGGCGACCATTATAACGTTTCCTTCATTTTCTACTAATCTTGAAGAGCTCTGTTATTGACAATTTCACAGCACATTTACCCTCCAAAAATAAGTTCTGTGAAAAATTTGTGAAGTTCTCATACCTCAGGTTCCCACAAACTTCTTTCAAACCGTACACCCCTCCATTTCTGTTTGAAACACCCTCGGATTGCCCCTGATTACATCACCAAGCAAAATGGCAACTGTATTAATACGCAGATATGGGCTTTAGAGGACCATGTGAGTGAAGTGACCGGTGATTAGGTGGTTGAATCTGTAGATGACCTAAGACGACATTTGTGTTTTCAGTAGGCGGCCATTATAACATTTCCTTCATTTCCTATTGAATTTAAATAGAACTGTTATCAAAAATTTCACAGCATATTTATCCTCCATTGGTACACGTGCTGTGGACAATTCGTGAAATTCTAATACCTCAGGGTCCCACAAACCACGTTTAAACGTGACACCCCTTCATTGCTACTAGAATCAGACAGTGACCTATCATTTTGACGTTGCTAATCTCAATGACGCATGTATCAATACGCAGACAAACACAGACTGTCGTAATTTTACAGCTCTGATGCCACGCTCCACAAAAACATAATTTCTAGTCACTCCGCATGCACTACATATGACCTCACATAAATTCAGACAACCAGCATAATGCTGTTTCTTTAGTGTACTCACTGGTCAGGTAATGGCAGACGAACATGTTATTGTGGTCTACATCAGATACTAGATAAAGCAATGACACTATGTATCAGCTGACTTCCATACATTGTGTAGGTAGGTGCCTGGCTTGTGAGGGCGTTCCAAAGCAATGAATGATCCCTCCACAATGAATGATCCCAAAGCATTGAGCATCAACTGGCACACCTTAATTGCTTACATTTTGAACATACACGTACACCGCATTTAAATTGCAAACACTGTTTTCGGCGTGATATTATTACTGAATGCAATTTATTGGGCAGTCTAGTGTCAAACTGTATTGACCACATCTTGACCCCACTTGGCCGCCACACGTGTGGAGTCTTGTATTGATCAATATTCTGTCTCACAATCTGTGTGTTGCATTAATCCAGGTAATAGAGAATTGTTTGTCGTCTAAATTTGTGCACAGATGGCATACATGCACAAGCATGTGTTTTCTTGTTGATTAAAATTTACTTCGCATATTTATGAGATGGTAGACATTGTTGAAATAGGAATTTAATTAGTAAAATTGATAAATTGCCCAGCAGAGCAGGTTAATATGTTATATTATTGCAGGACAATTTTGATTAGATGTGTATTGACCAATTGTTTTATTCAGGTATAAAAAAATTGGTGCTGGAATTGTTTGAAAAACGCAGTCACTATAGAGCAAAAATTTGGTTCAGAAATGTCTAAGCCCAAACCTAGTTGCTGTGGCACAGTGGCAGAAACATTGAACTCTCAATGTAGAGAATGAATGAGTACCTGGCTATAGACAGTGGTGGATATTTGGTATGGTTATGAAAAGTTTTTTAAGCTGGAGTCTAAATGTTGTTTGATTAAACTGGGCTGTCATGGGGTGAAATGTAAAGCACTTTATGCAGCCCTAAAGATGCTGTGCTAAATGTGAACTTACATTTTTACTTTTTTGGATATAATATATCATGATCATGTGCAGCATTAGGGAGAGTGTAATGTTACGTAATGTTCTTCCCTAATTGTTCTCTTCTGTTATTTCATGCTATTTACCATGATTTGACATGTCTGTGTTGTAAAAAGTTACAGTAAATTACATTTTATTTGAATAATGTCCCATAAATGGTTAGGCGAAGGCTGTTTCTACATCTCTATAGTCTTCATAAGGTTTCAGGCGGAGACACAATGTCTGTCACTTTCCAATGTTCTGCACATGAGCCATGTCCCGACTCTCTTTCGTCGTCTGACTATATCTATAGTTAGATGTGTAATTGTTGTATTAAAACAATATTTCTTATTTTACAGCTACTCAATTTCAACTCACATTGACATTTTGACCACTGTTGGTCGTCTTCATTAAGAACTGTATCTTCACTGCTCACCAGATGGCGTGGCGAGCAGATGTAGAACCCAAGTTGGCAATAAGAGACCCTGTGGCCAGACATGACTGTGATAGACTGGGAGGGAGCGAAAGTGGTCGATAATAATTGTCAAACTTCTATAGCACCTATATCCTTAAAAGAATTCAAGCTCAGAGGCGCAAAATACAAAATCATTTGGCTAGTCATACACCGGGACAGGCAAAAGTTGTCATAGTAGAATGGAACTGCTGAAAATTTATGGTGGAAAAACAGTTTCAAACAAATAAGTTTAAATTTTTTATGAGAGGTGTCTATAGTTTCAGAAGAATTAATCGTAATAGGAAGTTGATTCTAAATTAAAATTAAATAAGATCAGCGCCATTGCCATAAAACATTGGAATGTGTTGTAATGTTGGGTCGTCGTACATGTATGTTCACATGACTATACACTCACATGCACCAAACGATTATGATACAATATGCTACTACTAGTATTGAGTACTACTTTAAATTAAATAAATAAATACATGAATAAATAAATAAATAACAACAATCACATACAGTAGGTCCAAATATAAAGGGGTTTTTTTAAACATCGATAAATAATACTTGATATGATCTAGTATAAATATAAAATCATAAAATGTAAGATGTGGAATAAAATAATATATAATAAATAACGTATTGAAAGTGGAATATGTCTGCACTCTGCACCACAAATGATGTAATGTATAGAACAGGATTAAGGACTGATCCCTGTGGAACTCCAAATGGAATATATTTGCGCCACGAGCGTGAACTAGATATATTATGTTAATTCTTTGGTATTGGTTTGACAAAGACAAACTAAACCACAGAAGGGCTGTGACAAGCGTTGCAAAAGAATGTCAAGATCAATCATTATTGTATCAAATGCAGCAGAAAGATCCAGCAAGATAAGCCCGGTCAATTTTCCATTATCCATGTTGCATACTATATTATTATGTATTTTAAGAAGAGCCATCTCAGGTAACTGATATAGTTTATATGCAGATTGTAGATCATTTGACAAGTGCTGGGAAGAAATATGGCCATGAAGACAATTTACTACAACCTTTTCCAATACTTTCGACAGAAAAACTCAGATTAGAAATAGGACGATAGTTCTTTAATTCATTTTGCCAATATTTTGTTGTTTTAATAAGAGGATTGAGCAGAGATAGAGAGACAGTCAGGTGTGTGTGTTGGATTAAGGAAGCCATCTGGATTAGGAAGATTGCCCCAACTATGAACAGAGCCAAGGGGGGCTACAGATTTACCGATTAGCACTCAAGTCGGGCATTGACGGTCACCCCGAATCTCCTCAGGTCAACCACAGCCGGTCAGCGAATACAGCACAGCGTTTGGTTGCATCTAGTGATTAAGAGATGCAATAAATGCGACACCTATCTAGACATATAACATTAAATTGTGGCTATTTTGGATACTTCCGTTGTCTAAATATTTACTGCATTTTCGAAAATTTAACAGCAGTAGTTTTTGTTTTTGGACATTTAAAAATGTCTTCATTCCAGGATGTTTGGCCTGGCCACGTATTCAGTTACAATGTGTAACATATTATAACAAATTATATTATACCAGTGTGTAGATAATTTAATGTTCTTTTAAATAAACCCAACTTATAGCAGTAAAAAGCCAAACATAAATAAGTTACACCGCAACAAATATTTTGATTACCAAAAAAATCAAAACGTTTTAGTGTCAATCAAGAAATGGTCAACGTATTTTATAGTTATAACAACAGTTTTGACACCACTGTATAGGTACTTTTATTATCTAGAACACGCATACAATGAGCAATTGTGAGAATTGAATAATAAAGGCGCTAGAGCAAAGATAATGGCGCAAGCAATATTTAAAAAAAATTGTCAAATATTTGAGGAGTCACAGGCTTCACATTAAAATCAACTGAGTGCTAATGGGTTAAGTCATGTTTGGTGGGACAGTCTGCTCACCACGCCATCTGGTGAGCAGTGAAGACACAGCTCCTGATGTAGGCCACAGATGGTGGTCAAATTGTCAATGTGAGGCAAAATTTATTAGTTGTGAAATAAGCCTTGTTTTAATATATACCACTCAAAATATGCTAGGTTCACTATTTAGGGCGGTATTATATTTTTTGGCATGTGTATCACACAAAAACTAAAAATTACATGTATTCGAGGACATGTTTATTTCCTGAATTTCATTGCTGTATACCAAATGTGAACAAAAGGTAGCATGCGTCCTGTCGTCAAAGAAACAGACCTCCGAAAATGGAAGTTTCAGAATGTTACTCCAAGTCATGAAAATTTCCCCAACAGTTCAATTACCTGCAGCAACTGTCGGTAGCTGGTATGTGACCCACGTGATGCAATCACAGCCTGGCAATGGCGTCTAATGCTTCCAATGAGTCTTGATGGCCGCCATCTCAAGATTGTTCCGTTACAAACATTGTGTGATCCTTAGCAAATTTTGAGTACATGTAGTATAATATTCTTCTAACTTGATGACCATTCTTGTGAATATAACTGTTGTGTTTCAGCGACTGTGAAGCCCTACCCTCTCCTCTGTTCCTGTCGTCTCCTTCTTGCCATCATTGGCTTCTTTTGCTTCGTCCTCAACTACGCCCAGAGGGTCGCAATGTCCGTCACCATCGTCGCCATGGTCAACCACACTGCACTGCAGCTACTCCGGGAAGACGACGCCACCCTCACCGTAGACAGCAGCACGTTTGGGGGAGAAGTGACGTATTACAGCAATGACACTAGCAGTATCCTGGCGCCACAAACTTCAGTAGGGCAACCATTTAGATTTGATTAGTTCTGTTTCTGCACTTGATATGTAACAAAAACACTACTATATAAATTATTATATATATATATATATATATATATATATATATATATATTATGTAATATATATATATATATATATATATATATATATATATATATATATATATAAATATATGTATATAATATATACTATATATATATATATATATATATATATATATATATATATATATATATATATAAAATATATATAATATATACATATATATATATATATATATATATATATATATATATATATATATATATATATATATGATATATATATATATATATATATATATATATATATATATATGTATATGATGTGTGTGCGTGAGCATGTGTACAAACTATTTTTTATTTGGAATTATCTCAGATAATGTGCAGGAAAGGTTATTTAAAATAATTGTGTACATTTAGAAGTAAAAGTATATTATGAAAAGTTTGTAGAACTTCCATTTTTGCGGTTGTTATTAATATAGTATTTAACCACTTGATTTAATAAACAATTTTATCAGGTATTTCTGTCCAATTGAAATGTTTTAATAAACAACCTATATACACTGTATATTATTGTTAGATAGATACCATGTCTAGCTGTACATGTACTTCTATTCTTCTGTCTGTATAATATTTTAATATTATGTGCACAAATGTGGGAAATCAGAGATTACATCATAATTCCACAAATTCTTTTCAGAAAATATGTCAAGACTCTTACCATTTATGGTATAAATCAGTTGTTCAGAACATAAAACATAATGTACGCATAATACATACATTGTAACGTAACAGTCATAGTGACCATGCATGTGAAGCATATATTTCAAGCCAATGATCGATGGCGAAATCAAACCGACTAATAATATGTAAAATAAAACCACGCCAACACAAATATCGTAAAATATCACGAGCCACGAAAATGCATCTGCAACAGTCGATATTCCTGTTCTTTTCACAGCAACTGGATGGACCATTTGTGTGGACGAAGACTGCACAAGGACACATCCTTGGAGCCTTCTTTTACGGCTACCTCGTGTCCCAAGTGCCTGCGGGAATGTTGGCGGAACACGTTGGAGGGAAATGGGTGTTCACGGGAATCATGGCCGTCACCGCTATCCCTACCCTCCTCACTCCCCCCGCGGCCAACATCAGCTACAAGATGCTCATCGTTCTACGAGTTCTCGTCGGCATTGGATCGGTAGGTGGCGCTGTTCGATAGCAATTTATCTTTTTACATATTTCGCTGTTGGTTTACCTTTATTTCCTGTAATGTTTTGTGTTTGGTTCATCATCAGCGAACTTCATTCAGCAGTTGTCGCTAGGTGGCGACACAGTATGTATTCTGCATAGCTGTGTCATTCGACTTTTTCATTGGGTAACTCTTGGCGTTAAATGGAGTTTCGTATAATTTAAAGTTTCAGTATTCTGAATTTTTCGCATGAATATGGATATAAATTAATGTTTCAATTGTTAATACAAATAGTCTCTTAAATTATACAGAAAACAGTAATAAATTGTTTTATTTTACCTCCGGTCTTCACCATTGTCTCTTGTTCAGTACTGATATGCTGTATTTGTTTATTTACAAGACGTTTGCAACATAAATCATATAAAGATGCTGTTGATTAATGCATCATTGAGAGAGCATCATTCTACAGTCAAACATCAAACAGACACTTCAATAATACAACCACTTTGCAATTAAGGTCCCCTCAGTAATACGACCCGTGCAATTAATGTCACCTGAGTAATATACCTACCTCTCAATTAAGGTCACACTAGGACTGTCCCAAATGATCTCCAATACAGTATCGAATTAGATTTGCTGACAGGTTTATCTGATAATTCATGTCATTTTGTTTCATTCTAAAAGGTGACCCTAATGTGCAGGTTCCATAGAATCTCTCCATTTGATTTGATTTCTTTCATATCTATTTATTTATTGTTATGTATTTAATATATTTTTTTATTATTATTTCTTTCGCATAAATTATGCTGCCATGTTGAAGTCCAGCACTTTATAAATCACTTTATAAATTCATTGTGGTTGTGACATTGTGGTTGTGACATTGTGGTTGTGACATTGTGGTTGTGACATTGTGGTTGTGACATTGTGGTTGTGACATTGTGGTTGTGACATTGTGGTTGTGACATTGTGGTTGTGACATTGTGGTTGTGACATTGTGGTTGTGACATTGTGGTTGTGACATTGTGGTTGTGACATTGTGGTTGTGACATTGTGGTTGTGACATTGTGGTTGTGACATTGTGGTTGTGACATTGTGGTTGTGACATTGTGGTTGTGACATTGTGGTTGTGACATTGTGGTTGTGACATTGCCTTAGTGTTGCAGAAAGCAGGAATTTAAAATGGCGGATACTTGCGTAGAAAGAAATGGTGACGTAATACGTTGTTTGTTGTCGTAGGGCGGAATATTTCCGGTGATGCACGTGATGTGGAGCCAGTGGTCGCCGCCGTTAGAACGCTCAAAGTTAACAGGCATTACCTACGCAGGTGGGCATGTTTTCTTTTTTTCTGCAGAATAACCCAAGTTGTATGTTTACATTTGTCTGCTCAGTTAATTTAGCTTTTTGGTTTTCGTTTTGCTTACAGAAATGCTTGTCTCAAATTGTCCAAATAAAAATTAAAACAGCTAGTTCAGGATATTTAAACTTTATGATGTCTTAATTTTAAACAAACTGGTCAAATTGTAAAACCTGGCGTGCTTCTGATAAAATGTTAATTTATTTCGGAGTTAGCTTTGTAATGACATAATATTATTCCTCTGATCAAGTTAGATAAGTTAATATTAGTAACCAGCTAATAGGTTTTCTACAAGTTCATTTTTGTAAAATATCTTACTATATTTGCATTAACAAAACTACCCAAGAAACATCTGTTATTTAAGAGGTTTGAGACATTGATGCTCTTTGTCCCGTGCACACAGGCGCTATGATGGGAAGTGTTGTGGCACTTCCTCTCTCCGGGGTACTCTGTCAACACGGCTTTGCAGGAGGGTGGCCGTCTGTCTTCTACCTGATTGGTGAGTCTCCAAATTTCACACATTTTATATTAACTATTGTCAAAGAAATCCACTGCCAATTTATATGAAGATATTTTTCGGATTGGATTATCTTCTTACGTGTTTGCAGCGCAACGTTTTTTCTCGTAACATTTCAGTGAGATCTTTTGAAAGATTGCTGCTAGGTGGCGACACAGTAGTTCTGTTTTGTGCTGCCACCTATATATGAGCTGCACAGCCTGACTAGGGATGTCACCCCAGTGACAGACTGCACAGATAAACTACCTTGTCGCCATCTCGTGGTAGTCATTTGAAGAAATTTGCTGGTAGCGAATGAAATGTTATGAGAAATCAATCAATTGGATACATATATATATAATATATACGTCTTGTCATTGTTGGTCTCATTCTAGTCCTTGACCTGCAGTGGTTTCTTCTTTTGGTGATCCTGTTTTTCGATCCACGTTTCCTGCTCCTGAGTGTTTTTAAAAATATACAAACATCGGGAGAGCATTAAAAAGCGAGGACACGTCTGTCGTATAACTTCTCATTATGTATTACAATACATTTACACCAGTTTATTCATTGAATGTGAATTCCTTCCACTTTTCCCACGCACAAGAACAACATTTTGCAAAAACCATGCATGTCCTGGTTGTGTTGTGTTCCACTAGGCGGCGCCACCCTTGTGATGATGGTCGTCTGGGTGCTGTTGATCAGCGACAGTCCCGAGACTGACCGCAAGATCTCGTCTGCGGAGCGCATGTACATCCTGACCTCCTTGAAACCGGAGCAGTCTGCGCATTCTAAAAAGGTGTGTAGATTTGTGTTTGATTATAATCAAACTGGCGTGTGTACTTCGTTTCATGTGATATGCATAAGCCCTGCTAGTATTAATTAAATCCTTTAATTGAAACTTTGCTATTGCAGCTGAAGCATCAGCCGAAGAACTTATAATTATGGAGCATCCACATAGCGGATAATTATGCGTCAAAACGACTTTAGTAGCAGACATCGTCAAAGCTGCCAAATGGGTCTATTGTATTTAAAGTGTCACACACTGGATGGGCTTATCGTGGTGAAATAGACAAGGCTTCCTAGTCCACATTTAATCTGTTTGTAGTTAATCTTATCCAGTCTTGTTAACGGTCTTCTCGACCTTGTTGTCGTCTGCAGCGGGCCATGCCATGGCTGAGTTTCCTCAAGTCCGGGCCACTATGGGCCATCATAGTGGCCAACTTCACGTCTGACTGGGGTCTGTATACCTTGCTCACAAACATCCCAACATACATGAAGGACGTGCTTCATCGGGACATCCAATCTGTGAGTGGCTGCCGTGTCATGCATGCACACGCACACACGCACACGTGCACGCACACATATACACACGCACAAACGAATGCTTGACAAAATTCATGACAAAACGCTGTTTTTTATTTTACCCTAACACGGACAGTCGTTTGTTTAACCACTTGTATAATATTGTTTGTATCAAAATGTGACAAATAACCTTTAAATGACGAGCCCGGAAGAGCATCAATTTTGGTTTCAGAATGAAATATATGTAATACAGTGTACACATTTTTGTATACAAATTATTTTAATAGTTAGCCTTTTCGTATTACTTTATTAGTGCAGCATATCGATATGCTAAGTGGGAATTAGTTCTACAGAAATGCCTTTTTATTATAATAATTGTTTAAATTCTATAAAGTTTTAATGTGTACCGGGTATGCATAATTTTTCAGCAGTCTTGCTTTTAATCCATCGTCACGTCTCGTACATATCTCTCCCTTCTGAAAACCTGACTAATGAGATGTCATTTTCATCTGTTTGTTGGATGTCACCAATCGACCGTTTTCTATGTAGATCCTTGTCCTGTGTAAGATGTTTGTCAATTTTGTCTGCTTTTTTACATGAGCACCCCACTGAAAAGATGTATATTTTAATGTGCGCTGTATTTAGCTGGGCCGTCCTGAATAAATATATTATATTATTTTGAAAACATTGATCTTACTGGCTCTTCATAGTTCTCCTTCCAGGAGGGCTTATTTATGATATATGAATATAATAATAATAATATTTATTATTTATAAAGCGCAATATCCAAATATGCTCAAAGTGCTGTACAATAAAATATAAAGCTATTTATGATGTGTTAAAAATAATATTAATAATAATAAATACAACTGAAAAATTAACTTTCAGAGAAAAAATGTAGAAACGTTAAATTATTTCTATTAAAACTGTTAATTAAATATTATTATAGAGTTAGCGACGATGAGTAAAATAAATAAATAAAACTATTTAT
The DNA here is from genome assembly GCA_025642075.2 of Ridgeia piscesae. Classification (NCBI taxonomy): domain Eukaryota; kingdom Metazoa; phylum Annelida; class Polychaeta; order Sabellida; family Siboglinidae; genus Ridgeia; species Ridgeia piscesae. The sequence continues at coordinate 248,372 of JAODUO010000210.1, read as the reverse complement.
TACTCTGTTTATATGTAAAACACATACTAAACAATGGCATATATAAATAAATATATACATTCAATACATACGTGTAAAAATAAGATAAGATAAAATATTTAAAAACAAAATTCTAAAATGTCATTGAATATTTAACTTTAGTCTGTTCATGGTATTGATATTGTATATATATATATATATATATATATATATATATATGTAATTATATTTGTCATGTTTCAGAATGGGATGTTGTCGGCTCTGCCATTCCTCGGCTTGTGGCTCAATATGAACATATCTCCAATCATCGCTGACAAACTGCGATCCACTCATATTCTTAACACAACAAGGACTCGGAAACTGTTCACTTGTATAGGTGTGTACAAACAGATGTGTCACGTCAACTGCTGGAATTTTGTCATTCCGCCATTGTCATCATCTGCTATTGTCATCATCTGCCGTTGTTGTTCTTTGCCGTTGTCATTTGCCATTGTTATCATCTGACATTGTCATCATCTGACATTGTCATCATCTGCAATTGTCGTCATCTGCCATTATGGTCATATACCATTGTCGTCACCTGCCATTATCATCTACCATTATCATCTGCCATTGTTGTCATCTGCCATTGTCATCTGTCACTGTCATCTGCCGTTATTGACATCTGCCGTTGTCATCATCTGCCAAAGTTGTCATCTACCGTTATTGTCATCTACCGTTATTGTCATCTGCCATTGTCATCTGTCATTGCCATTATCTGCCATTGTCATCTCTCACTGTCATCTGCCATTGTCATCATCTGCCAATGTTGTCATCTACCGTTATTGTCATCTACAATTGTTATCATCTGCCATTGTCATCTGTCATTGCAATTATCTGCCATTGTTGTCGTCTGCCATTGCCATCTGCTGTTATTGTCATCTGCCATTGTTGTCATTTGCCATCGTCATCTGCTGTTATTGTCTCCTGTCATTGTCGTCATCTACAATTATCACCTGCCACTGTCATCATCTGCAATTGTCATCTGTCTCTATCATCATCTGCCATCACCGTCATCTGCCGTCATCATCTGTTTCAGGCCAGGTGGGGGCGGCTGTGTTCCTGGTGGCTCTGGCATATCTTGACCACACCCAGTGGATACTGGCCATTGTCCTCTTGACCATTGGTGTGGCGGTCAGTGGCAGTGCATACTCTGGCTACCTCATCAACCACATTGACCTCGCACCCAAGTATGCGGGCACACTCTTTGGTATCTCGAACTGTATCGCGGCAACGTCAGGGTTCATGACCCCTTATGTCGCCGCTGTTCTCACACCAAATGTAAGTCAAATAGTAAATAAATTGTGCATTTTTAATGTTACTTCGTAATAAACTATAAAATATACTTACTACTACTCAAATAATTCCATTATCACTTGCTATGTTGCACGAGTGCTCACATCAAAAGTAAGCAAACTAACCCTATTATCACTCACTCTCTTACATATTTACTCAAAACAAATAGAAATCTACACAATGTTATTACCCCTTCCTATATATATATCGGTCCAGTTTATTTTTAATAATCTTTTTTATCCGAACTGTATTTTAGTAAGACATTTATTCAATAAAACGAACAGTTCAGAAGAACATTCAGTGAATCCTTTCACGGCCATATCCTGGCATCAAATGGCCTGGGTGCCAATATAACAATTAGGAATATAGAACCATATCGCCTAATGTATAGAAACAGAAACAATCACACTCGTAGCCAGTTATGACCATTTTCTGTTGTCAGCGGACACAAGAGGAATGGCAAATTGTCTTCTTCATTGCGGCTGCCGTCTATGTCTGTGGAGCCATTTTCTACGGCATCTTTGGATCAGGCGATCTCCAGGTTTGTAACATCAGTTTCTATTGGTTGCTAGAATGAAAACCGTGCTTTCGCGAGGCGGACGTGATGATAATTTCAGCTGTAGTTAGTAAAATAAATATATATAATGTTTTGTAAATAAATTATTATAATCCCCGTTATTAGTAAAACATTGTAAAATCAATACCTAGAAAACTGCTCAATGTTCTTGTACTTCTTTTGAGTTACTGTCCAATGTCCACAGATTCCAATTGTATATGTTTTCATGTCCAGAGATTCTGGTTCAACTTTTATTACCGGTCAACAGTTGACTGACCAAAGACTTGTAATCTAAACTGCATTTTAAAAAGCACAAAGGTACCTATTTTAGAGTTGTTTACTTTTTAAAGTAACACACTGAGCATAGTTGGCCTGACAGCCAATCATATCTGCTAAATTTTGGGGTAAAGCTTAGTCTCAGTTCACCGACTGTTGCTCGGCCGCGTAGCATTACCAAGAAGACAGTCTGGTGGCCATATTTGCGTTTGAACGTTATCCAGCTAAGCAATGCTGCCACCTCACAGATACTGGATAATCCTGCCATCAGATACTGGATAATCCTGCCATAATTTCAATTCATAGACAACTGCAAATTTGTATTTCAGTTTATTTGTGCGATATGATATGATATTCAGAACATTGTACTCAGAATATTGTTAACATAAAACACAATACAAACAGGCAAATTTAACTATAATACTACAATCTACAGTGTTTGAAACGGTAAATTTGATATCAATGTCTATTGTGTCAATTTACCCCTGACACATATTTAAATAATGGTTACAAATTCATATTCAAAGTATAACATATCAGACTTACATTTGTCAAAGGACACAAACTGCTTTCAGTATTTTAGATGACTATTAATGTGTTACTGTATGTTTAATTTTGAATAATTGTTTACAATGAAGTATTATCTCCATTCTGATAGAAAGGTATCCTTATTTAATTTGCTATTTTAAATTCAGCCTGAGAACCAATCAATGTCTCTCCCCTAATCTGGGTTAGCGCCGCCCTGGTGGAGACATCGGCAGGCCATAAAGATTCCAGCCAGAGTTGAGGGGCTGACAAGTGCTGCCACCTGGGGGAGTCTGGTTAATCGAGGCTAGGTAAATTCACCAACCGGGTAGCGTTATAAAACCATTGATGTTCCAGGTCACTGCTAGCCTCGGTTACCCAGGCTCCGTGAGGTGGCAGCATTGTTCAGCCCCTCAACTGTGCCATTGGAACTATTGGGCTGCCGATGTAACCGCCAGGGTGGTCTTAACCCAGATTAGGGGAGAGACGCTGAATGGTTCTCAGGCCTAATTTGAAATATGAAATTAAATAAGGATACCTTTTTTATCAGATAATGTTGTATTAATAATTAATAATATAAATGTGTAGTTGTTTATAAAATCGGAATTACGTAATTCCGATTTTACGGCAGGATTAACCAGTATCCTGAAGTGGCTGCCTTGTTTAACCCCGGATAGAATAGGATAGCTGTTTATCAGATAATGCTGTATTATAAAAACTAAAAACTACTCAAAATTAAACTTATGTTAACACAAAAATAAATAGAAATACAAATTTGCTGTTGTTTATAAAATAGGAATTACGGCAGGATTAACCAGTATCCGTGAGGTGGCAGCACTGTTTAGCCCCACACGGACAGCATACAAACGCCAGCTAAGTCACCAGACTGTCTTCTCGGCGTAGTTACACAGCCGAGCGATAGTCAGTTAAGCGAGACTAGGTCGGTGTCAGTGGCAACAAAGTGCTGCCACCTCACGGTGACCGGATTATGAGGTTAATGAGTAATGGTGGTAAATGCTACCCAACAACAACACCAGGGGGCATCACCAACGTTTCCAGCATTTGTACTCATTCAAATTTCCTTGAAGACATCATTTCAGCATGTTACAGAACAGCCTATGGATGGTAGGCTATCCACCCATAAACATGAAATGTGTGTGTTTCTTGCAAGTGTTATAAAACATGTTTGTATCTGTTTCAGCCGTGGGCCGTGGACAAGGAGGTTATTGACGCCGGAGAACTCAATTCCCTCAATCCTCCGAAACAAAATGGCGACATGACGAAGGAACAGGAAGCAAATGAAGTTGTGTAACAAATTGAAAATGTGTAGCGAATAATCCTAGAATAATTTCCAGAACAGTCTGTCGGGAACGTGCACTACATTCCACCTTGGTGTCATTCCAAGTACACCGTTACAATCTCATCTGGTGTCGTATGTTCGACAGTTCCATATCGCATGCATTATATCTATATTGTGTATGAAAGGGTAAATTTACAGATCAAATTAATAGTTATCCAGAAAAAAAACTGTGAACAAAGAACTGCTGATATGGCCTTTTTAACGCTTCAAAGTCTAAGTAATTAAAAGTGATATTTCTCTCGTATGGTAAAACAACAGCATCCGCGGAACATACATGACCAAATTAGTTACACATCAATGTCATTGGGATGGTTTAATTGACTTGAGATTAGTGGGGCATATTGTGTTATGAGAATACAATAACACACTCGGGTTTGAAAACCGTCCACTTTTAATTATTCATCCACTTAAGGTATGTGATGTATATACATGTATGCACAAAGTTATAGCAAGTCGTCACTCCATGATACATGCTGTGGATAGCTATCTGGTCTGTGGCTAAACAGCCATGGTCAGGATATGATGTCACTTAAGTGTTCATTAAGTGAAGACTTTAAACACTGCACATATTTGTATTCTAAATACAGACGACAGAAGTCAGACAAAAAGTAGGGTAATGCTGCATTTTTAAGCTGTATATTTGAGTTGAACTTTCACCCTAAGTTACACATTTCGTTGAGCTGTTTATAAGTTACGGTGTTTGATGTGTATAAAGAATTAGTTCCTGTCTGCTACTAAAATGCTAAGCGATCTTCTCACAACAGTGGTGCTTGGAGCATGTGGAAGCCATTTTGTTTAGCATTAATGTAATTGTCCAACAATGTCGTAACAACAGTTTCATATAATGATAAGTAAATAATGATATGACACATACAATATGAATAGCTATGATATTTTCACTATTTTCCTAAAAGTAGGCATGATTCAAAGCATCATGCATATCACTACAGAGGTGTGTGTTTAAATGACATTAAGTGTGCTTATTATGAAACAGCATTTTAGGGGGAGCATACATTTGTGCGGATGCCGCTGGTAGTGGCTATGGGAGCATGAATTGTTTCAGTTAGATGTGCAGGGGAATTAGGATTTGACTTTGTGTAGTTGTTTTGTTTTTGTTTTGTCTGATAATCTTGTTATATATTGCTCAACAATGATGGGACACTGAGAGCTGTCGACAAATTGCCTTTGAAGGATACGCAACTTGTCTCAAATCAGTAGTAATGCTACGCAGTGAAACCAAGTCTACACTGGTTATACACCATGGGAGACTGAACACTGTTAAATTATTTGTCTTGTCCAGGGTGTTATTTATTTGAAAAGTTTGTTGAACTCTAAACAGATCATGTTATAAATTAAACTTTCATTAAAGTAGAGAGCGTATCTGCTGTAAAACTATAATATGGTATAATTGAGTTACAGTGTGTTATGGAGATGTGTACTCGACATTGTGGCTAGCAGATCCACTGTGTAGTTTTGTTGATGCTGAGTTAACCCATTTCTCCCCCACTTCTTTGGGTGGTGTACTTTACCCTTGTTTATATATAGTGCAAGTCACGGGGAAATGGGCTATAAATACAAGTTTGTATAGTATATATTCTTAATCAAGAATGAATATGTCGAGGTTGTGTATACTTTTTAGCAATCCCACATGATGTGCCCCAGATGGTGCGTTCAAACCCCTCAGGATAATATGCTTTGAGTTTAAAAATCCTACTTCTCAGCATCGGGGCTATGTGTGTGTCATTCGTGGATTGTACAACTATAATTATCAGCAGTCTCTTTAGTCATGGATATTTTAACAAATATGATGAAAATTGGAAGTTCGATTGGCGGTATGTTCGGTAGTGTACATGGAAATACTGGCATAAAAATTACAAAGTTGTAATGAAATATTTATATATGTATTGTAACATTTTACGTCACTGAAAGTTTGTAAGATTTTCAGTAGATTGAAGTGGGCAAATTTTGCAATAAAAACAAATAAACTGCTCGTTTGAGTCTTAGCCAGCCTTATTTTCAAACACGATACTGCAGTGTGTTACATTTCACCACACATTCAACATTAGAAGTGTTTTGAGCCTAAGTTTAACACAATTCTATATTGCTTTGAAGGGATTAGATGCAAACGTGATAAACTGGCCACATTTGATGCCAGGGAAATGGTCAGCGAAGCGTGACCCATAGACAGGGTTGATCGGTTCCAAAAACCCGTGTCGCTGTCCAGTAATAATGATACAGTAATCTTCACCGTGTTGAATGCAGATCCTGAATATGTTTTCCTAAAGTAACGTTATAAAATGATTATAAGCTAATTCTATTTTACATACCGACCTCTCAAATGTGTATTAATTAATTTGCATTTTAAATGAAGCTTTCAACTTTAACATATCGTGTTATGATAATGTGTGCCGATTATCATGTTTTCTTTGCGTGGTAACCATATTAAAGGCAACATCTACAAACACATAGTGGTTGAGTTATAATATTTTTAAATGGGGTTCATTTAAATACCGTTTGGGTGGTCAGTGTGTCGGCAAAGTTTTAGTATGTACGTTTCTGTGTATAACAAAGTATGTGATACAACGACTAATGTAGTTTTTTGAGGTAATGGTGCCATGTATTCGGTGCTTACAGCTTTCTAAGTTAGGCATATGTCTCTTCTGACTGCACGCTAGAAATGTGACCATTTTTCTCAATATGCATTGTTTTGGACGTGACAGAAATGTGCAGAACCAACACCATTGAGGTGACAGGTATTGCAGTGATGTGAGAAACTTCTCTTATGGTGATTCTATGGTGCTTATTGCCGTGTTGTACTTTTGAAGCGGTGTTAGACGTTTCGTGTATTGTAGAAATGAACAGTTTGGTAATGTATTAAATAGCACGGTACAGCATGTAGCTGCTTTCATCTCGTCACATTTCTGTAAGACATGTTACGTTACGGAGCCATGTTGTGGCACGTTAATGTTCTTGGCCAGTTTGTATACGTTAAAATGCAACGTGTGTGTGCGTGTGCGTGTGCGTGTGCGCGCGCGCGTGTGTGTGTGCAGCAATAGCCCCTGGTTTTGTGCGAGTGATTTTCGGTGCGACAGTGTTTTACTGTTTGCGCTATATATTTGTTCTATATATTTGTTCTAACAATGATGGGCTATTTATGGCCATTACGTGTACAGGCTGATTTCTATAAAGACAACTACATCGTTCCGAAGTCATGCTCTTTATTACAAACCAGAAATACTATATTTTTGCATACATATTACTTGACATTGTACCACTGAATAATACTAATATAGAAGACACCGTCTTCATTAGACGCTCGCTCATAACATGCACGGTGTTTGAAAATAAACCTTAAATTATTACGTTCATCTACGTCGAGTTTTTTATTTGGCATGTACTATATTTTATGGACCACACATTCACATGGTTTCTTCAGCGAGCAAAGTTCGAATTCTCTTGCAGTTCTCAACAAGCATCAGTTTATACACGCACGAACGAAGACTTGTAATATATGTTTTGGCAGTCAAGCACTGAAACGAGTTTTCTTTCGCAAAACAGCACATCATGAAAATATATATTGAGCACGTACAATACTCATGTCTACGTTCTACACATCATGGCCGCTAGGGTGATCTCCCCTGTGCATCATGGGAACCGGAAGGCGATATTTGCTATAGCTAAACACATATCTCAATGACGACGTACTACCAGAGAACATTACTTTTACTACTTAGTAATTTCTAATATGGTTCATATACACGTTTTTAATCCATATACAAATGAACAAAGCTGTAATATAAAATTCGCACGACCGAGGGGTGTATTTATATGATTCACTGCTGAAGGAGAAGTACAGTACAATATAGAGCTATGTACAAGTCAGTTTTAGTTGACACGCTGTCGCGCTTACATTTTTCCGGGCGTTGAAAACGTTCTTATGACGTTTCTGCGCATGCCCAATAAATGTAAAATCACCAATGTCCAGCGAAACAACAAAGCATTTTCGGTATAAATGCCACGAGCTGTTCGTTAACTTATCTGTGATGATTACTGTGAAGAGTTTCTTAAAATGTCGTTCAACGCAATAAAATATTACGTTTTTTATAAATCACTGTCACGGATTATGGCGCAATACTGTATCGTGATTTACGCTTGCTATCAAAATATACCTCAAAACTTGTTCGCCTCGTGTTAATTTGCGACAAATAACTTTGCTGAGAGGTTATCTAACTAACGAACAACCCGTAATATTTATACCATAAATGCTTTGTCTTTTCGCTGCACATTGATGATTTTACATATATCGCGCATGCGCAGAAACGTCAACCGGAACGTTTTTAACGCCCGGAAAAATGTAAGCGCTAAAACGTCACACATGGTGTTCAATACAGTCCGTTCAAAAACTAACAGCCATTCTCTCTCCCAATTCGCTGCTACACACAAACAAACACAACGTTGGTTCCGTTGCAAAAGGGAAGGCAAGCGAGCGATTATTACGTTGCAAATACACACGAACGTCACTTGTTTTGGACATGTGTGCCGTTTCGACGACGGTCACAGAGACAGCAGTGACGACGAAAAGTTGCGACAACGGTCTGACAAGACACCACGCCACCCGAAAATGTTATTCAACTAATCATTTCGTAAGTTAGTCGTGTATACAGCATGAATCGTGTCGATGACAGTCGTTTCTCAGTGACAAGAAAAACTATTATTTGAAGGCACACGCATGGGATGATACTAATTCAACAAAGTGGCCATAAAATATTGTGTTTTTTTCAATTTTGTTTCGAATAACACAAACAAGTGTTTTAGAAACGAGTGGCGTCTCGCTGAAACTTATCAACTCGTGCCACTACAAAAAACAATGAGTTCGCGTTATTGTTGGGCGTGCTTTTACAGATGAGGTAATTTCTTTGAATTGCCGTGATCTTGAGACACCATTTGATTAATCAGGCGTTCCGGCAGAAGGCGCTGGTTACCTTCTCACCATTCTTGTGGTTCTGGAAAGCAAAAGTCACACGTTACTGGTTAGTGGCGAGAGGTAGCGGAATCGCAAAGCACAAAGGCGTTAGTTGCAGATGGCGTAGAACTCTAGACGGTATATCGAGCACTTCCCCAGATAGACATTCACGTCAACGGGGGCAGGCAGATGCAACAGTGTGACATGGAACCCATGCTGTTAACCGATACTTTTACTTTTCCAACCGCCATCACAAAGAGGGCCTACTGTTTTTCTCTGACCTGCAGAAACTGCGGAACCCTGTTTTTTTTTAACATCGACACATTTTGATTTCGTTTTTATGCTTTAAAGTTATTAGGAAAACCAGAGTAAATATGTCTCTCACTAACTTAACGATACACAAATATAACCGTAATGGCCCGACAACGGACGTGTCGCTTAATATAGCTAAAAATAACCACACTGAGGGTATTATATTTAGAATAACGAGAAACACCTTCACATTTCCCGGGACAGCGTGTTAAGAATAGCTGCATACAAGATTAGTGAAATGGTGGTTACATAGTTTTACTAAAAAAAGAGTGGATCTCCTTTTAGTAAAATTATGTAACCACCCTTAATAAAAAAGTTAATGGGATGGCAAGAAAAGAGTATGCGAAGCGGAGACCTTGCTGGGTCAAATACGCAATATGTAGTTTACAATATAGCGACATTGCGGACTTCCGTTCGCACACGACAATAATCTCGCGCAATCCCGACCAACTCTCTCGAGACTTCATCTCCGTCGCCCAGTTCCTAGGCTCTGTATTTTACGAAACACGAGACTAAATCAAACATGGCTGTGCGCTGTAGTGTTTATCTACGTGAAGCTACAATTTAAATAAGGATAACACGTGCACGGTGCCTTCGCTTGATATGTAACGATCCCAAAGCGACTACGAAGGTTTTCAAGTAGAGATTCCAAGAACACCCTTTGTCGAAGACCTGCTTCCGAGCAAAGCATTGTGGGTAAGCATCGCTGAAGACCTTCCAACCAACCAGCTGACGTTCCCAGTAATTCACACTAATGTTGGCAATTTGTTTCCAACCTATATGAAAACCGATAGTGCTCGCTGTTTCGTCAGCAGGTGAAACAGAATATCATGTAAATTCCAACCCTGTACAATCGCAAGGTGTTGGCGAGTGGCATGGGGCCGATGTTTCCTGCGGTGCCAGATTCACCAAGCCATTGCTTCATTCATTCATTATACAGACGTCGTGTCGGTGAGAACTAAAGGTTCTACTCGGTACAACAGCCTTGTCCGACACGTACACATTAACACGCCAGAGCATTGTACACGTACACATACACGTACACAGCCAACAGTGGCACGGCCTAGTAGTTGAACACTTCCCCGCTCTCCGGCTCCGGCGACACCGCCTCGCCGTCTCCCACCCCTCCCCTCGGCCCCTCTGGCTCGCCGCTCTCTCCCTGCGTCGATTGGTTATAGTCGACGTCACTGGGCGGGGAATCATCACCTGTCATCTCCGTGTCTTCCGTCTGCCCGCTCTTGCGGCGTTCGTCGATTGTCGCGTACTGCTCGCTGCCCGGCCGACCCTTCTTCTCCATGTCCGCGCCGTCAGACCGTCTGCCGGTCAGCTGAAAGCAACCAATCGGACGCGTTATTTCTCGATGCTGCTGCATTGTCATGAAGGGTTCACATTACTAGAAACAACCAATAAGAAGCGTAGTGTATCTACTACTACACAGTACTATAGGTGTACTACTACTAATACTAAGTACTACACATGTACCACTAAGTACTAAGTACTCCTAATAGTACTAAATGCTACAGGTATACTATTAAGTACTAAACACTACAAGTGTACTACTAGTAGTAAGTACTACAGGTGTACTACACGTGTACTACAAAGTACTACACGTGTACTACTAAGTACTACACGTGTACTACTAAGTACTACACGTGCACTACTAAGTACTACAGGTGTACTACCAAGTGCTACATATGCACTACTAAGTACTACACGTGTACAACTAAGTATTACACGTATAGTACTTAGTAGTACACGTGTACTACTAAGTACCAACTACCACTTCCACTACTACTACCACTGACGATAATGGTAACGATAATGATAATAACCGTCATGATGGAGCATAACAACACTAGTAACACGCCGACTGCCACTACAAGCCACTGACGTCAGCCTACCTTGCCTATGACCGTGAGGAGGGTGGCGAAGAAGGCGGCCCACACGATGAGGCCGCCACTGATGCCGTAGTTCCACGAGTTCGTGTCCGACGTGTTCTCGTACATGTAGTGGGCCACGACGCCAGCCACCGTGCAGAAGAGAGTGTTGAAGATGATCATCGACAGCAACGTCACCTGCGAGTTCGGATACCTGCAAGGTCACGTGACAGTCACATGAGAGCATGTCATGCAGTGGATTTGTTGAGATGCCGCGTCATGTGTGTGCGTGTATGTGTGTGCGTGTGTGCGTGCTTGCGTGCGTGCGTGTGTCCGTGGGCATGTTTAAGAACAGTTCTGGTCAACTGCGTTTGTGTGGAGCTTAACTCTTCCCTGATTCAAAAAGTGCCTTCCTGTTGGACTTTTTTACATGATGCTCGACCAAAGTTCCTCGGTCGGTCGGGGTCGGTCGGTCGGGGTCGGTCGGGGTCGGACGGAGTCGGTCGGGGTCGGTCTGGGTCGGTCGGGGTCGGTCGGGGTCGGTCGGGGTCGGACTGTACTTACACGTAGCAGTTCATAGGGACTGCGACCACAGCAAGGAAGAGCAGGAAGGCGTGCCACACGCTGCTGGCCGTACGCCACTCGAAGGCGTTGTCACTCGTGCACTTGAAACTGTCCTGCAAGACAACGGCGTACACACGTGTCACACAAAGGTAGTCTGGACTTTCACTTACGTTTTAAATATTCTATCACCACACCTGTTATAATGACTCATCGTGTGTTGTAGTTTTGCAGATTATTGCATTAGTAGCCGATACAGTGTATACAGTGCTTTCTGTTGACACGTTGAATGTATACATTTTCCCTTGGCGTTGTAGTACATTCCAAATGAAGAACGTTGTTATATTCTTATATTATAATGTAGTATCCAATCCACAGGATTGCTGAAGACATTTACAATTTACTCCCTGGCAGACCTGTTCAATTGGACACCATCTCAAGCTCTCTAGTAAGCTTCCAGCCACGCTGCAATTAATGCGCGAAAATTATTCGTACGCAAATATCCATCTCTGACTGTAGCCAGGTACTCATTTATATAGCTGAATGAATGGGAGCAATGTTGCGCGCTATTCTACTCTTATTTCGTTGTATGTCCGAGGTGAAGACAGGGAGCCATTTCCCGAAGAGAAAGAAGGAAATTTCACCAGTAAATTAATTCGTTGTTAAATGTAAGGGGTGTTTTCAAAAAGCAAATATATATTGCCGTATTACGCATATGGCTGACATTATTTCCACGACACACCAGTGGCCATATCACACTGGTGCGTCGTGGTGTTGACAGTTTTTATGAGTTCAAAACCAATGCAGTTTGTGAAAACGTGTTTGGTAGAAATACTCGTTTATGTCCGGCCGTAGGGTAGCGGTTTAGGATTAGACCAGACACGTGACGTGAAGGACATTCTCGGAAGGCCGTCTTCACAACCGGCGTGGCCGTAGCACGCTCTTCAGGGTCGTCGTTTTATTGCATGATTCGTCAGGTGGACTACAGTCTACACTATATAGGGATTGTATCTGAGCATTCATGATACCAGGTATTGCTGGTAGACTCACCTGCAACACTAATCTCGGATCAAAGAGCACCGCCCACACGATGATGACAGCAGCAATAACAACCATCAGTAGCCACATCCACACGTTCGGTTTCCATTCCTCGGCGAGTGGCTGAAACATGTCACGTGACCACATGAACCACTCGAACGCTGACACGAGAAACAATGAAGCTTGACGAAGCTGTCAGAACGATTTCGCCGCTTTACAATACGTGCAAAATCGCTCGTTTAAACACCTCCACGATACCGATTATCGACACACTTTCGAGATCACGACTGTGCCGACAGGGGCGTGGTCTAAACAAAAAACAAGTTTGGATTGGCTCGAGTAAGTATGTCGCATTCATATGTCAAAGCAAATCTAGCAACATGTTATATATATCGCTGAATGACGCTCATGTGTACGGATGTTTACTGTAGCTGGTCTATTTATTGTTAACAGCTGTTTCAAAATGTATGTGTGTGTGTGTGTGTGTGTGTGTGTGTGTGTGTGTGTGTGTGTGTGTGTGTGTGTGTGTGTGTGTGTGTGTGTGTGTGTGTGTGTGTGTGTGTGTGTGTGTGTGTGTGTGTGTGTGTGTTTGCGTATGAAAGGTGTATACTCGTCGATTTTCCTTCTCTCCTCACCTTCTTGTCGTCCTTGTTGAAGGTGTTATACAGGTACACTGACCACGCCTTCACGAACAGACCCCCCACGAACTGCGTCAGTCCAACCAGCAGCAGGGCCGGGAACACCTAGAGGCAGCCAACCGTGACGGAACATGATTACAGTCAACAAAAACAACATGGCCCGAATTAGCAACAACATTGTCAAATTGCATGGTTGAAATAACAGCTAACAGTCACGTGGCCTCACTTAATGTTCTGGGATGGTCCGTCTTTTAAATACGCATTTCCAGTGAATATATGCGCAGTCTACACTTTCTTTCTGATATATGTGTTGAGCTGAAAGTTAAATGTAAATATGCATGTTAACTGTCATGTTGTACGTCCATTTCCGTTGTATCAAATACGGTATAAAATTAAACTTGTGTAGTAGACAAACGTACCCTTTTATCATATAACGATTCTATATTGTACTGTGCTCCGGAATTGTCTACACCGTATCGTCTAACTCTAGGTTTATCACTTACTTGACATAGTGCTTTAAGTGTGTCATAGTCTGTCGTTGTTCTGAAGCCCCGAAGGAGAACTACAACAAAGATACGTGACGCGTTCTTATTATTGTAGACAAAAAGCAACCATTCGTAATAGCAGATATTTCAGATCTGATTACAACAGTTTTTTCTATACAGGAATTGCAGTGTTTTGCCATAAAATATATATATATATATATATATATATATATATATATATACATGATATACATGTATATATATATATATATATTATATATATATTATATATATATATATATATATATTATATATATATATATATATATATATATATAATTTATAATATTATATAAACCCATTATAATGGCAAAACGTTGCTTGCGATTCCCATATAGAGAAAACTTTTGTATCTGGTGTGGTGTGGTGTGTGTGCGTGCGTGTACGTGTTTGCGTGTGTATAAAACATACTTGTATACAACCGATGAGTATCAACATATGGGTTGTTGTATTACATGATGCCTCTATTTTACCAAATATTTACTCAAAAGTTACGTCACTTCCGGCTCTAGCGATGGGGTACACAGGGTGGTGTCATTTCATGTTAAGCATTTCCGGTTTGATATTTAACCCGGTTCTTCTGACAGTTCCAGTCAACTGCACCGCGTTTAGTACGCGTGTATGCCCACTTTAGTCTTAATAGACGACCCACGCGGGGCTGGTACCGCAGCACACAATCAGGTGTGATTCTGTGTCATGTTAACCGCAACCTACCTGACACACACAGGAGTATGGCTCCAATTTGCACGCTCAAGTCGATCGATTCGCCCGGCCTGAAACAGTGAGAGGCGTCAATCAGGGAGACGCATCAAGTACCACGCATATAAAAATGATGAAGATGTAAAGCTGCCTGGTTCCAGTTGGGGGGCCAGTCCGTGAATAAAAGCGGTCATTTGTGTAATTTATGAGAGAAACGTGACTTCACAATAAAGATTTTTTTTAAAGTTTTGTCCATGATTATCCGTTGTTTTTAAAGGCATGATTGTGCGAACAGCGGTTATACAAAAATGCCAATAAACCATCTATGAAGTGCCGGCTTCACAACAAAATACATAACTGTTAACCATTCATACGTGTACCCCCATAGACCAATAATTAGTTGGGTCACGTGATATCTCGAGTTGTTGCCTTAAATGGCCGTCTTATTGTTTAACTGGTGATTTACTTACATACTTAGTTCATTTTATGTCGTTTACTCCGCGTTAACGTGTAACTATAATTATTGTTCATTAAATAAAATTAAATAGGCGAATATCTCGAAATATATATATAGTGCTGTCAGAAAGTAACTTACTCACTTTGAAATACATTTGTGTACATTATTGTCTACCTATCAGATGACAACACTCCCAATTTGCAATCATATTTAACGTTCTGTAAATGCATAATACATTAGTAATCCTCTAGAGAGCAAAACATTACAATTGGGAGTACTGTCACCTGATAGGTAGACAATAATGTACAAAAATGAATTTCAAAGTGAGTGTTCCAGTTATTTTCTGGTAGTACGGTACATAATCATATATATCATTCAGCAAGGAGATGTGACAGAACCAACTCACCTGGACTTTCCTTTCGAGCATATTTGTATGAAGAAGCCAATGAGGGCAAGCAGAGAGACGAGGCCAGTGCCGGCGCAAAAGACGTAGAAGAGGGTCTGGTCTATATCGTCGTAGAAATGTGTCAGCCACATCTTCGGTTATGACGTTATGGCGCGATCTGGAAACGAAATAATGAATTCAGCACGGGCATAATACTGACTGTACTGTGAAGTCTATCTTACTGTATGGCTCAGGGTGCTGGCGAGTGATAAAAGAGGACATGGCAAAGATAGACGCCTTCTACAATGGATGGGATATTCTGGCCCAATAAAATATCTAACGTGGAACTCCACAAGAAGATGGGCTGCAAAAGTGCTGTACTGGAAATTAAACGCCGACGACTGAGATGGCTAGGACATGTCCTGAGAATGCATAAAGGTAGTATACCCAAAGTTGCCCTAAGATGGACGCCACCTGGAAGAAGGAAGCCAGGACGACCAAAGACAACATGGCGAAAGACAGAAATGGCAGAGCTACAAGACATGGGGCTCTCGTGGGGCGAGGCTCAGGCCGCAGCTAAAGACCGGACCCTGTGGAAGAACGTTGTGTAGCCTTACGTCCCACGGGGGACGAAGAGGATTAGTAAGTAAGTAATAACACTGACTAAGATTACATTTGAGTTTCCCATAGGCGGCCATTATAACGTGTCCTTCGTTGCATGCAGGTTCTTTCTACTGGGGTATTCACATTTTTAGACACTGCGTTATTAGCTTTCATTCACACACGTGCAGTTGTATAAAATTCGTGTGAAATTCCGGTACCTCATTTCTCCACAATCCAACCTCTAACATAAAATCCCTTAATTTATGTAAATCCAGGCACTGGTTTGCCTGGATCGCGTCACCAATCAAAATAATACCTGTATCTAAACGCACGAAAACACCGACTGGTCTTTCGTAATTTGACAATCTGATATCACGCTTCACAAATACAAAAAGTCATGATTTCTACTCATTCAACACTAAAAAACACCACCAAAATCCAAAAACCTCGTAACGCCATTTCTGTTGGGTACTCTTTCGTCGCGCGGGGAATGGCGGACGAACACCATATTGTGGGGTTACGTCCACTCTTGCAGCGAAGATGCCGCGTGTTCAGCGGCGCGTGACGGGCGTGGGCCGACTGGGCAAGATGTTATCAGAGAACGAACAGTAATCCGCAAGGCGTGCCAGGCACGGCAACGCGTAAACACGCGTGGGATATTTCAAATGTTGACCTGACGAAACGGGTTGAATGAGGTGGTGCTGAAATTGTTGTTATGAGAATTTGTTATACTTAGTTAGATTCATCAAACTGTCTGCGACGTCCTCGGTGGCATTTACATCTGTCTGAACGACGATATCTTGGTCAATGTAGTCATTATAATTATTACAGAGCTGATCGCACTAAAGACATTGTCACCGACGCGGGAAGACGTTAAATATCAGCGGATTAAGCTCCCGAAACATCCCTCTTTAAACGTCGCCAAACGCCTGAAAGTGTTTCAACCATTCAAGCACAACAGAATACAGTTTAGGGAGCTGGCCATAGACATTCCTAGTGGTCAGTACTCTCACTCAGTAGGCCATACCTGTAGCCCCCGAGATATTCCTAGTGGTCAGCTGGCCAGTTTGCCCCCATCATTCGTCCACTATGGTCACTGGGGCATGGCAGTTCATAAACTACGACCACACATTATTTGTAACACCCACGCACGCGGTGTCGAAACACGCTGTATTCAGCGCATTTCCGTTGCTGCAGGGTTAGCTGACCAATGGTCCGTGGGAAATACCCCCTCAATGCCATTCGTCGAACTGGCCAGTCAAATCAAATCTGATAGCCACCACGGCGCCTGTGATAAGCTGACATTGTTTGTGTAATTACTCTCAGGCTCTGACAAGACGCGTACGCGTGCTTGCGTATATTTTGTGTGCGTTTTGATGTTATATTCATACTGGTTGGTCCGTTATATTCACACCGTCCGTTGTTGCCAGGGCTCCGCAATACACAACCAGCACGTTATGATCACGTGAATCTTATCGCGCCATTCAACCCAACTATACGAAGCCTACAAAACGTCGGCAAAATGAAATATTTTTAATCTGGTAGTCACAGAAAATGCAGTTCTGATGAAGGTGCTATAAGGCTGGGCAATTCTGACGTTCCCCTAAAGGTGCTCTACTTTAAATATATACTTTGAGTACTTACAAACAATTGACAGCACTGAAATAAATTTACTCAATAAACAATGTCATAGACAGACGCTTGTTTGTGATTTCTTAACAGTTGCACACATCCCAGAATCAACAGGGAACCGCGGCTTCATTTTCTTCTTCTTGTCATTCAAAGTGAACATTGATGTAATGGAATTACCAGCCACCGATGGCGTAAATAGCATATTATCAAATTAAACAAATTCACACAGCCACTTTGCGGCGGACCTAATGTGAACGTGAGACGAGAAGTGAGTGGAAAGTGTGTCCGTGACACAGGCTGGTGAGAAAGAAGGAGCACTTGGGTGTAAAACAGACAAATGGTTCGTTGTGACCACGCAGTTGCCACAGTTACTACTTCCGGTATGACAGAGTGGTTCAGTCGTGACGACGGTGAATCATTGTTAGACCCTTATGCAGATTATATATATATATATATATATATATATATATATATATATATATATATATATATATATAGAGAGAGAGAGAGAGAGAGAGAGAGAGAGAGGAGGGAGAGAGATAGAGATAGAGATAGAGATAGAGATAGAGATAGAGATAGAGATAGAGATAGAGATAGAGATAGAGATAGAGATAGAGATAGAGATAGAGATAGAGATAGAGATAGAGATAGAGATAGAGATAGAGATAGAGATAGAGATAGACAGACAGACAGACAGACAGAGAGACAGACAGACAGACAGACAGACAGACAGACAGACAGACAGACAGACAGACAGACAGACAGACAGACAGACAGACAGACAGACAGACAGACAGACAGACAGACAGACAGACAGACAGACAGACAGACAGACAGACAGACAGACAGACAGACAGACAGACAGACAGAACACACAGAGACACACAGAGACACACAGAGACACACAGAGACCGAGATAATTTTTTTCATCTTCGTGATATGGTTGTTACCGTCGTCATAATGTGAACGCCACTTATTGACAACTGATACCGAAGAAAGAAACACATAATGAATGACAAAGCGGCCAACTCAACGGTTGAGTCACGGGAAAATATGACAATGCGCGTCCATTATGATGCCACCATACCTTCGGCATTACTCATCTGTGGCGACGAAGGAGACAACACTGGCGGGGTGGACTGAGTGGAGCGCAGTGTCTTGTTCCAGAACAAGATCAGCACTTCGCTTCGTTGCTTCCGTTTGCCTGCCTATCAACCCGCCTAGTCACGATTGGCGCGGCGGGCGAGTTACCGCTCATTGTGTAAGTGGGTGACACATTTCCACATAAATACGCCTCGATGGCTTTGGTTTACGCAGCGACAATTGCAAGTAATACAAAGAAACGAAATGGCAGGAACAAGGCAGAAACATCTGCGAGTGCCGTTTTATCACTTCCGCTTTTCATGCGATCCGAACATCGGTGAACGTTTCGACAGTCGCAACAGTAGAGGATTCGGTTCTTTGACTAATACGTAATCATCGTGCTCCATAACATGAACGACTCTCTAAATGTAGATATTCTTTGTCAGATGAAGAGCACGTTAGCAAAACAACAGCGATGTCCTGTTTTCACTAGATCATGGCTGGATACGTCGGATGTCTCACGTCGTCTAAACGTTCTTCGTGTATCCATAGTCATTTAACAGGTCGGGTTTCACGTTTAGGAAACTGTGTCATACCGCTATGCTGGCTGTCATTCTTCTAGTACACATGTAACACACACTCTACCATATGTAACACACACCCTACCATGTATAACACACACCCTACCATGTATAACACACACCCTACCATGTATAACACACACCCTACCATGTATAACACACACCCTACCATGTATAACACACACCCTACCATGTATAACACACACCCTACCATGTATAACACACACCCTACCATGTATAACACACACCCTACCATGTATAACACACACCCTACCATGTATAACACTCACCCTACCATGTATAACACACACCCTACCTTGTGTAACACACACCCTATATTGTGTAACACACATCCTATATTGTGTAACACATACTCTACCATGTGTAACGCACACCGTATATTGTGTAACACACATCCTACCTTGTGTAACACGTTCTCTACCCGCGCGTCAGCCGGTGCGCCTAATCCTCGATGTACAAATACAAGACATTCCCTCTTCCTAGCACATTGTACTGACTACATCCTATACCCAATGGTACGCGACATATGGTTCTTCACGACAGCAGCCAATAGCCACAATGAGTGTCATTGTTGGCTCGATCACTTAGTCTGGCTCTTACACCTACCTGATATCAATATATTCCCCTAGTGGATCGTCAAAGTCGTCGATTACTGAAGTGGACTTAGCGACACACGACGACGTTTCGAAAGGACGCAAATGACAGACGTCTCACTGATACGAGCGTGCTATATACTGTGGTCACCCACGTTAAGGGGCGCCATCGCCAAGTAGGCCATAGCTGACAAAGACCGGTGACTCACATATGAAAGGCGTAGGTCGACGGGGACAATGCGGGTTTCACAAATAACCCGGGGCTAGAACTTGTGTACGATAGAGAGATTTCCTTGAATTCGAACCAGTGATGACTCAAACTCGTACCTGCAACACCCGCTTCAAGCACGGACGACCCGTGAAATGCGACGCATGTATAACTTGTGAACAGTATCTAGTCAACGTGGTTTCCCAAAGGCAATTGCCAGGTATGAAATATGGACACAACGTTTAGAAAAGCTGCATTTTGGTCTTTGTATCAAAGTGTTTTAAACTGATATTTGCATATAAGCTATCGCGATGTGTATATAGTATGCATGTTAAAAAGAATATAACATACAACAAATCATATTGTTTTACTGTTATATATATATTTGTTGTATGATTTAATGTTTCTATGTTATTATTGTGCACACACATAGTTTGTAAAGTAAGATATATTTTACAGCATTATCAGCTCAATCAAATAGTTCAACTGTGAGCTAACTGTTTAGATCCGGGTTTCACATTTTGAATATTAATAACGGTTCATAGATTGCATAGCGGACGAAACCATAGTATTTTCTGACCCATTTCCGGCTTATCAATCGCCCCAGCTTCTAAGCCACTATACAAACGTTTAGAAATTGTCATA
>JAODUO010000210.1:207500-222500 GCA_025642075.2 Ridgeia piscesae | reverse complement strand
GTTTTGTTTCACTTTCGACTTTAACAAGCCTTGATAACATTGAGATACTCGGACAAATGCTATGTCACTATATTTCTAAAGAGTGTATTTTTATTGTACGACTCCGGGTTGGAAAATACGATCAAATGCCTCGTTGGTTGTTCATAGGTTAATCAGCAAAATCAATCTTGATGTAACATCACGCACGTCCCAACGCGCTATACAAGGATGAAACGCAAAAGTATAACTGTCGGATGTTAAAGCACGCGATAGGATCAGGACTCTAGAAACATAATTTCTTTTCAAGTGTGTTAGCTTCGAAGCAATCCGCTGAGAATAAGTTGGGACTGATCGAGTAAACCATAAGTTCTAGCTAGAATAAATAACGAAGTTAATATATCTATAATGATATGTATAGTAGTTATTTCTTAACTAACTACCAACTATTACGGACCCGTGTCAATTTGACGTACCAAAGTATAATATTATCGAAATATCGAAATAGAAAAAAAAGGTTTCGAATAAAATATGTCAAAACGTAAAGAGATATTGTAAAGAACATTGAGCATTCGGGTATTGTTATCCACTCCAGACAGTTGAAAAACGTGCACGCACCACAAGGGTCTATTTTATGAAAGAGAACACTGAAATTGGCCTACAGTGAGATGCTTTCGCACTGAGAAAATTATTACTTTTCAAGCGTTTTATTATCTGCGTGTAACTGATGCCACTCACGCACTGGACCGGGTATTTGGACAACAATCATATCTACATAAATACATTGCGTCAATGTAGGACCACTGATAAAGAGACGGCCTCCGTTCTGTTTACAGGTGTTATTGATCAGTTGGTGTGGTATTTCAGCTGACTGGTTAGAAAGTATGTAGTTTACAAAGACAAAGCCTTGAGGTACCAAAACGGAGACAGCGGTCTTGCTTAGAAATGCTCGCATACATCCCAATGGTGGAGCCAACATGGCGGATATTCCTAACGACATCGACCTATGGTGCGTCACTTCCTGTTAGAATCACATCGCACCTGTCTGAACGGTGATTGTGCGCACAGACAGCGCCAGCCTTTTGTAAACAAACAACAGTATCAATAATTAACTCGTACAAGTTGCATTCCGTAGACGACATGCTCTAATTATCGGGCATATATCAGATTCACCGAATCACGGCCTGGTAAGAGAAGTAAAATGACGTCACTCTCCTCGCTCGCTTGAGCCACATACTTTGTAACACACCAATTTCCGCAAAGCCACTGGCGCCCACCCGTTGTTACTTTGTCGAGCGAGACCAGACCTCATTGTTGGAATGTTGAGAACTGGTTGTGTAAGAAGCTTACGCAATACACAAGCTGCTGTCACTGCAGTTAACGGCTCACAACAGTCCAAGCCTCCGTCTGTGAGCACCCAGTGAACAACGTAGCGAAAATCACTCAAGCGTGAGATGCGAGTTGAAAGCCTCTGAGTTTGACGACAACAGACAAAGCCATGTACGCATTGTACACAACTGTGCACAAGACACAATGTCAATAGATTTATACAAATGACACCACCAAATAATTCCTACGCAAGCTACAAATCCCATAATTTTTACCAGAAAAGATACGCACCGTATAGATAGCTAGCGTCATTGCTGTTATACAGGTATATTGTTTGATGTGACAGCAGGTGTGCCATAAACACGATTGTGTCATTGATGTGGCTTTTAATATGCGTGTAACAAATGTACTAAGCCATTCAACGTAGCTTCAGGAGAGTTACGCACAATAAATCAATATGAGTAGCGCGGGAGGTCGTAATCTGTTTTGGCTGTAACACAAATTCCGGGCACGCAACTTGCTTGGCGACGCCAACAAGTGAACATTTGACAAATGACAAAGTACACAATGCAATATAAATAGGCATGACAAAAACGTTTAGTAACCGTTCTAGTGTTCTGCCACAAATCAACATCTGAAGGATGTTATGCTAATATAATTTAGTTCATACTGGTGGACAACGAAAAGTCGACCAACCCGATAGATTGAACAGCTGAATGATTAAAGTAAATATTGCAGTGGCGTCAGAAACTAGCCTTAGCTCCCTCAAGGCCAGTGTTGCTGACCATTTCACTTCAGGGTAAATGAAACCAGCACTCCCCTTCCATATCAACACTTCATTGTTCCCTTCATCGTCATCATCACCAACCCCCAGACCCCAGCAAATCCATTCATCTACTGCAAACTATCCACATCAAACCCCAGACTCCAGAAAATCCATTCATCTACTGCAAACTATCCACATCAAACTCCAGACCCCAGTAAATCCATTCCTCTACTGCAAACTAATCACATAAAACCCCAGACCCCAGCAAATCCATTCATCTACTACAAACTATCCACATCAAACCCCAGCACATCCATTCATCTACTGCAAACTATCCACATAAACCCTTTGAACCCAGCAAATCCATTCCTCTACTGCAAACTATCCACATCAAACCCCAGACACCAGCAAATCCATTCATCTACTGCAAACTACCCACATCAAACCCCAGGCTCCAGCTAATTCATTCCTCTACTGTAGACTATCTTGACCTATTTACTTTTATCTCTCCAAATCCAATACCAGGAAGAAGAAGAAAACTGAACCGAAACCGTATCCGAAGTAGGTCAACGTAATGCATGACACATATTCGACAGCATCAACCGGAATTATAACGTGTTCATTTGTTTATTGCATGGCTGTTATGCCGTGTGATATTATTATGACAAATTCATGCATCAGTTAGCATAATCCTTTCGTCTCGCTAAAATCTGGTACAGGCAATAAAAGAAAGTTGAGACAGTTCGTCTTGAGGCTGTAGTATCAAATTAGTGATAATTAGTTGAACATAATTGGGGGTGTTGATAATTCAACCTGCCCATGTCTTCCTTACTGGTTGACATTGCGGGTGAATCTTGTTACTGCCAGGTCGAACCATGGCCTAGTTCGTTCATCACCCATTGCTAGAAATCACTCAGCTGTAAAATTGAATACGTTTCCTGACTACAGACAGTGGTGGATATTGATGTATTATATTTTCAACAGGACTGGATAAAAGGTACACTAAAAAATCCGGTTTAATGTAAAATTGGGGTTTATGGTGCAGATGGCGAGACGCCTGTAGCCGAGTAGACCAAATGTTGGCGACGGGTCATTGAAACCAACACGAGCCGTCGGCGTTCATGCGTCCGTAAGTGACCCTATTCACCGCCCGTAGAAGGCTGTCTGTTCCAGCCTTTATCGTGTTTGACCATCGGCGTGGACAGCCAACCGTGGACAACCAACCGTGGCACCGGACCAGTCGCTGAGTGCCACGACGAAAGACCTGCTTCAGGTGAACATTGCAATGGCGGAATCTGTCCTTCTCTATCTGTTTACTGAATCAGTACGTCTACTCTGTCTCGTCTTGGGTTGTTACCAATTTGCAGAACACCTGTGGCCTGTTATTGTGACATTATCTTAAGATTATGGTGATTTGCAGACCAGGGTGAATGTACGAAACGGTCCTTAGAAATCACAGGTTGTTACCTGTTCAGCTGTTTATTACTCCCAACTAGATGTGTTTATCATGTGGAAATATTTAGTGTTTTAATTATGATATTTGTGTGGCTCATCAGTACGTTTGAATAAGAACATACTGGCTTTTAAAGACAATTACTTATAAATTCATACCGATCCTTTGCATAATCAGCTATTCACATTTCATGTATTATCTACACACAATATTTACGAATGCCGTGTGAAAACATTTGGTTAGGTTAATAACGGGACCAATGTAACTTTTTACTATCACTTGAATAAGACTTGTTAAAGACTAAGTTAAGTAATTAACAACCAACACAATCTCGTGTAATCAACGACCCCAACGTTAACCCTTTGAATACCCTAAGAACACTTGTCAAAATCCGTGACACCGGCACTCCTGAATTCCCGTGGGGCATATCCTACTTTTAGGTCGTCCCATTCACAGATTAGTTTAATTGCCCAAATTCCAGACCACAGTTGCAAACATTTAGTTGAGTTGCTACCCGCTGTAACTTTCCTGCGTGAGCTACACTGACCCCGGCTGTTCAGCTGTGGTTCACACGCCTCCATATTGTTCAGAGTTTCGTCAATCACTATTGTTTGTTCATCAAACTGAAATGTACAGATGTGGTTGCGAGGTACGACACCGGACTGTCAAACGAGGGGACGGTGATTCAATCCCACTTGCCGCCGTTTCGAAACTTAGGCAATTTCGTTCACCCCACATTTGCCTATGTCTTTCCGAAGAGACTCTTAAAGCCGGTGGTCCCTTTTGTGGTGTCTATGCACAGGGAAGTAAAAGATCCCACACAATGTGTAACCAGTAGTGGACTCATTAATTCTTACTAGTGCATGATGCCCCAGTAGAAGTTTTGCACTACAAAAGATCAGAATCAGATTCATGTGTTTTGATGCCTGTTTAGAACAAAAACATAGAGATAACCGCGAGTGGGAAATGATCTTGTCGTATATGCACTAGTGCTGTTGCAGAAATACATGTGGTACAAATATCTGTAGAATAAAATTTGATTACGAGTTACATTTTGAGACTAAGCAAATGAATGACACATGACTAATACCTCTAAATGTGTAGACTATGTTTGGGTTCTTACTAAAGCAGTGAAACATGGACAGTTATCTGCTGGTGGATGGGATAATCCTCCTACTTACTATAAATATCTATCTGGGCGATAATATGTAAGTATCCAATCCGTGGGCATGCTCAAATCGCATTACATTTTACTCCCTGTCAGACCTGTTCCATCGGAAGAAGGCATCCACACTGCAATTAATGCGCTATTCGCACACAAATATCCATCAATGTCTGTACCTATCTGAGCTGAGTGGACTGGAGCAGTGTAGATTGAACGAATTTCCCGTGGTTTTACTCGACAGCACAATATTCGAACCAGGGTTTTTGTATTGAGAGTGCAACTCGCTAGTCACTGCGCTCCTGCGCTCTTACGAAATAGTGATTAACGCAGGCCTTTGACTAAGCCCAATCGTACAGTAAATATCCGACCTAACTGCTAATATACGACTGTGTGTACGCAGTCACGACCACATTATCAATATGTCAAGCAATATAGCTGCAACGCCGATTTGTGGTTGTTTCGTGTTAACATGTAACGTTTTGTGGTATGTAGTTGACTGACCAGCAAATTCCATTAACAAGTAAACAAAACACACCGACGATAGTCATCCCGGTTTGTTGTGTTACATGTTTACACAACACTTCAGTCCGCTGACAACAACGCTAACACACATGTATCATGTTGCACGCATTGCATATTATTCTAAACGATATCTCCCAAGCGCGCACTGTGACAGGCAGTCAAAAACGGACGTACCCACCCACCCACCCACACACACGCACGCAGACACACACACACACGCAGACACACACGCAGACACCTACACCCACACACACCGCACACACACCCACACGCAACACACACCAACCAACACACACACCACACACACACACACACACACACACACACACACACACACACACACACACACACACACACACACACACACACACACACACACACGTTATAATGCAGTAAAATTATGTTATTATATGACGTGAACTTGTTATAGATATCTTCACCACACAAAGGACGTCTTTCACGGAACCCGTCTTGCAACTAGAATACAACCTTTCCGTACGTTAAAGCCAGGTCGCTCTCTAAGTATGTAAAGGTAAGAAAACACGAAAAACAAGACGGGAAACACATGTGATCTAGCGTCTCGGAACCCATTTGTAGCCAAAATGTATGTAATTACAAATATTTACATACCAATTAAGTATATAGCGGTACGACACATGCAAGACAAACCCCCAGTGATCTACTGCCGTCAATAAGGTCGAGTCCACCGAGACTGCCTGGAACCTACAGCCGAGCTGTAGCACAACAAAGCGGACGGACCCGAACCGTCGCACATAAATCATTACAAATCAGCTTCGTGTCGACAGCGGCAAGCGTGCGAACACGACGACCTGTCTGTCCGATATGTTGACCACGCCTTCGACCATAGTCTAGCACGTACCTGGTGGATGTTCGGCGTACACGACCCACTGTGCTTGCGACGACAGAAGGCGAAATATGGCGACGAAACACGCCCTACGATAGTTCCGCGGTTCGAAAATACAGCACCAACCAGAGACGTTGCGCGCGATCAACTGTGTCGACAGCCCGGCCCGTGGCTCACCCCGTTGCACGTCGACCAGCGCTAAAATTGGAACGATTGTTATGCTCGGCTGTCGACACTGCTCGTAAACTGGTTTGGCTGCGCGTCATTCGCCAGGCGGTTCGGCGCTGGCGTGTTCAGCCGCGCGTGACGACGTAAGGTGTCGCCGCGCACGGCCGCGTCGTGATCGGCCAGGCGTGACGGACGAAGCTGGCGCAACCGTGCGCGTTGTGCGGTGGCGCACGCATTGTGCTGCTCGGTAATAATCACCAATAATACGACAGCTGGGCATGTTATTAAACAATTGTCGTCGTGTGTAGGATTACTATTGGATTATTTATAACGTCCACGTTGATTTAGTTCACGACTGTGGGTGTTCGTAGATGTAGGATGTGTAATGCGTGCATTCTGTTTGATAACACAGAAACTTGTCGAGCGTCTGAGGCCAGTGAAGTATTTTCTGCGATCGTTAGGTCGTGTAATTTGTAAGTTGCGAATTTGTGCATAGGCTGTCACCCTTGTAGGACAGACGAGGTCAAGATTGGCCATTTTGCTGCTATTTTCTTGCACTTTTAATCGGATCCGTTTAATTTAAGTTGGATGCCCGAAAGTGAGAATTTAGAAACTTTACTGATAACTATTGATATATCGAACTGTTTTAGAAAGGTGATTTAGGAAACAACATAACATTTTCGAGGCATCTTTACGTCATTGATAATCTACTAGATGTGATCATTGCTCGTAGGTACTCCACATATAAACTGTACTAATAGCACCTAGTCTTTATCTTAGTACTAATAACACCAAGTCTTTATCTTATTAATACGCTAATAAACTTTAACGCTAAGTTTGAAACGCAAAGAACATTTTTTTTTTACAAGAATAGTGATACTTATATATTAACTTATATATATATATATATATAATATATATATATATATATATATATATATATATAACCCTAATAATAAATTCAAAAATATATATGTGACTGATATGATAACAATAGCAATCGTGGAATCATAAAACTATACCTAATGAAAAATTGAGTAAATTATAAACCCTAACTGGATAACAAACGGTACCATAATTTTGAAACACTGCCATTTTTCAATGATCAGATGATTATAATTCTTGTAGATCCATGTTCTGTACATTTTGTGCAATGACCACAGCATTTTAAAAATGGGTCAAGTGGCTCTGAAGTCATTTGGAATATTATAGTGAATTTGTAATTATGAGCGAAACATGCATAGTAACTGCCTACTATAGTGCCTAGTCTTTTCACGATAATAATCTAATTGACATTTTCTCTGGTTATCCATTATGAGATGACAACCCAGATATGTGAATGCAGGGACTGGAGTTGTCATTAGAGGTTTTAGACAAGATGTTTATGTTTGACAGCTTTCAGAATGGTTCAATCAAATTAATAAACATTTCTTGAGCTTACTAGCAATACCCTAATTTATTTTTATTCCAAATTATAGAATTAGATCCTCAATGGTTTCTAATTGCACACAGCGATTTAAAAGTGCATATTGTCAACATTAGATGCAATATGCTATAATACCGCCACACAATTTTGTTTTCTTTTCTTAAAAAGCACCACATGTTTGAAATGAGGTGTGTCTATTATATCAAAAATTAAATGGTTCATTGATTAATTTTCATCTTATTTACAATGTCATATGTATATTTATATGAACACGTTTATTTCATGTTGCTCAGGTGGGCTGTCTATAGGCAGTTTACTGGTGGGTTCACAGCAAGTTGGGCCGGAGTGTTCATCGAGTACTGCCAGCATGCACCAGCCACCTAATCAGGACAAAGTTCCCTGTCCTCGCTTGGAGAGCAGGACGAGGGATATCACTTTGCTCTCGAAGACTTGACTAATGTACAAAACGATTGAGCCGTGCAGCCCGCAGATCTTCCTTACTCGGTTTTGGCACATTTGCCCCGATCACAGCAACCCCTGTTGGTACAGTGATTAGTGGCAGTGTAACTTTTCCCATCACCACATGGATTATATGGCTCATCAGCATGGGTAGACGGTTATGTTCTGTTGCGCAACCTCCAGTTTAATCATTGTTTCTCGAAGATGACATCTGTGTTAACAGGGATGCCTGGGACAGGACGTGGCCGATAGTTCCACACAAGAACAGATAACATAAATCGTGATTTAATTCCTACAATGAATATAGTGCTTGCATTAACTGATTAGTATTTAGACAACTTTGAAACGTTTTTCTACATGATTATAAACATGTACAAATTTTTGGTAATTTCATTTGATAATCATGTAAGAAGTCATTATTTTAGTAACCAAACATTAGCAAAATTAGTAACCATAACTTAAACAACAACATATTGACCAGGAATTCCACTCCCAATTATCACTTGTTGTTCTAATATTAATGTTTCACTTTGTATCATGTATATACAGTGACTGTATTTTTATGTATTTTTATATTATAGTTTAATATATTAAGTGATAATGACGTGTTATTTATTTTATTTTATCAAAAACAGAGAAGTTATTAATTACACAAGTAGCTGTATTCATAAGTGTACACAGTAACTGATTACAGTTGTGTTTGGTCCCCCATGACACAGTTACTAGGAGTTCATTCAAATGCCACACCTGTATTATCTTAGAAATATGAAGCAATACTGCAATTACTATGTGATACTTTATACAGCTTGGTGCAATGTGAAGAGAACTGTACAAGCAAGGATTCAAATGCAACTTATCGCAAAAGTCCCCTTGTCGCAAAAGTCCCCTTGTAGTTACGACTGCTGTCATACCTTCATAGAAGTGCTGTCTCTTGGGGCAGGTAACTCTGATGCACCTCCACCTGTCCAGTATGACAGAATTTAGTGAGCTAGGGAATGGCTCCCAGAAAGTGCCGTGCTGTGATGACTGACTTCAGGCAGGGCATTGAATGCTGCTGAACCTTGCTCCAGACACATTGTCGTATCTTCTTCTTCAACAATTGCAGCGTATGCACATGCGTGTGGATGCCACGATGTGATACAGGAGTGACAATCACTGTTCTCTGTAACCAACAACAAAGGAACGTAAAATAATTCATTGCATCATCACCTAATTGGCATTTCCTCTGGTTATTCACATGAGATTACCAGAAAGTGAGAAACACAGCCATATTGTGAGAATGCAGCAGACAGATCAGTCACAACTGTATTTTATAGTATTAGAATGTTTTAATTTATATCATCTCACATGAATACATAATTATTAGTATACAATCTAAAAAATATGCACAAATTCACTTTTTTGGATAACAAATGCTGCTAACATTGTTTTGAACTCTTCTTTTGTGGAAATACATTCTCCGTCACCATGGCTGTCAAACACCCTATTTGAATGATGGTTTCTACCTGAAAAAGTGGAAAATTACAAAACTAGTACATGTGCGTTGTTTCCCACAAGCATGAGTTCTTAATGGTGGTTATTACAAAGCATGTTGCATTGCCTATCCTCTGTATAACTAATGACATCCCAAATATAAACAGGGTATGTGTCATTTAATACACATTAGGTTTAATGTGAGGTGTGTGTAAAATATATATGACATTGCTTTATTGACTAATACAATGTAACTTTATAATAGAACTGACGTAGAATTGGTCAAATTAGTGTCTTCGTAAGAGTGACACTGTTGGTGGCACTTAAGTCAAGAGACTGAACAGTCACATATGTAGCAATTCTTAGTTACTATGCTCATTTCTCCTGTTCAAGGAATCTGTTTGTGGCCATATTCTCCTGGTCTATCCCATTTCCTTTGTTTCTTTTTCAGTGTCTCTGTGGCAGGTGGCCTTCCCTTTCCATGTGTTGGCTTAACAGATGTGCGCGCTACATGAGAAAATATAATAGTTATTAAAATATAATGCACAAAAGAAAAATCATTAACATTCATCAATACATATTATACTATAGATGTATTTTAAAAACTACATGGAAGTCCTCCAAGACATAGTTAAGCAGTAACTACAAGGCAACGTATTTATTACAGGTTCAAGCATTTTTAATTTTTCAATAAAACAAACAAAACGTAGAACGAATTAATTAAAGGCAATTTTAAACATAAATTCCATGAAATTATGTAATTTATAATATCAGATAATGAAAAGAAAAAGAGAAAATCCGGAAGTGGGAGACATTGGGAACATCTGCCTATAGTACAATCTAATGTAGCTACGTAGGCTCGGCACACCGCTTTGCTTGCTCCTTACAACGTTCCCCTGGCGAGAAACATTACGACCTTCAACCCTCACAACTGACCACTGTGCTACGAGAAAGGGAGGGAGTATCTGCACCTAAGCCCGGCGTTCCATTGCCGGATGTGACCCTCCATATTGCGAGCATCACATGATACACCCTTTGCCACGAGGCATCGAATACACACCAGTTACAATTATAATAGCAATTTCCTTCCTTTATATACCATATAGTGTTTGACCGGCGAGATTGTGGTGTCAACTTGTCTTAACTTAAACTGATATGTCTATTTCCAGTGAAGTTATTTATAATGTAGAATGGCGTTAAAACATCGTTTATATGTTATATTATATCATAAGATACATTAAACATGTTAACATGTGAAACTATAATTATTCATCCATGCAGATTTGTGGATAGGTATGTTTTACAACAGGCCACGTGAAACCAAGATGGCGCAAACATCGTCGCCATTTTGTCCTTCATCGAATGTAACAAGGAATTATTTTTAAATGTTGATACATAATTCGTATAATTCCATATAACACAAATTGGTAAACAAGAATATATAACACAAAATAATAAACATATAACAGATGTAGACTAAGACAATTTATATATTTATTTTAAAGATATTATCGACACCAATCAGTATATAGTGATCACAATTTTGTTTTCCACATGCGTATTGGCTTAAACAGGCAAAAGCACTTGTCCCAACAGTGGTATTTACTTTAGGGACAAAAACTAGATCGTAAAGAACCTTTCTCATCGGAGTAAGCAGTGAATTAAAAGATCTTAAAGATAATACGATATCGGACACGAAGACAATGCAATGACTAGATTTAGAAGCCCCATAGAACGAATAAAATATGGAGACCTAGTCACAATCCTTGCCAAGCAATTCTGAACACACTATAATTTTGTGATGCTGTTAAAGGTAAAATTATGATAGATGGAATTACAACAGAAACATGCATTGAATCACGAATATGATAATATGATAATATGACAAGAATGGAACGTACGATCATTAATTGCCGTTCTAAATACCTCCACAAACTGTCATACCTTCGAGTAACTGCATCGTACAATCTGTGCCCGTCCTTGTTGTGTTCCGGCATCTGTTGATATCATGGTGTCTGCTGAAATCTTAAACTGCACCTTGTGTGCAGCTTACTTGAGACTAACTCTCACACTACATTGAGCGTCACACGTGCATCGTCTGCTGTACTCGACCCCCAATCGAACAAGCCAAGAAACAGATGAAGTTGGCCTTGCACTGTTAACCGGGAGAACTACATTTTGACCTATTGACCTATTTGCTATTGATCGTTGCACCCTTCGGTCATTTGTTAATATAAATAACTGTCAGCAGTCTCCGATGTGGCTAAGTTAAATGTTGTCAACCCCTGCGTTCTGGCGTAGCTACAAAGCCATTGTAGGAGGCCGCAAGCTATGCCAAGAATGTCTAACTCCAATTGACGAATTGCATTGTCTGTGTTAAACTGTGATAATGTCAATGAAGCATGGCAGGTATTATACAGTTGCTTTGTATAGAACACATAGCTTCGACATTCGTGTAAATGTGCGCAAATAGCCATGATGGAATCCATGTGCGACTTAGTGAGAATGAAGGAATGGGTAAGAAACGAGTGGCGGGCGAAAACGTGGATGAAGAAGGATGTAGAGAAGAGTGGGGAAGAATAGGGAAAACGGGTTAGATATAGTGTGACGCAGAGAGAGAGAGAGGAGGGAGAATCGGAGGAAGAAAGAGAGAGATGGGGAGAGAGAGGGAGGGAGGGAGGGAGGGAGCGAGGGGGCAGAGAGAGAGAGGGAGGTAGGAAGGGAGGCAGTAAGTGAGGGAGGGAGGGAGAGAGACAGAGAGAGGGAGAGAGAGAGACAGAGAGAGGGAAAGGGAAAGGGAAAGGGAGAGAGAGAGAGAGAGGGGGAGAGAGAGGCAGCTCGAGAGAGAGAGAGAGGAGAGAGAGAGAGAGTAATAATTTAATGTTCAAGTTTCCTTTAGTTTATATCTTAATGAACGTAGCATTATTGGAAAAGTAAACTATATTTTGTCCCATAACATGCAGCAATGACGTAATTGTTTTGGCGTATCGTGTTCATTGATATAATGCAGATATTGGTAGTTGACCTTTTTTATCTAATCACAAATTTGGAATGACCCCTATATGACACTATGTAACAAATAATAATACTATATGGTAGTTTGTGACATAAGTACTAATATGTTATGGCAGATTGTAACACAAATAGTAATATTATATGGCACTTGAATATAATCCAGACCAAGTCGATTATGTCGTTATAACTATATTTTTATGGTTGCAGTAATTTGATACATCTAAACGTTTATTCAGTCATTCCATATATTACCATGTGCATAGTCTTATAAGCAAATTACCAATACAGGGATATCTCGTTTGCTGAACGAGATCACACCAATGCCCGCCAGACTGAAATACGGCTGGACATTCGACTAGAAACATCGACATAGTAAGGATGTCACGTGGTTTTACAATGCATTATGCTATGCAATATGTTTTCTCTTCTATTTTCCACGTGACACTTATTTGAGAATTGGTTATGCTTTAGTTGAGCGAGTCTAAAGCCTGAAATAGTCACCCCATCTAGCGACCCTTGAAGAAACACGTGGTTGATGTTAATTGCTATAAAAACCGTAACACAAATAAAAAGGACTGCTTTATTTTTGGCATAATAAAATTTGTTAACTTTTGTTGTTTGTGATCATCGCTTCTTTTCCAGATACGACATTCTCTCTCTCCTCTCTCTCTCTTTCTCTCTCTCTCTCTCTCTCTCTCTCTCTCTCATATATATATATATATATATATATATATATATATATATATATATATATATATATATATATATATATATATATATATATATATATATATGTTTGTCTGTCCGTCTGTCTATCTGTCTGTCTGTCTGTCTGTCTGTCTGTCTGTCTGTCTGTCTGTCTGTCTGTCTGTCTGTCTGTCTGTCTGTCTGTCTGTCTGTCTGTCTGTCTGTCTGTCTGTCTGTCTGTCTGTCTGTCTGTCTGTCTGTCTGTCTGTCTTCCCCCTCTCTCTCTATATATATATCCCCTCTCTCTCTCCCCATCTCTCTCTTTCGCTATATCTTCCCATCTCTCTCTCTCTCTCTCTCTCTCTCTCTCTCTCTCTCTCTCTCTCTCTCTCTCTCTCTCTCTCTCTCTCTCTCTCTCTCGCTCGCTCGCTCTCCCTCTCTCCCTCCTCTATTTCATGCCTGTGTTTTTATAAGTTGATTAATGTTGCCGACTTTCCTTGCCATCTAGAAAATTGGTCGAGAATTGGAATTAGTAAATCTAGTGGAATCCAAGTGGCCCCGATGGGTACATACATGTTGAATGTGCCTCACAACTGTAGATTGGATAAAATAAAACGTGCAGGGATTACACAGAAAGATCTGGTCAGTGTATATGTTAGTATGGTGAGACCAGTTATAGAATATGCATGTCCTGTATGGCACACTAACTTGCCCCAATATTTGTTTGACAATATTGAAGTTATAAAAAAGGCATTAAAATGTATTTTTCCTGGACTGGGTTACGCGGAGATACTTAGACGGGTTAACTTGGATACGTTGAATGTAAGACTGGACAGCATTTGTCAAAAATGTTATGATAATATTAAAGTCGGCACACATAGATTAAATTATCTGTTGCCTGACAAAAGACAATCCGAATATAATATTAGACGAGAAAATGTGTACCCGTTACCAGTTACTAGAACGAATACCAAATAATCATCGCCTCGATATTAATTGACAAGTGGTGCACTCTGGCGGATACATTCGTGACGTTTTTCACATAATAGACACGTGTTTATAGTTTCCCGTTTACTAATAGCCGTTCTTGGTGTCGTTATTATGAGCTGCGCTACTACTGTCACGATTAAGTCAGTTTTGTTCATATAATTATATATTATATAGAAACAGCGGGAAAGTCACAGTCAGTTTGGTTCAGGGCAGTTTCATGGTTGTGATTAGGTGTAGTACCACAGACGGTTCCACATGAGCCCAGGGCCCCTGAACCCGACTGTGTCGTTCATTTTCATGTCCAAGATCTGATCTATACTTGCTCATCAAACATGTCCCAATTCTGCCATATTATCGTAACATATTTCAATAAACATTTGCTCACAGCAATGCCGCCGTGTCGTCACGCCAATGCACCACCAAGGCGGCACATTCTATAAGATGGAATCTTCTCATATTCAAACGATCCAACGGAGCAGTTTTTTAAACGCATAGTTATTTGGCGATGGAAATGTTTACGTTTTTGGCGGTGAAACCGCCCAAGACTCGCTCGTTACTTGTAATTTGCAATGGAAGTATAATTCTGTGTATGTACAAATGGGCAGTTTCGATGGTCAGAAAATGGCACAAACGTCTTTAAAATGATGGCTTTACTCTATTTATCATAAAATACATAATGGTTAATGAAACCGTCACCCATACTATT
>JAODUO010000210.1:197500-202500 GCA_025642075.2 Ridgeia piscesae | reverse complement strand
ACACGCGTCATTGAGCAATTTGTTTCCATACATACGCAGTATACAAGTTTGATTTTCTATCTTTTTATTTTAAATGTTCCTCCTCTAATCGATTTTTTATCTCACCTAAATTTATGCGAAGAAAACTTACTCAGTATCCATTGCGATGTAGTTTCGCGAAAACCATCAAGCAAAATAGTAGCTTACTAATTATAATTCCTGCGCAGGAATTAATTCAAATGATTATAAAGGTAATTGGACTCTTCATAAGATACGGTGATGTATGTTTCTGTGTTGATGTAGGTTACTGTCATAGAACTCTCTTTCCTCTAACTCTCAAAAACATTTGACTAAACAATTTAGTCGGTTGAAAGATACATGTCAGTTGGTTAATCGAGTCCATCCGGTAGTAAAATGTAATGACCACAGCTAATATTCATTTTGAGACACTGTTGTAGAATCATCTAGCGAAACACAACCTTATTCACTGGTATTGTAGTCACATTTTCACGAACTACACATTTGTGGTAGGAGGAAGGGGAAAAACAATAATACGAAATAATGAAAACGTTTATCAACACTATCTAAAGAATACCACGACATATTAGTTATGGGGGCCATTTCCTGAACGCTGCTAAGAGCTCCTAAACCGGCTTTGCACTTTAAATTAATTTTATAATTAATAATAGTGATTTTGAATACATGAAAACTGCCAGCACCGTGACGCGCAGGCGCGACATTGTCACTGGTGTGTCGTTGAAATAGTGTTCTCTGTAACACGGTTATGTGTAGTTGCTTTTTGAAAAAATAAACATCTAATTTATCAACGAATTTTTATTTGCTTATGACTTTCCTTGAGATCTTTTTATCTTAGTGAAACGGAAACATCTGCCATCGCTACCAATTGTTTCTCTTCGATGTAGATGGATGGACATGCACTGATAAACCGTTTGACATCGCAGATTCTAGGCATGGTGTTGGTGGACGTGTGTGACATCTCCAGACCTACTCAGCGCAAACGACTGCAAGGATCAGCTGAAATGTCAAACACAATCGGAACTAATATTGCTTGCAGCATTGTTTATTGTATCAACTTACCTGGCGACAGCCACTTCACAACAGTCTAATACCGAATTACCTCATTTTATAGCACACGTGACGGAACAATAAAGAGTTGCGTTTAGACGAAGTACATAAACACATCAACAGCAGATGTATGCGCAGTATCAGTGACGTATACGACACCCAATGACACTGGTACGTGGTCCCCTGAGATTAGCACTGCGGCTTAGCGATTGCCGCAAGGCCTTCATATGACGCACCGCATCTCGTCGATCAAAATTAATGTGTCATAGGCTGTCCTCGACTCGGGGATGATTACTCTCATGTAGGCTGACATTGTCCACGGTGCTCTGGCTAAATGGTCTGCCAATGATTGTAGTTTGCTTCGCCTGTGGTTTTGTCCAACCGGATATACGCAACGCTGAGTGTGTTTGGATAGCAATCCGGAGTGACATAACAATCAATTATCCTGCTACGGTGTGTTTGCAAATGGATCGCACTATCGTCGGCTGGAGGATGGGCGTGGGCGTGGAGAGTCATTGTCCCGGTGGGCGTCACTGAAGTCAGCTGCGGTGGGCGTGTGACGGAAGTAGGAACCAAAGAACAACACCAAGCAGGAGAGAGGGTTATGATACCAACGTTGTCATCGCCACAATAGTCAGTAGCAACAACAGCAGCGACGACAACGATAAATAACGACAACAGCAACGGAACACAGGGTGTGACAACAACGACAGCTGTTGTTATATGTAGTTGTTTTTAGCAACGAACAAAGATCTCGCATCTGTTGTTCTGGTAAATGCAACGACAACAGTAGCAGCTGCAGGACCACGATAAACAGACACGGCGCCAGTGAAGACACCAGAAACCACCAAGAACAGTTGCAAACAAGAAACCGTTGCCTTCTTCTTTATTAAGCCTACGTCGCCAACGTCATTCCAGTCGATTCCGCGTGGCGAGATGATGCGGTTTAGAGCGTCGTTGGTGTTGATACTGAATGTGTTTGCACTGCTTGGGAAAGTTGACGTCGTCAATGTGGATACCCAACGACACCAACAGAAACGACGTACGACCACTTGTGAGTGAATCTTGTTTGACCTATCCACGATTCTCGTCGTCTCGTTACGTTTCGTATTCGTGTTCTTATGTGTTCTTAAGAGTTGCGTCTTTCGTGGTGTGCGCCAAATTATTACAACCAAGTTAAGACCATGATAGACAAAAAACAGTTTTTCAAGTGGTGATTATGTGGAGTTGCAAACCGTGTGATTTCATATGATGTTAAGGAACCGGAAGAAAATTTGATTCTATCCGGGGAAGGAACAACGATTTTACTCTTCTCGAAACCGATAACTAGCGAATGAATTATATTTTATGTAGCAGTCTTTACGATATATACAGCATAATTTCTCAAGAGTACGGCAAACTATTCGTGACGGTTGTGTTATATTTATATATTTTATTTAAATCAAATCAAATTTTATTTCGTAACAACAACAACATTACATTTATATGCAAACAACAAAAACAAGTATTGCTACGTGGTGGTCACATGGCACGTTATGTGCCGTCTTCATGTGACCCCAAATATAAATGTCGAAACTTAATATACTTATTTACATATGTAGAAGAAAAGAGTGTTCTGGGCTTCTCTGTACGTAGTAGGTTGTGTTATTTCGTAATTCTTTAGTTAGTGGCTAAATTTTGTTGGCATATAAACAAGTACGAAAGATTTAGACAGTGTATTATGGTGATAGTCATATACATAAATAATTAGACATGCAACGTGAGTATATCAGCGATTTTAAGTATATTTTCAGATTTAAAAATAGGACTGGTGTGACTTTTGTATATTTTGTTGTTAATTATTCGTAGAGCGCTTTTTTGTAAAGTTTCCAACTTTCTTACTATATTTCCATCGCCTCATGCTTGTACATCGTAAGTTAAGTGACTTTGAATTAAACTCTAATAGAGAGATTTAAGGCATTATATGGCAAAACATTGTCCATTCTGTTAATTGCAAAAAAGTCTCTAAATATTTTAAAACAGGTTATAGTGATATGTTCTTGTTCATGTTAAGTGTTTATCAGTATGTTTTCCTAAACATTGGCCGATTCTTCTTAGTTATTCTTTCTAATATGATTAATATTGTTATTATTTATTTGTATGCAGTTATTTTCATGACGTTTGTTTTTTTGTGGGTTAAATATGCAAAGGTTAGTTTTTGTAATATTCAGCGACAATTTATTAGCACACCAACCAGTCGTACAAATGTTTTAATTCTTGATTTATGTTGTAAATTAAAGTATCAACATGAGGACCTGATTTGTATACAGTTGTGTCATACGCAAAATATAATATACATTTAAAGACGTATAGTTAATCATATCATTGATATAAATTAGACGTAAGATTGTATCCTTGGGACACATCACTTATTATGTTTGTTGACGAAGATTTACATTTGGGTATTTCAGTGTACCGTTTTCGATTGGATAAATACCTAACAAACCATTTATTACTAATTCCCCGAATTCCATAATAATTATTTATGCAACAAAATGTTATGGTCTGTTGTATCAAATGCCTTTGAAAAATCCAGAAACACAGTCAATGTAGGGTCTTCTGACATGTTATCATTTGTAACTGCAATGTCCTTAAGCTAATGGCATATTGTGCTATATTTTCTTGGTAGATCTCCTGTATTTAACAGATCTATTTGTGCAATTAGTGTTGACTTAAAAAAAGTGTATTTATCTGCGGCAGCCATATCGGCTGAAAAGCAAAATAAGACCATTATAACTAATAAAACAAATAACAAACTATATTGGTAAAACAATATATTAAATTATAACTATGTATAACTATGTATGAAATGTTAACTAATTAAAATGTCTGGTGAAATTAAATAAATAAAGTAGGATAACAAAAGAGTAATTAGCCTATAATCTGAATATATAAAATCATGACTAAAGCGTCAGACAAAAAATTAAACATTGAACAACAAAAATAAATGGAATAGACAACCTGAATGAGTGAAATTATAACTAATTAAATATGTAACTTGTGTAAAATAGACAAATTTAATAACTAGCAAGATTCACGGTCAATTGAAAATAATATTCGTATGTGATGACGAATGTCCGGTTACTGCCAATTATACACTCCATATGGTACAAATGAGTTGTTAAAGCGTTCAGTCATACACCGAGGAACACAGTATACGCGTGCACTCCGGACTGCGTAATGATGTCCCGTGGGGATGGCATGAGATGATTGCTGCTCGCGAACAGACGTCTGGATAGCGTCTCCATCCGGACTGCAAGCGTTGGCTGTCTTACTGTTGTAAGAGTTGATGCATACATAATTTAACAGTCATGTTATAACATGAAGCTCTACCCATGAGCCATTGCGCTCTACAAATGTACCAGCTAATTATAAAGCCTGTAGTTTATTTGACACTACTGTTGTTCAGTATTTAATACAGATTTGGAAATTACCTCTTTATAAGTCTTACAGAAAAAACGTTCGCCCCTCCTGGCCTATATAGTCCTGCCCTAACCATCTTCCAGGCATTGCCTACATTATTTACACACATCAAATAACGAGTTGTCTCCGCCGTGTGCTTGGTTTCTGCTGCATGAACAGCGGCAAGTGAACCCATTCATTCTGTGGAGCTATCCCAAGTGTGCCATGCAATGATCTACCCGATTACGGGAGACTATTGCGAACAGCTATAACGGTGATGGTATTATTATGGCTGTATCGGAATATCATTAATGCAGTACATTGACCTTAGAATCATGAATGTCGGGATAGTCGTGTGATGGTAACGTTGACTGAATTGTGGGAACACAAGAAAAAGAGACGAGTGTGTGTGTGTGTGTGTGTGTGTGTGTGTGTGTGTGTGTGTGGTGGTGTGTGTGTGGTGGTGTGTGTGGTGTGCGCGCGCGCGCGGGCTC
>JAODUO010000210.1:175000-195000 GCA_025642075.2 Ridgeia piscesae | reverse complement strand
CGCATGCACGCACACCACACACACAACACACACACACACACACACAACACACACACACACACTACACACACACACACACACACACACACACACACACACACACACACACACACACACACACACACACACACACACACACACAACGTAAGCTGAAAACAACAAGGACTTTTAAAGAGCCGTCCAACTCAAACGATTTACGGCACTTATCACTTTCATTAGCGACTTGACATTGCTGCTGACGTTCACCCGTCAAATCATACGTCATCAGCGTAACTTGTGGCTGTCACTGGTTTGGTTTTGAAATACTATAAAAAGGTTAGCCTGTATGCCATCAGTTTGTGATACAGCATAGAAAATATCGATCGCTATCTTCAGATTCCAGGAAAGATAATATCGACAGAGTGGCCGGCCTACAGTGGCCGGCGGTCAATCAATTACTAGACAAATGTCATTGGAATTAGACGCACAAACGAGATTAAAATAATGTAGAACGAAATTATTTTCAACGAGAGCCCATTATGGATCCAATAAATATTAAAAACCACCAGATTTGGTTGATGCACGTGAACGTTATCACTCATGTACGTGCGTGTCACGTTCTCTGAAGTCCATGATTGCAGGCTCCTGTTGAGATTCAGTGGTGTGTAAGTCAGGGTATTAATATGAACTTTTTCTCGCGTCACGTGGCTTCTTCTTAGTGCAATGAAACTCTTTCCAAATACCGAGGAACTCTTTCTTAGAGCTACGGAATCCTTTCCCCGTGCCAAGGTGCTCCCTAGAGGTAAATGTCTCTTTCGTAGCACAGCATACTTCTTCAACAGTATCGACGAGATGATAATTTGCGTCACAGTCAATAGGGACTGTTTACCTACCTAGTTCGACCGTCCAAAACATTCATCCCGTATCACACGACTAAGAGTAGAAATCAGCAACGAGTCAGCGTGTTCGTTATCACCAGTATTGTAGGCAATGGCTACTTGCTAACCACTCACGTACAAATGCCCATATTTGGTTGTTCTTATGTGGATTAAAGTTTAGGGTTAGTGTTAGGGTTAGGTTGAAGGTACTTTTGACCAGATTGACATTAGGTGTTTTACGTGAGTGGCTAGCAAGGAGCCACCTTCATTATTGTATATGTATTTGAACAATTCATGCATAGCACCGCCGTGTGGCACCTACAAGTCGATGATTACTTCGTAATTTATTCGAGAAGTTGCCAAAAAGTACATATAGACAAATTACAGTTTTGTTTGTCAGCGTTCCCAGTAAGGAAATGAATATATAAATAATACAGGACATCGGCGCTTGGGAGGAGATGCAGTTACTGTGATCCAAATTAGCGTATTAATACATAGCTATATGTTTTGATTTTCAGGGCCGGCTTCACTAAGAGGAACCAGACATGTCCCCGAACTTACGAGAATGCTAGATGTGGCTGCAAACATCACTGGCGTTGGGATGATCACGAAAACTTACAATACCTTTACAGTTTTATCGGATATGAACTATTTCGAATATTTCGTGAAAGGTAACACATTACTTGATTAAATATGTGCGCATGGGAATTATTTGGTTTAATATTACATAGACGTTCGCAATGTAGCATAGAACCGCGAGAAGAAATTATCGAACATAATACACTAAAGAATTATTGAACAACTCTGATTACCAACACATCATTTTCTGTTGGTATGTACTAGTATATCAGTCACTTCGTTAACTGCTTGCGAAAATACAGAATTATTTGATTTAAATTAGATGTTAAAATTGATATATCCATTCAAATGTTTTGTTCCCAGCGTTTCTTAGTAATTTCACAAAAAGCAGAGGTACCAAATACTCCCCAATGATTGCCTAGTTGGTTTATGCATATATATATATTACGTTTTTCTTAAATTAATATAAAAACTGCGAACACTTTCGATTTTTTTCTCGATTGGGTCCAATCAAGATGATGTACGAAACCTGAATATGGAAATGGATCTTTATGTGGAAACCCGCTTTAGTCTTCACGTGTCCATGACTTGGTAGCGAGATTGACCTTCGACCTCCCCCTGTCGAGTTGATGACGTTTAGGAACAGCGAGTTTAGGCATAAACATGGTTTTGATATGCCACCAATACGGCAAAATTAGCCGACAACGACAGCATCGACGCATTAATGTGAAAGAATGTGGAACGAAGCAGTGAGCAGTATAACTATAAGATTGGAACAGTGGCAGTTCACTTTACAAACTACGGGCACCGTGGGCGTGGCACGGACCGCCGTGGTGGCTTGTGCTCAGTGACAATGCCGGATACAATGTCAATGTCTACACTGACTACACTCCATGTGCAACCTTCGCGCAAACGTCCATCCAGATAGGTTAGTAATTATGAATTACTCAGCTATAATCAGGTATACATGCATATTTAGGCGTATGAGTATACATATTGATATTACTGCTGCCTTTACAAAATTAATTTATCATTTACTTTAGCGCTTATTCAGCCAATGCCATGGTACGACAAAATACAATGCTATGTCTATGGCTACGACCGGCAGAGGCTACTTAGATGCCATGGGCAAATTGTTCAATATTCTAAGATAATTGTTATACAACAACAACATTCTGGAAAGTAACTTGTGTAAAGTTCACACATAACTCACATATAGATATTACAGAAACATGTTGTAAATAGCTTATTTTACAGCAGTAGAACATAAATTGATTTTTATTAAACATATTCCTCTTGGTGTATAAGTCTCACTTTAGGCTTGAATGTCAGACTCATCTAACAAGTTATTAGAAATGACATCTCCCAAATATTTACAATAGGTGGCAAAGTTTAACTGGTGACCTCCTAGATTAATTTCCTTCGAAAGATTTGACTTTCTAGATACAATGTACATATACATACGATATATATATATAACAAATATATATATATAACAAATAAAGTTACTATAATATATTATGATAATTTGTGTTAATCAGTATGAGGTAAAATTAAAATATTATTAATATAACTTTGTTGGTGTAATGCATGAATGTTTATAACTTACCAAAAAGTGACTAAACTAGTCAGGGTCCTCGCCATGTGGCTGAATGTTACATGTGCAATCGCTATGTTTACTCACCTGTACAAAGAGTACCGGCTACATATAGTGGTGGATACTTTTCATTTATACGGTTTGTCTTCGCATATTAATTTAAATGTGGCTGAATGTTAGCCGAGATGTTGTTTGGTTTAACAGTAAAACATAACATGTGTGGCATGTAAAGTTTATAAAGTGAATACCAAAAATTTTGTTACTGACTTTTGCTAAATGTGTCATCACATATAAACTACCATACATGTCAGAGCCATGTTAATTGTCACTTTTGTTTCATGTATAGGTAGATGTGGATGTACTTCCAAATGTCAGGAAGCTGGTGTGTAATACCATCACAGTCACAGAGAATGCAGATAATCAAGCCGATGTAGTTCACTGAAGAATGCTGAACCTGTCTTATAGTGTCGAGAGAGGTTGACCGAAGGCTCATGCCATATTTGCCCAACCATGGCACCAACCGTTCTATCACCAACTGCAAAGCTAGTCAGGCATCACCACATTCGCATGTCAAGTAACCTGCATTCTACATTGGTCTCTAGTCAGTTAGGGTGACCGACTTGCCTGGAAGCCAGTGCAACCGCCATCGGCACTGGGAACACATCTGAGATCACTCGGTCGATATTCACATGACATTTAATATGCAGCATCTTGCAC
Organism: Ridgeia piscesae; assembly: GCA_025642075.2. NCBI lineage: Eukaryota > Metazoa > Annelida > Polychaeta > Sabellida > Siboglinidae > Ridgeia > Ridgeia piscesae. The sequence goes on along the minus strand of JAODUO010000210.1, from coordinate 191,250 downwards.
AGCTGATGATTGTAGAATCTTGTTTTGATTTGGATTAATGTTGAAAAGTATCAGCCATTACACAGACTACAGCCAGACATCACCGATGACAGAGAAACAAGTGCAAGAATGTTACGTGTAATACTTACACTAGCTGTACTAATAGTTACATTTTTATATTGAATAAATTCATCACCATCATCATCATGGACATGGTTGTCATAAAATCTAAATTGATTTTCATGAAATATAATACAAATCAACAACATTTAGTAATAGTACTAGAATGTGAGTTACAAATAATGTTAATAATTGTGATAACCAATAATATAACTCCTGCGTTTGATGTTCTGTTGCACGAGATAACGGATGCTCCCTTAAAAACACCAAGTTTTTTGCACGATCAACAGGAGCCTACTGCCGAAGTCCTCCAAACCAATGTTACTTATCAATTCGTCCCTCACGTCATCTACTCTCTCTAGATATGTAGTTTTGCAACGACATAACAAGATCTTGCGTAATTAAATACAATACCGGTACAATATTACAGGCTGTGTCTGAATGACAATCAGTGATGCCGGGCGATGCCGAACCGAGGCGTTGGTGACTGTCAAACTGTCTAATCTTACACGTTAGATAGTCCGCATCAACTAGGCCTATAATGTAGATGGTCTCACGTTGCAGTTCTCTTTGAATTAGCCCACGGCTACTCGCTCTTGTTGCTAATTGCGATAAAACACTTAATACGTACCATCATAGAACAAGCATTTTGGAATCTGAATGGCCCAAAAAGCGCAGGACGTCGACAGTTGCTGATTGTTTCGCCAGTTATACCCGGTGTAACGACGATTCTTTTTGACGATTAACAAACACTAGTACGTATTTTAAAATTAAACTATTAACACATTACACATCTGGACGTAAAAGAACAGGCTCAGCGTTGGGCAAACGAATGGACTGGGCAGCTTGAACATCCTTTGTTATTTGACGACTTAAAGTCCAACTAATCCCATGACTTTCATTGACATTGTTTTGCTTGTATATCTTCGAAACAAATTCCTCTTTTCTTTTGCATTCAGTATGTCGTGCTGTGTCCAACGGTGAAATGACACTGCTTCTCGGCTACGTCAACTGCGACGAAATGCGAATTATGACGCCCATGTTTAACCGCGCGCGGACGCCATTCGTCAACATCGCACCGAGCGCATGCGCGACGTCACAACGAGGTTGCGACGGATACGCGTGTCACGTGACGACCGGCACGACCGACGTGGGCCGGGTGATGGCGGAGTTGGTCACGTTTCACCGGTGGACGGCCGTCCACGTATTGTACGACACCAGTGACAGTATGATTCATATTGTACACGATATGATATGATGATGCGATGCGATGCGATGCGATGCGATGCGATGCGATGCGATGCGATGCGATGCGATGCGATGCGATGCGATGCGATGCGATGCGATGCGATGCGATGCGATGCGATGCGATGCGATGCGATGCGATGCGATGCGATGCGATGCGATGCGATGCGATGCGATGCGACGCGACGCGACGCGACGCGACGCGACGCGACGCGACGCGACGCGACGCGACGCGACGCGACGCGACGCGACGCGACGCGACGCGACGCGACGCGACGCGACGCGACGCGACGCGACGCGACGCGACGCGACGCGACGCGACGCGACGCGACGCGACGCGACGCGACGCGACGCGACGCGACGCGACGCGACGCGACGCGACGCGACGCGACGCGACGCGACGCGACGCGACGCGACGCGACGCGACGCGACGCGACGCGACGCGACGCGACGCGACGCGACGCGACGCGACGCGACGCGACGCGACGCGACGCGACGCGACGCGACGCGACGCGACGCGACGCGACGCGACGCGACGCGAGCGACGCGACGCGACGCGACGCGACGCGACGCGACGCGACGCGACGCGACGCGACGCGACGCGACGCGACGCGACGCGACGCGACGCGACGCGACGCGACGTGATGATACCAATTTACATACCGCTTTAATTCAATTAAAATTGTTGCTCTCGCACGTACAGATTGTATATAAAATTATATATCTCGAAATAACAGTGACCAGCGTTAACCAACAGAACTTATCAACAACCCACGTTGAAAAGAACATTAACATGCCTTGCTGTAGCTGTTAGCTAAAGTTACGGATGCTACTGATAAAGCTGTTGTTGTTGCTGCTACTGTTGCTGCTGCTGCTGTTGCTGCTGCTGCTGGTATTGCTGCAATAGGTGTATAATGTTATCAGTAACTATAATCGTAATACTTTTTATTACTATAAATTTATATTAATATTACTATAACTGTATTCTATTGTAGACATAACAACTGTTGTTTGTACTGTTCAGGCTGCGATAACAAAACACCCAGCAGTAATAACAATAGTTATTTGTTTTCAACGTGACGTCAGTCTGCCATGTGTTTCCCCGGCAGTCGGCCGTCAAGTGGACAACGTTGTCGCCCATCTGCTAAGCGACGCTCAAATCACCATATCGCTGCTTGAAGTCAACGTGAGTGACGTCATGACGGCCCTGTCAATTGTCGGCGAAATGAGTGAGCGCCGTCTACCGATCATTTTAGTGTGCAGACCGGACGTCGTCGCCGATATCATTAGAACGGTGCGTTATTAGGACATCCGGTCAACTGTGGCTAATCATCAGCCCATTTGCGTTAACTTTAAAGGAATGTTTTGTGAGCGAATATACAATGAAAACGGGAAATGTGTTGTATAGAAATTTGACAGTTTCCAATAGTTAGTATCTATAACTAATGTCTCATATCTTGTGCCTAGTTTTAACACACACACACTACACACACACACACACACACACACACACACACACACACACACACACACACTCACGCACGCACGCACGCACGCGCGCGCACGCACGCACGCACACACACACACACTCTCACACACACACACACACACACACACACACACACACACACACACACAACACACACACACACACACACACTCACTACACACACACACACAACACACACACACACACACACACACACACACACACACACACACACACTACACACACACACACACACACACACACACACACTACACACACACACACACACACACACACACACACACACACACACACACACACACACACATCACACACACACACACTACCACCACACACACACACCACACACACACCACCACACACACACACACACACACACACACACACACACACACACACACACACTCACACACACGTTATTTTTCTCAACGCAACCGACTGAACTACGACAGATGCTGCTAGTCAGTAATGAGTATGTCTAATAGCGGTTGTGAATGCTGGCGCCATTGGGAAAATGCGCGTACGCTGAGTTCAGATACTATTAATGTAGCATTGTCAATGGAGATTACTAATACATAATTATAATAAAAAAATGCACGGAACTCTACATAGCAGAATTAATTAATTTTCAATTATCAACGACGAAATGCCATATTCGTAATGTCTCCTTGATTGCCCGAATCAATCCAACTCACGTTTCTCTTCCGCCTACTCATAACGCTTACAATATTGCAAAAATAAGAACTTTTGTAAAAACAATTAAGTTTTCTTGTTGAATATTATTTGTTTATATTTATTATTATATTATTCAACAAGAACACTTTTTTAAAGTACTTATTTTTATTAATTCAAACTACTTCATTGCACAACTTGGCATATTAGTTACTAGAATAAATAATAAAATGAGACATACAGTATTAATTTAATTTAAGCCTTCTTTTTATACAAACATAATACCCTGCAAATTTGGCCAAGATACAATGAGTAGTTGTTGAGATATGATACATACCAATTTCACGAGGAGCCTGTATTAAACCAGCCATTCGACAATCACCACCGCCAATAACGAAATCCAACGCGTGATGTTGCTCTAAAGGCCACTGATTCCGCGCTGCGAGGAATGGACCAGTTCTGGCTGGTTTACGGCGACAACAGGACGATAATGGAGGTGATGACCTTGCTTGAGGTCACTGACAACATCGCCGTTGTCACTGCGGGTGCGGGGACCGGGCAATCCTGGGAAGAAATGGCGCAGGTCAGCAGTAGATGTCACCAAGATGGTTGTTTTCCTATTCTATTGACCCCTGTCGCTACGGAAGAGGTTGACCATAGTTCGGTTCACCGATTTCAGTTTATCTTCCTCCTCTTTTAATTCACTTTTCATGAACTACTTTACCAAAAGCGTGTTGAGAGTTAATAACATGTCAGAGGTTGCCAAAGTCACGTTTCGTACTGATATCATTTCAAACCAGCAAGAGTGTTACACGTAATCTTATGCATTACTATTTCGTAAATAAATCTATATTTTACACCAATGGAAATCACTGTAATCACCTTTTAATACATAATCGTATCAAGACAGTATCATGAACTCACAGAAGCATTATCCGACTACCAGAATACTGTGCATATATTATAAGGGTACATTGTTGTCTGCTTGTGTTGAAAGCGCGCGTACGCGTGCGTGTTTTCCCGCATACGTGCGTGCATGCACGTACGCGTGACAGCAGAGTTCGTCTTGAACTCACGTCTCTATCCCGCGTGTGTTTCCAGGAAAACCTCGTGCGACTGTCGCATACCTTCAGCGAAGTTGATATTTATGACGACTCGCAATATCCCGCGGCTCCTGCCAACGACAGCTGTGTACCCAGACTTTCTCGGAACCAAACAGATCAGCTCCTGGCATTACTAGAGGTGATTAATTATACTTTATTGAAAACAAATACATTACGTAACAGTGGACGTGTTTTGACATGTTTAGGCATTGCAAGATCTCATTATGACATTTGAAGGAGCAGAACCTCTTTCATAATTTGTATTTAGTACGGGTTAAAACAATGTATTTAAAGTTGCAGTTGCATCAGGCATATATATATATATATATATATATATATATATATATATATATTATATATATATATATATAGTGTGTGTGAGTTACATACATACATACATACATACATACATACATACATACATACATACATACATACATACATACATACATACATACATACATACATACATACATACATACATACATACATATACATATATACACATACATACATACATACATACATACATACATACATACATACATACATACATACATACATACATACATACATACAACAACATACATACATACATACATACATACATACATACATACATACATACATACATACATACATACATACATACATACATACATACATACATACATACATACATACATACATACATACATACATACATACACATACATACATACATACATACATACATACATACATACACATACATACATACATACATACATACATACATACATACATACATACATACATACATACATACATACATACATACATACATACATACATACATACATACATACATACATACATACATACATACATACATACATACATACACACATTATAATGTCAGTGTGTTTAGTCGTAAACTTGTTTATGTCAACTAGACCCAACTGACGCCGGTCTACAATGAAACACACAACGAATACGTCATCTATAGCTCGGTCCGTAGACAGTCCGACTACACCCTGAGCATGTCTGTCGTTGGCACGTGGCAAAGGTCCGGCTCACTACGCATGCTCGACGAACTTTTTCCAAATTCAAAACGAGACTTCCGGAACCAGCTCTTCACAGTGACGACACTGCAGGTAAGTTTGGTGGTTGGAATAAATTAGCTGTATCAGATCGTAATTATACATCCGAGTTCATTGTCAAAACAATAAAAAGCCAGTTATTCCAAAACATCCCTTTTCAAGAGATGTTGCCAACATGAACATTATATTCATTTGTCAATCGGTCGGTCGGTCGGTCGGTCGGTCTGTCGGTCGGTCGGTCGGTCGGTCGGTCGGTCGGTCGGTCTGTCGGTCTGTCGGTCGCGGTCGTCGGTCTGTCGGTCGTCGGTCGGTCGGTCGGTCGGTCGGTCGTCTGTCTGTCGGTCGGTCGGTCGGCTGTCGGTCTGGTCGGTCGTCGGTCGGCGTCGTCGGTCGGTCGTTCGTCGTCGTCGTGTCGTCGGTCGGTCGGTCGGTCGGTCGGTCGGTCGGTCGGTCGGTCGGTCGGTCGGTCGGTCGGTCGGTCGTCGGTCGGTCGGTCGGTCGGTCGGTCGGTCGGTCGGTCGGTCGGTCGGTCGGTCGGTCGGTCGGTCGGTCGGTCGGTCGGTCGGTCGGTCGCTGTCGGTCGGTCGGTCGGTCGGTCGGTCGGTCGGTCGGTCGGTCGGTCGGTCGGTCGGTCGGTCGGTCGGTCGGTCGGTCGGTCGGTCGGTCGGTCGGTCGGTCGGTCGGTCGGTCGGTCGGTCGGTCGGTCGGTCGGTCGGTCGGTCGGTCGGTCGGTCGCGTCGAGACAATTGTGGTCGGTCGGTCGGTCGGTCGGTCGGTCGGTCGGTCGGTCGGTCGGTCGGTCGGTCGGTCGGTCGGTCGGTCGGTCGGTCGGTCGGTCGGTCGGTCGGTGGTCGTCGGTCGGTCGGTCGGTCGGTCGGTCGTCGTCGGTCGGTCGGTCGTCGTCTGTCGGTCGGTCGGTTCGGTCGGTGGTCGGTCGGTCGTCGTCGGTCGTGGTGGTCGGTCGGTCGGTGGTCGGTCGGTCTGTGGTCGGTCGGTCGGTGTGTGGTGTCGGTCTGTGGTCGGTCGGTCGGTCGGTCGGTCGGTCGGTCGGTCGGTCGTCGGCGGTCGGTGTCGTCTCTCGGCGTCGTCGGTCTGCTCGTCGCCGCGCACACAATCAATCAAACAATTAATCAATCAATCAATCAGTACAACTTTATTTATCCCTATAACAATCTACCGAATCGAATTATATTGGAGCTTACACATTCAGTTCTAGTTTGTAACAATTGTGTTGAAACACCAGTATATAAACAAAAAAGCAAAGAATACTTTCGATAAAACACTTTTAAATAAATATAAGATTGTTTTATCAAATCAATTAGTATAGGCAGTGCTGACATTACAGGACAATGACTTCAGTGCTGTCATACTATCTAAGTGTGTTATTAAACACTGTACCTAAGTATTTGTACTTGGTGACAATTTCAGTCTTTTGAATATATAATGATGGTGATTTTTACACTGTGACTGTGACTGTGAATATCAAATATATTACTAACGCTTTGGTCTTGCGTACTAAATATAAACATGAGTCAACATATCACGCAGCGCCATCTCGTGGTGTCGGACTACGTCAGATGTGTTTAACCACAGTCTCCGGTCAGTCCGGACCGCAAATGTCGAGAAGCGTCGAATTATTTTTCGAAAACTAATTTATGCTAATTAACGAAAACGCTACCGTAAATCGATGACAAAACAGAAATGTAAAAATATAAATGTTGTGTCGTAATTTTGCGCGCAGTATAAAATTCCTCGAGTCGCGGTTAGAATTCGTAGAAATCGATGCAACGGAAACAATATAAATAATCGCCTTTCATTGCATCAATGTCACGGCGACCGCAGAGGTGGGTTGGTCGAGAGCTTCAGTTGCGTGAGTTGTTTCAGCAGAAGCACCGTGAATTAACCAGATACCGCTGTGACGGATCGATCCGGCGCTGGACCAGTGCCTGTCAATTACTGGACCATTGTCCTTGTATTGATTAGACTATGCGGAGGTGTCACCTCTACTCCAGCGTGACGTGGTACGGCGTCACCCCGCGGCCATTGCGTTGACGCAGCTGCCGACTTAGCGTGCTTGGGAACCACTCCGACAATGCTTTGTCATCAACATGCGTGTGTAGTTCTCTTTTTGCACCTAAGTTACTAGATTCATTTGCGAAGGTCAAATCACTGTCCTTCTGGATAATACACACCCCCGTCTTTGTTAGTCCACCTCTACTAGGAGTCCAGCGGCTAGAGTCCAGTTTTGGTCACTCCATCGCTTTCTTTTTTATGTGTCCCCTAATGTCTAGAATAACAGCTATTCATTCATTGGTTAAATTTCCTCATCGATCAGGTAGTTTTATAAGCCTGTCATCTCCGACTACCTGCAGGCTAGTGATCTTTGCAAAAACCCCAAGCAACTGAACGTGGAGAAATGGAACATCGCTGGACATCAAAGGGAATGGCAGTTAATGCCGCCCGACTCAGTTACGTTGCCAAAAAAACATGGCTTGAAAGTCGATGTCTTGTTTTGTAGACCGCAATGGCTCAGGGGTAGAGCTTCGGACTCTCGACTACGAGAACCCGGGTTCGAATCCTGTGCTGCGGTGTTAAAATCTTGGTCAAATTTGTTCACTCTACATTGCTCCAGTTCACTCAGCTGTATAAATGAGTACCTGGCTATAGACAATGGTGGATATGTGCACGAGCAACCTTCGCGCATTAAATGTAGCATATGGCTGGATGCTCCCCAGAGAAACCGAGATGGTGTCTGAGTGAACAGGTCTGTCAGGGAAGTAAAGTGTAAAGCGCTTTGAACGGTCCTGAGGACTGGATACTGCGCTATATAAGAACATACCTTTACTTGTTCGCCGTGTCAACGTGTTTCCGATGTTTGTTGTTCCAGTATTCCATCTTCCAGACGAAGAGAGTCCTGGAGAATGGAGACATAGAGTGGGGAGGAATCACATTTGACCTCCTAAATTTCCTCGCCGCGGATCTTAACTTCAGGTAACGTAATATGTAGTAGACGAAGCCTCTACATGCACCATACACCGAACGAAATGCAAATTTCCGTCATAACGCGCGTACAGTACCAATGCAACGAGGCGTATTTATGACTTTAGACATCCCTGTGCGTTTGTCAGTAGTGTTGTGTCACACTAAATGTATATGTTCACAGCTTGTACGAAATGATATAAGTAGACAAATTCAGTTGTTGATTATTGATTGGAATAACCCCTTTGATAATCGCTAATAATGTTACCATAATTCAGCGAAATTAGAATTAAAATAGCATCCTTCATTAACCTTCTGACAAACGTCTGTTGTAGTAGAAGAAATTATTCTTATACGCCGTAATGAAAGTTACGCTAGAGCGACAGCTGTCTTCAAACCCTACCCTACACAAAACCATCGCGCCTTCGAGCGTGCATATGTATTCTGATATCTGGATTTGGGAGTGTTGTAAATGAATTTCCTGCGAGGCGCCGAGGTTAGCTCGATATTTGAGTTAATTCGCCTCGGTCCACTGATCTGCCAATTCGCTATACTTCAAAAAGCACGGCTACTGTTATATATGTTATGTTATTGAATGACATGTTGCTGATATGTTGTGCGTTTCTTGAAGGCAGGTCTCAGACCTGAAAGAACGGACTGGTGATGTCCAGTGATGTCACGTAATGGTGCGTCAACTACGGTGACCTAGGAGCTATTACACGTTGACGCTGTCATCGGTTGTAGGTACCGAGTCGTTGAGCCGCCGGATGGACAGTGGGGCGTCGACCAGGGCAACAACTCGTGGAACGGCATGATTGGTCTGGTTGCTAAACAGGTAACACGTGTGGCGTGAGTGAGTGTGAGTGTGAGTGTGAGTGTGAGTGTGAGTGTGAGTGTGAGTGTGAGTGTGAGTGTGAGTGTGAGTGTGAGTGTGAGTGTGAGTGTGAGTGTGAGTGTGAGTGTGTGGTGTGTGTGTGAGTGTGGTGTGGTGTTGTGTTTGTGTGTGTGTGTGTTGTGGTAGTGTGTATGTGTGTGTGTGTCTGTGTGTCTGTGTGTGTGTGTGTGTGTGTGTGTGTGTGTGTGTGTTGTTTGTGTGTCTGTGTGTCTGTGTGTATGTGTGTCTGTGTGATGTGTCTGTGTGTCTGTGTGTCTGTGTGTTGTGTGTCTGTGTGTCTGTGTGCTGTGTGTCTGTGTGTCTGTGTCTGTGTGTATGTGTGTCTGTGTGTCTGTGTGTCTGTGTTCTGTGTGTCTGTGTGTCTGTGTGTCTGTGTGTCTGTGTGTCTGTGTGTCTGTGTGTATGTGTGTCTGTGTGTCTGTGTGTCTGTGTGTCTGTGTGTCTGTGTGTCTGTGTGTCTGTGTGCTATGTGTCTTTGTGTTTGTTTGTGTGGTGGTGTGGGTGTGTGTGGTCGTATGTGTGTCTGTTTGTGTGTGTGTGTGTGTGTGTGTGTGTGTGTGTGTGTGTGTGTGTGTGTGTGTATGTGTGTATATCTGTGTGTGTGTGTGTGTGTGTGTATGTGTGTATGTGTGTATGTGTGTATGTGTGTATGTGTGTATGTGTGTATGTGTGTATGTGTGTATGTGTGTATGTGTGTATGTGTGTGATGTGTGTATGTGTGTAGTATGTGTATGTGTGTTGTGTGTATTTGTGATGTGATGTGTGTATGTGTGTATGTGTGTATGTGTGTATGTGTGTATGTGTGTATGTGTGTATGTGTGTATGTGTGTATGTGTGTATGTGTGTATGTGTGTATGTGTGTATGTGTGTATGTGTGTATGTGTGTATGTGTGTATGTGTGTAGTGTGTATGTGTGTATGTGTGTATGTGTGTATGTGTGTGTGTGTGTGTGTGTGTATGTGTGTATGTGTGTATGTGTGTATGTGTGTATGTGTGTATGTGTGTATGTGTGTATGTGTGTATGTGTGTATGTGTGTGTGTTTGAAAATGAGTAGACAGAACTATGTAAATATCTAAAATATAACGTAATTCTACGAAATTATATTAAATGTTAGCCGCTGACTTCCCCCGTCTCTTGTTGCTTGGCTGTCGACGTAATGCTACAAGTATCATACCTCCCCACGGGGTGCGTAGTTGATTCGCCGTGTTATTTCACGTACAATTACTAGTCTGGCATCACCGTAGTGTCAATATTACTCACACTTACGAAAGACGATAAATTATTCAAAGAGACAAATCTAACGTTGATATTTATCGGCGTAGATGTTAGTTGTTATGTGTAGTGTAAATGACTTGTTTTATTTATTTAACACACCTAGCACCAAGAAGCGTACAGCAGTAGACGAATACAATTATTATGAGGACGTTGCTGCCAAGAGAAGACTAGTAACGGTACAATACGTGTATGTCGTGTCGTCTTTTGATGACATGGACGTAGCCAGTCAGCGACATAACCTGAATTTTAAATATATGTATGTTACACACAGGAGGTAGACTTTGCCGCGGTATCTGCCTTCGTCACGATCCCGCGCCTGCGCGTAGTAGACTTCCCGGAACCGTTCTTCCGGGATAGCATCTCCATTCTTATTCAACGACCACACGAGGTAGGCACAACGTCAGACCAATGTCACCAAACGACGTCGGTAAAAATGGGTGGATAAAGAAACATAAGTTAGTCACGTTGTTACGGTTTGTTTCATTTTTAAATCCGTTCCATAAAAAGTATAGTTTATTGAGAAATTGTTATGTTACACTAGGAAATCGAGAAGCGAAAACGTGAGGCGCTGAACGAGGAGACGGGTATAAATGAATTGGAGAAGTCAGCGAGGAACTTACTAAAGTAGTAGAGCGTGGGATGTGAACGCGAGAAAAACTGTTCGCTGGCAAAAGAAATCAGATAACCACGAAGTGAACCGTAAAATATCGATGGGCGACTTTGACTGTGGTGTAAAGCGAGAATTGGGAGGGACTGTGAGAGGGTCTACACAGACGACGAATGACACAGAGGAGTGGAAATGAATGGTGCAGACTAAGGATAAAGGGATGAAAATATAAACCAAGAATAGTAGCACTCTACTGTAAAATACTACAATAGGACACCGCGAGAAGGTACAGTGTGGCCGTACAAACCGTATAGAATTATTTGTCGCAACCTAATATTAGAATTTTTGTTTTGTTTTAGAAGACAGTGTAAATATGTCAGCGAACATTATTGTATTGTTTGTAAATTCTTTATTATTTATCTGGTTTGTTGTGATTGTTTAGACATGTTTACAGTTTAAGCAAAAAGTTATGAATATTAAAAATGCCTGTACATGGTAAAAAGGCATTTGTTTAATCAACGTGTCTCTCGTGTAGACGGTTGACAAGTTGTCCTTCATGCGGCCGCTGTCCTACTTGGTGTGGCTCACACTGGTTGTCTCACTGCTACTTGGAGGAGTCGTGCTGTGGCTCGTCAGTCGCGTCTCTCCGTGCAGCAACCCGGAGAACAGAGTCGACACGCGTGGCTGCGCACAAACCGCAGCCGATACGAGTGGCAACCCACGGATGACAGTTGACACGCAGGGCCGCAGGCATGCTGAGCTCCTCGATCTAAACAACTCTATGTGGATTGTCTTTGGCGCCAACGTACTACAATGTAAGAGGACTCAGATATAACGTTTCATACCGACCTGGTCGCGGTGCAAAATTTTAACTCGCCAAAATATCTTAAATGGACCGACGGACCGACGGACCGACGGACCGACGGACCGACGGACCGACGGACCGACGGACCGACGGACCGACGGACCGACCGACCGACCGACGGACCGACGGACCGACGGACCGACGGACCGACGGACCGACGGACCGACGGACCGACGACCGACGGACCGACGACCGACGGACCGACGGACCGACGGACCGACGGACCGACGACCGACGGACCGACGGACCGACCGACCGACGGACCGACCGACCGACCGACCGACCGACCGACCGACCGACCGACCGACCGACCGACCGACCGACCGACCGACCGACCGACCGACCGACCGACCGACCGACCGACCGACCGACCGACCGACCGACCGACCGACCGACCGACCGACCGACCGACCGACCGACCGACCGACCGACCGACCGACCGACCGACCGACCGACCGACCGACCGACCGACCGACCGACCGACCGACCGACCGACCGACCGACCGACCGACCGACCGACCGACGACCGACCGACCGACCGACCGACCGACCGACCGACCGACCGACCGACCGACCGACCGACCGACCGACCGACCGACCGACCGACCGACCGACCGACCGACCGACCGACCGACCGACCGACCGACCGACCGACCGACCGACCGACCGACCGACCGACCGACCGACGAAAAATATATATATATATATATATATATATATATATATATATATATATATATATATATATATATATATATATATATATATATATTAAACAGGCAGAATGCATGTACGTACTGTGCAGGTGGAATCTGGATGCCGAACTCGTGGTCTGGCCGCATTATCATCGGGGCCTTCCTCATCTCGTCCGTCTGTATCGTAGCGACCTACACGAGCAACCTGGTCGCCTTCCTCGCCGTCACCACCTTCCACCTGCCCATCAACACCCTCGACGACATGGTGCAACAGGACACGATCGAGTGGGGCACAGTCGACGGCATCTCTCTCTACTACTTTCTCAAGGTCCGTGGGAAGTATTTGGAGTCAGACCACGTTTGCATTTTCCATAGGCGACTATTATAGCATTTCCTTCATTTCCTAATAATCTTGATGAGATCTGTTATTGACAATTTCCATAAACAGAAGTTCTGTTAAAAATTCGTGAAATTCTCATACCTCAGGCTCCCACAAACTTCTTTGCAACCTTACACCCCTCCATTTCTGCTTGAACCACCCACAGATTGCCCTTGATTATATCACCAAGCAAAATGACAACTGTATTAATAGGCAGAAATGCACCGACTGACAGCTGTCATAATTTGACAGCTCTGATGCCATGTGCTCACAGAAATTCAGACAACTTGCATAATGCTGTTTCTATAGGGTAGTCTTTATGGTCTTACATCTGTCTAATTCGACCCGCCCGCGCTTTTACAACGCGCATCACGTGACGTTGGTGATGCGTGCACGTCCGTGGCTAATCCACTGGCCTGACGACTGACGCACAGAAGTAGTCGGAAGTAATCTCAATGCTTTCGTTGATGCAATTAATTTGTATTGTGTAGCATTAAAAACCACGAAACCAGAAATTGGTCCGGTGGGACACATGAACAATGTGCAGTATTTGATATATCTTACAGTACCGTCATATAAATTGGGTGTGGTTTTTTCAATCATAAATGAAATATCTAAGTGAATTGACTCAACCGTGATTTACAAGTGTACAACAGCTAGCACACGACCTTGGCTGTATACGTTGAAATATATAATAGTAAAATAGTTAATAATATATTCACAACTGATATCTAGCACAACTAAACCACAATCATCCAATCACTAAACGGATTAAAACACGAAAAAGGGGGGCAGGCGGGAATTTCGTTAAAACAAAATTTAATAGAGATACCGTAAACCCTATTGTAAAGTCAACGAATACAGCGGAACTGCCTGTCCGTTGTCACCGCATCTATCTAAATAAGTCTGAGCCCGGTCAGATGGCTATGGCCCTCTGCTGCCGGGGACTCAGCGGGGGCAAACGGTGACCTTAAGTGGCTTCTATTCGTTTCTGGCCCCTGGCTGCATTCAGGGCTGCCCTCAAAATTATATTGCATCGCCCTGGACACAATAGAGTTTGTGCGTGTTTGCGCCCTTCCCAGTCAGAGGTGTGCCCTAACAGTCCCTAATTAACTACAGCTGGGCCTGGCTCTGTTTGCGGTAGGTAAACAAAATACCTTGTAATGGCAATCCAGATGGTTTATTTTACAACTGGATTGCCTGGCGCCCACCAGTAAAGTGCGCAGGGCTGATTGTACATTAAAAAACAAGTAGTATGGTATTTGATAATCATCCAAGTACAACAAACAGTTTAGCGTACAATCAGCTGCTTGAATGTACACTAATACAATTTTGTCGCATAATAGTACACCAACAAAAACACACGCGTTAAGTGAAAGTTTACATTGACAGAAACCGTAAAGGGGGAAACAACCCCACCCTCCACTAACACAGTGGAGCCTACCCCCAGGCACACGACAACAAGTGAATCACGAATCACTAAATATGTGGTTTTAATATAGAACAAGACGGCTGTTTCGTCCACTTGATATTTTGAGAGAATTTTCTCTTGTTCAGTCATATTAAAATATTTATGTGAAAAGCAACTTATGTTGCAGAAATCGAAACACGACCCGTACAAGTCTGTGTTCGCCAAACTCACGACGGTGAAGAACTACGAGGCGGGGTTGGAGAGAGTGCGACGGGACGGTCAGTTGTCGGGTCGGGTCGGGTCTTGGTGTACCTGTTCTCAAAGAGCGGACTGATAGATGCTAAACACGAACTTTTTGTGAAACCGTATCACAACATGATAATTTTAAATATGACTTGTTAGATTATACTATTTATTTATTTATTTATTTATTTATTTATTTATTTATTTATTTATTTATTTATTTATTTATTTATTTATTTATTTATTTATTTATTTATTTATTTATTTATTTATTTATTTATTTATTTATTTATTAGCTGAAGATACTAATTTTAAAATGGATGATTTATCATTTTGAAGGACGTTTTAGATTTATTTATTTATTAGCTTCACATAGTATTTTTAAATATGTATTTTTATTTTAAAAGAATTCATTATATATTCTTAATTATTTTAATACACTTATAAGTTTTCCAGTCAGTGAATGCATTATTAAACATATATATATATATATATATATATATATATATATATATATATATATATATATAATTCTAAGATATATATTATTATTATTTGATATATATAATGAATATATAAATATATATATATATATATATATATATATATATATATATATATATATATATATATATATATAATATTATATATATATTATATATATATATAATATGTATATTATATATCCATTATATATCCATTATATATCATTTATCATATATATCCATTATATATATATATATATATATATATATATATATATATATATGTTTTTATTCCATTGCTGCTATGGTATTAGTGGATACTGTGTCTTTATATTACGTTGCACTTTCTTCCGTAGGTAATTTCGCCTTCATCTCAGAGATAGGCTGGTTCCACGGCATTCACGACTGCAACCTAACAATGACCAGCGAAAATTTCTTCATCAACGACATTGCCTTTGCATTGCCAAAGAACTCTTGGTACACTGACATATTTACTGAAAGGTAAAGTGTTTTACTCGCGTTTTAGGTGTTTAAATCGTTGCAGGCAAATATATTTATATCACAGTTGACCCAAAGAATCAGAGGTACGCTTTACAAATGGTATTTACTGTTTCCTGTTGTACCGGTGTCAGATAGTATATTGACCCGCGTAGAAAAGTGACCCCCGGGTCAATATTCTATATGACACCGGCCGTGCACAGGAA
>JAODUO010000210.1:155000-172500 GCA_025642075.2 Ridgeia piscesae | reverse complement strand
AGGAGGGTGTCTATTTCACAGGTAGGAGGGTATCTGTTTCACAGGTGGGAGGGTATCTACTTCACAGGTAGGAGGGTATCTACTTGACAGGTAGGAGGATGTCTATTTCACAGGTAGGAGGGTATCTATTTCACAGGTAGGAGGGTATCTATTTCACAGGTAGGAGGGTATCTATTTCACAGGTAGGAGGGTATCTACTTCACAGGTAGGAGGGTATCTATTTCACAGGTAGGAGGGTATCTATTTCACAGGTAGGAGGGTATCTATTTCACAGGTAGGAGGGTATCTATTTCACAGGTAGGAGGGTATCTATTTCACAGGTAGGAGGGTGTTTATTTCACAGGTAGGATGGTATCTATTTTACAGGTAGGAGGGTATCTATTTCACAGGTAGGAGGGTATATATTTCACAGGTAGGAGGGTATCTATTTCACAGGTAGGAGGGTATATATTTCACAGGTAGGAGGGTATCTATTTCACTGGTAGGAGGGTATCTACTTCACAGGTAGGAAGGTATCTACTTCACAGGTAGAAGGGTATCTATTTCACAGATAGGAGGGTATCTATTTCACAGGTAAGAGGGTATCTACTTCACAGGTAGAAGGGTATCTATTTCACAGATAGGAGGGTATCTATTTCACAGGTAAGAGGGTATCTATTTCACAGGTAGGAGGGTATATATTTTACAGGTAGGAGGGTATCTATTTCACAGGTAGGAGGGTATCTATTTCACAGGTAGGAGGGTATCTATTTCACAGGTAGGAGGGTGTCTATTTCACAGGTAGGAGGGTATCTATTTCACAGGTAGGAGGGTATCTATTTCACAGGTAGGAGGGTATATATTTCACAGGTAGGAGGGTATCTATTTCACAGGTAGGAGGGTATCTATTTCACAGGTAGGAGGGTATCTATTTCACAGGTAGGAGGGTATCTATTTCACAGGTAGGAGGGTATCTATTTCACAGGTAGGAGGGTATCTATTTCACAGGTAGGAGGGTATCTACTTCACAGGTAGGAGGGTATCTATTTCACAGGTAGGAGGGTATCTATTTCACAGGTAGGAGGGTATCTATTTCACAGGTAGGAGGGTATCTATTTCACAGGTAGGAGGGTATCTATTTCACAGGTAGGAGGGTATCTATTTCACAGGTAGGAGGGTGTTTATTTCACAGGTAGGAGGGTATCTATTTTACAGGTAGGAGGGTATCTATTTCACAGGTAGGAGGGTATATATTTCACAGGTAGGAGGGTATCTATTTCACAGGTAGGAGGGTATCTATTTCACAGGTAGGAGGGTATCTATTTCCCTGGTTGGAGGGTATCTACTTCACAGGTAGGAAGGTATCTACTTCACAGGTAGAAGGGTATCTATTTCACAGATAGGAGGGTATCTATTTCACAGGTAAGAGGGTATCTACTTCACAGGTAGAAGGGTATCTATTTCACAGATAGGAGGGTATCTATTTCACAGGTAAGAGGGTATCTATTTCACAGGTAGGAGGGTATATATTTCACAGGTAGGAGGGTATCTATTTCACAGGTAGGAGGGTATCTATTTCACAGGTAGGAGGGTATCTATTTCACAGGTAGGAGGGTGTCTATTTCACAGGTAGGAGGGTATCTATTTCACAGGTAGGAGGGTATCTATTTCACAGGTAGGAGGGTATCTATTTCACAGGTAGGAGGGTGTCTATTTCACAGGTAGGAGGGTATCTATTTCACAGGTAGGAGGGTATCTATTTCACAGGTAGGAGGGTATGGGTATGGGTTTATCTGTTCACGTAACATCGTCAAGATTTTTACTTACTAAATTTGAATGAAGGCACTTACAAGGAAACGATATTAACTGCTCATCGATATGTACGAAAATAGACGACTGCGAATGTAGCTTGTGATGGTGCGTAATAAGTTGTAATAATAATTAGGAACGCATACTATTATACAATATTATATCCGGCCGATATAACGATATTCGTTGCATGGCCACTGTGTATTGCTATAGTCTGTATTAGTTCCATAAGATAACGCAAAGGTCAGTTATTTGTACGGTTTTTAATCAGTTATGTTACATCTGATGCAATCAAAATGAGGTTGCATGTGAGTGTGTGTGTGTGTGTGTGTGTGTGTGTGTGTGTGTGTGTGTGTGTGTGTGTGTGTGTGTGTGTTATGTGTGAGTGGGTGGGTGGGTGAGTGAGTGAGTGAGTGAGTGAGTGAAGGCGTGCGTGAGTGAGGGCGTGAGTGGGTGTGTGAGTAAGTGTGTGAATGGTTGAGTAAATGAGTGAGTGAGTGCGTGCGGGGTGCGTGCGTGCGTGCGTGCGTGCGTGCGTGGGGCGTGAGTGAGTGAATGAGTACATGAGTACATGAGTGAGTGAGTGAATGAGTGTGTGAGTGAGGATGGGAGGGTGGTGGTGAGTGGGTGGGTGAGTGAGTGAGTGAGTGAGTGAGTCAGTGAGTCAGTGAGTCAGTGAGTGAGTGAGTGAGTCAGTGAGTCAGTGAGTCAGTGAGTCAGTGAGTCAGTGAGTGTGTGAGTGTGTGAGTGATTGATTGAGTGAGTGAGTGGGTGAGTGAGTGAGTGAGTGAGTGAGTGAGAAAGAGAGAAAGAGAGAAAGAGAGAAAGAGAGAAAGAGAGAAAGAGAGAAAGGGGGGGAAAAAAAAGGGGAGAAAAAAAAGAGAAAAAAGGAAAAAAGGGAAAAAAAAAAAAAAAATACCCAGAGAAGAAAAGAAGGAAGCAGGCAGGCAGGCAGGCAGGCAGGCAGGCAGGCAGGCAGGCAGGCAGGCGGGCAGGCAGGCAGGCAGGCAGGCAGGCAGGCAGGCGGCAGGCAGGCAGGCAGGCAGGCAGGCAGGCAGGCAGGCAGGCAGGCAGGCAGGCAGGCAGGCAGGCAGGCAGGCAGGCAGGCAGGCAGGCAGGCAGGCAGGCAGGCAGGCAGGCAGGCAGGCAGGCAGGCAGGCAGGGGGCAGGCAGGCAGGCAACAGACACAGACACAGACACAGACACAGACACAGACACAGACACAGACACAGACACAGACACAGACACAGACACAGACACAGACACAGACACAGACACATACAAACAAAACACATACACTTACACAAAATACACATACACATACACATACACATACACATACACATACACATACACATACACATACACATACACATACACATACACATACACATACACATACACATACACATACACATACACATACACATACACATACACATACACATACACAGAGACAGAGACAGAGACAGAGACAGAGACAGAGACAGAGACAGAGACAGAGACAGAGACAGAGACAGAGAAAGAGCGCGCTCAATATTACAATATTACCTGAAATGAGAAGATGAAGGACAAAAGTATCACGTAAACATTTTCGCAATTTTTCACAATTTTTTTTAAATTTTTTTGGGGTTCAAACTGGTATTTGTATAAGCAAAAACGTTGAGTTTTCAAGTTTACAATCTCTTATTTTTGCAGATATCGGCGTTACACATCGCGTCATTATGTATTTATCAATACGTTAAGTTGGGCATATGTTGCCTCAGGGACGGATGAAAGTTATTTGTTGTTACTGTTGTTCATTGGAAAACATAAATATAGTCCGCACTCTTTATCGTCTGTCTGGTGTGTTTCAGAGCTTCGCATCGGCGGAAGAAGACAATCAATGATGATCGTGAGAAGTCGCGAACGTCGGAGAATTGGCACTACTTCTCGTACACAGACCATAGTCAAGAAAAGTGCCAGTGCTAACAATGCTGCATTCACAACGCTATAGCGTGCACGTAGTGACGACAGATCACTGGTCCGTGACGGTTCCAGCTCGTTACACAAACTCTTCATGCATGCCGTGTTTTATGTAACCGGAAATACCGGTGTACGCGATTATGAGTTCTTTGCATGTTATTTTCTATTAAAGTGATTCTTTGATAATTTTAAGCTCTTTGTAATATAGCGCAATTTTCAATTATTTTCGTTAACATAATTGTATCATGTAATTCTATGCCTGTCTTTATGTCATTATAAATGTCTTATATAAATCACCTGGCAAGACACTGAAAAAAATCATTCCGTGGAGGGGGAGTTCCTTGTTTGTGCTCTGCCTGTGCTAGGCCTACCCGAATAAGACATGATCATAAATATTCGGTTCAGGTCGCCAGACTTCGGTTTCATCCGACATATTGTCAGTTAACAGTCAATGCATGGTTTACTGCGCCTGCGTGAATATTTGTTATAATCAGGCTGCATAATTAATCACCCACGTGTCAGCAAGCTCAATAACACATTTATATATCGGCCTGTTGCGCAGACACCCAAGTTATGCAAGATGAAAATAGCAGTTAAAGTACTTACGGGAAATTATCATTATCGATATATTTCCCGAATGTATATTATACATGTTAAGCAAAGTTATTAATTTCGTCACCTTTTCCCGGGAACATTTGTGCATGCTCCCTGTGGCGTAGCTGACGATGTCAATGTTATATTTACGATGACATTGAAGACAATTGTCTTTGTTATGTAATTATGTTGAATCTCCCACGATGCAGGTAAGAACAGATTCTGTCGCACAGCGGCTCCCGTAAAACTCAGACCTCTGCAGCTATGCAGCATCCTAATCGATTTGCAAAAAGGCGGACAGAAACTATTTCAGTACCATATATGTGAAACTGGCGGAGACGTGCTTCGATAGAAGGAACACACGTAAACATACTCTGTTTTATAATAATAATTATTATTATTATATTTGGGATCGCACGCGTAACTGAAACATAGGTGGTGGCATCTAGCGGCGCGCGTATAAACGTTTCCCAGCTTTTGCGTAGTACACTTCGGTGGACGCTGATGAGGTAGCAATTACAAATAGACGAGTCTGGTCCGTTTATATACCGTCTTTTCGTTTGCCTGGAGTGCCTGTTACAAACTACGACATCAACACTCTCGAAAAGGATAAAAATCAGACTGTTTATTGCTACCGTCGAATCAGTTCTACTATATGGGGCGGAAACGTGGACAATAACACAAACTATGAAAAAGCAACTTGATTTGTTACACTAGAAGGTACGGATAGCCCTTAGTGTCTCATGGAAACAACACATACCCCACATACAACGATATGGTGAATTACCACCACTATCCACCAACGTACAACAAAGAAGAATGCGGCTCGCTGGGCATTGTGTCAGACACGATGACGAAGTCGCCAACAAACTTGTCCTGTGGCAGCCAACGGATGGGCATGCAAACAGGGGAAGGCAAAACATTACTTATGTTGACAACCTCCTGCAAGATACAGGGCTGGGAAACACAGGTGAACTGCAGACAGTCGTGATGCACAGAGGGTGCTGGAAGGGCTGTGTGTTCAACGCGGGGCGTCCTGAAAGACGACCAAGATGAAGATGAAAATGTTCGTTTTATGTTTACCAACTTGCGAACGAAAAGAGAATTCGTTTTTGTTTTCGTTCGCAAATTGGAAAAAGGAAAAGACGGTATATACACGGACCGATTATCCCGCACAGTCGCAGTTACTATTTGGCGGAATGTACCAAAAGTTCGAAATCAGTCACATGATTGGGTGACCTTTGTTGGAATCAGGCTTTGGTGATTGTTTTCACACAATGCAATCAAGTCAGATACTTAATGTTTCATGTACTGAGACGGTTTAAAGACAAACTCTTAGTAAAAACGCGAATGGACTTCAGCTTTCGCACGAGACATAGTTACATTGACTTACACATACAGGGAGGGCGCCAGCTCCTCTGCCCAGAATTGGCAGTGCAGTAATTCGTAACGGGAAGTCTGCTGTCTAGAACGTGGGAAAGCTAAACATCAAAGGGTATTGCTGTTAACTCTGCTCGCCTCGGCATTAGTGCCAATCATTTTTGTTTTGAAACTGGAAGTTTTGTTCACCGTTTGAACGTTTTGGAGGCGGAATCTTTCAAATTGCGAACATTCGTCCGAGATTTAATGAAGTAACTAAACACAAATTGGCGGGCAGTAAACCTTCAACATGCTTGTTGTAGTTATAAGAACGTAATATTAATTGAGAAAAAAATAAAACATAGGAGCTGCCACCTTCGTTTTAAGTCATTAATACGCATAGTGCGTCCAGCATATATGCAGAACAACTAAACAAGATATACAGGAACCTGGTGAACACTGCGATAAAATTAAACTTGTTTGTTTTACCTTGTAGGTGAAATTATCAACTCAACAGCCAATGTGATTTATAATTAAAACATCCTGTAGTTATTACCGGTCCACACGTTTGTAAAAAGCACAATAAAAAGCTCCGACTGAAATATCGACTTGATTTTGTTTTTAATCAAAAGTGTCGCTCGGTTAGAAAGATGACCTTGAGTGGTCAAAAATTTAATTCGTGCGTGTCACCTTCATGACGCACACGCGAAGATGAGTATTGTATTTGAATCACGCACGCACGCATGCACGCACGCACGCACGCCCACAAACATACAAGAGCGCGTACACGCGCACGCACACATGAAAACCTATCTGGTATCCATTACGCCCGGAAGGCAATCAATGTTCCAGTATAACTATCGATTGCTAAACAAAAGGTCGCGCGCTGCCAACTACCAACAGTTCACATCCAGCCTATCGCGCAACGAGCCGCCGTAGAACAAGCGGTAGTGATGCTGACAATACCAACAACATTATTGTATCCGTTGTCACTGCGGCGGTCTCTAGAAAGCGACTGGACGTGAAACGGCAAAAGAACAAACACACAACAGTTTATTAAAACGAACCGCGTAGAGCGATCGGGAACGAGGTCAGACGTCGCGGTGCCCAGCCAGCGGGACACGAGTTGCCGTCTGTTGGCGCATGATGTGGCTCGGGATGCTGGCGTTGGTCTTCGTGCTGATGGCACAGTGCGGAAGAGTCGGCACCGAGGACTCCGAGACACTGTCAACAGGCCGGGTCGTCACAATTGGTGAGTGGGACAGTTCTGTGATTGCCCGTCTGTGTGTTTCTTCTTCGCTAGCTTCTTCACCTTTCTCTTTTTGTTTCTCTTCTTTTGTCTTTCTGCTTGTCCATCTCTTTCTCCTCCTTCTTTTCCTTCTTCGTCTTCCGCTGCTTCTTGGTCTCATTACAAGTCTTCTTCTTCTCTTAGCATCGTCATTACCATCTTCTTCTCATTTTCACCTTCTTCTTTCTTTTTCTTCTTTACTTTGTTCTTTTTCTCCGTGTTCTCTTCGTAATATTTACAAACTTAGCTGATCCGGGTAAGAAACCAGAGGATCAGCCTTTAGCACAATACCGGATGATGAGCCGATCATTCTGGCACATCAGCGCCCCGAGTGTAGTACCAGGACTGGGCAGACATGATCACGACAAGGAGATCGTGTTAGTGTCGCTCCCGTCGCAATTGTGGACGTAAATGAACCACTGATGACGAAACACTGGCAGTGACTACCCTCGGTGGCTACCCTCGGTGACTACCCTCGGTGACTACCCTCTGTGGCTACCCTCGGTGGCCACCCTCTGTGGCTACCCTCTGTGGCTACCCTCGGTGGCTACCCTCGGTGACTGCCATCGGTGGCTACCCTCGGTGACTACCCTCGGTGGACACCCTCTGTGGCTACCCTCGGTGGCTACCCTCGGTGACTACCCTCGGTGGCCACCCTCTGTGGCTACCATCGGTGGCTACTCTCGGTGACTACCCTCGGTGGCCACCCTCTGTGGCTACCCTCGGTGGCTACCCTCGGTGACTACCCTCGGTGGCCACCCTCTGTGGCTACCATCGGTGGCTACTCTCGGTGACTACCCTCGGTGGCTACCCTCGGTGACTACCTTCAGTGACTACCCTCGGTGACTACCCTCAATGACTACCCTCGGTGACTATCTTCAGTGACTACCCTCGGTGACTACCATCGGTGACTACCATCGGTGGCTACCCTCGGTGACTACCCTCGGTGGCTACCCTCGGTGAATACCCTCGGTGACTACCATCGGTGACCACCCTCGGTAACAACCCTCGGTGACTACCATCTGTGACTACCCTCGGTGATTATCCTCGGTAACTACCCTCGGTGACTACCTTCGGTGACAGTGCCAGCGTAGATAGGTCGGCGTAGCGATGAAGTCCTGGAAAAAACCCAGACTATTCGAATGCGACCTGATAAGATCATAACATTGGAATCACATATAGAGAGATTAGTAAGTCAATAGAATATAGCCGAGTGCTGGAAACAACGATAACTAGAGCAGCATATGAACGTCTGTCATCACTTCATCAATTGTGTACGATATACTGCTCTTATCGCGATGATCTGTCGGGTGGCGGTGTTGCAATTAACATTCATTTCGTACATTTTAACGAACATCTGAAGATGTCAATTTTAGAAAATGCATTTCCCTCAAATCTACCGCATGGCTGTTTTTTTATTCGAATGAGTTTTCACGAATGACATTTATGTGGCTGACCCGCCTGCTAACATTTCAGCACGGCCGTAAATGCCAGAAACGTATAAATGCGTTGTGCTTCTAACAACTAACGGATTAATCTATGATCCCATGTTACTACTGCGCAGATATCGGATTGCATTAACATTATACGTGTTGTTTTATAACTCTGGACGAGTTCGCTAACCGGGTAAAAAATGAGGTCGCCTAGCTGAAACTATTATGAAATTATAACCCTCAAGATCGCAATAACGTCCTGCTCAAACATGCTGTGATGATGGAGATAAGCGCCACATTAAAATTGCGACTCTCCAGGAGGAATTTCGAAACAATCTTATTTATGAACCATCGCTAGGCAGCATACATATGCTCAGTCCCACACACGAAGGTACGAAGGTAAATTCCGTTTTAAAATTGTAATCCCAAGATTCCTTATACGTCGGTCACATTTCGAATACTTCGAAACTATAAACAATGGGCCTGCTAGACCACACATGAAATGTTAGACACAAACATGTAAAATCATGGGTTCAGATAAACAAACAGACATTCTTTTATAAAACAGATAAGGAAATGTCATCATGTTTTATATCGAATGGTAAATGAAGTGCAATGCATGCTAATATAATTATATCTCACGTGATTGTTGGCCGATAACACCCGAGGTTAAGCGTAATTGTGTCGGCGCTAGCGACCTTAAACTGACACTAATATCGTACCTGTAACAATGTTGATGATGTATATATTGCAATGGGCTGATATAAATAGAAACGCAAACAAACATATAGGAAATTGATTTGAAAATTGACAATTATCAGAGTCCCACGATTGACGTTATAGTGTCAAGTTGTAAGCCGACAATAACTCGCAGACTGCAGAACGTTTACGAGGAGCAAGATTTCAGTTTGGCAATCGGAGTCTAATAACAAGACATCGCAAATGTGTGACTTCGTATTTGCAGTGGTCATCTGAGGCCGACTTCGATTGAGCTACGCGATGAACTCATGTAACCCGAGTCCCAATCGAACGTCAAAGATCACTTGCTCACGTGACCTTTCTTGACATCGACAAACAAGGTGAATCTTCAAGGCCGCTACCCGAGGCAATCGCGGTTTGGGTTCTTTCAAGTAACTACGTCATTAGCAGTGACAGCCAATAGGGGACGTAGGCCCCTACTGCACGAGAAATTAATTAACATTACGCGACACAATCATTTAAGGTCACCACTTTCTATGAATTATAATTTAAGACCAAGAAGATGAACATCACAATTTACACACTGAACAATTGATTATTTTATTTATTTACATAAGGGGTTTATCTCTTGATCATGATCATCGTTATTCACTTGGATTACTCTCGTGGTACTGCGTGCGCAGCGTAAACCGGATACCACATGAGGGTTACGCGAGTAACTCGAGTAGGCCAATCGAAGTCGGCCTGAAACTGACTGCCCACTGTGTAACACGCTGACCGTATCGTCAACACTGCACGACGGTGTTTATCTGCGACACTCAACGACAACAAAATGTCTTCGCTTGCAGCTCGTTTATCTCCGCGAAAGATGACGCGTGTTTCGGGTCGCAATGCTCGTAATGTCAACGGGAGACGTTTCTAACGAGACATATTCCAATTTCTGGACGATCTTTATGGCAGGTTAACAATTGTTGAGGCCGATATCGCTTGCACTGGGCGCCCAGCAATGAAAGACAACCAAAGAGTCTCTCTCTTAATACGAGATGACGTAAACAAATCTTCAGCGAATGTTACGTTTTCGCTCTTACATTTTCCAGGCGCTGTATAATATCCGGGTGACGTTTCTACTCATGCGCACTACATGTAAAATCACCAATGTGCTGCAAACCGCAAAAACATATAATAGCAATAACAAGGGTTGTTCGTTTACTTTCCTGTGGTGATTAGTACGAAGAGTTGCTTAGTATTACGTTCGATAAATTGTAATGTTACTGTTCTTTACACCACAGTCGCGGGTAATGGCGTACCGCAGACACGTGACTTACGATTGCTATCAAAACATGCCTCAAAAACCCGTTTGCCTCGTATTGATCCACGTGGCAGCTGGAGGTTTTCTGTTCGATGGTAGCATATTCCGTAGATGCACAGGACGCCAACGTGCGCACGTGACATTATTATTGATAAACAGGTTTGGTGCCAGTCTCGCCAGTGCCTGGCAGCACACAGTTCCCTGAATGCGCAGATGAGTGACAGGACCACCAACTCTATCGACAACGCCAGATCAAAGAATTGGTGCTGCGGGCTATCTATTTTATGCTCCTCACACCAGTCGTCAAAGCTGAGCTCTTCACCAGACTGCCTGTCTACCTGTTCGCAGTAATCGGCGTACGCTGCCTTCAGGAGCTTGTAGAGAATGCTTGCTGTTATCCGGTGTGCTTGGCGCGTTCTATTGACACTTGCTATGGACATAAATGATTCTGCTGTACATAGGAAGCTAAACACGCCTGTCCTGAGGCACCTGTCCACCCGCTGTTCTAGAGGAGTGCCCCAAGTTACCTCAGAGCAGCCACCTTTATATAAACGCCTCCGAACATCATGACAAACGTATCTTCACCATATTGATCAGGCCAGTGCCACTGGATCTGCTTAGCAACTACATTTATTGGTTGACATCACGAGAGAAGAGACACTTGCTGTGGGTTTAGAAATGCCATCGTCTCCTTGATCCTGTTCATCACATGTCTGACTGGGACGACTGAGTGGGGCTCATCTCGAAGAAGTCGCGTTAGTGTTGCAATGCTGACTTCATATGAAGGACTTCTGTTCTTGGGTGCATGCTGGGCAGACCAAGTGACATTGATTTCGCCATCAAACTGTTCAGTGACGCAGACCTTCCCTAGTCACTCGTACTTCGCTGTGAGTTGTGGTCTCAGCAAGTCGATTCAGGTGGTGTGTGAAATTATATATATATATATATATATATATATATATATATATATATATATATATATATATATATATATATATATATATATATATATATATATATATTATATATATATATACTAATAACTATACTAGCTAACTAACTATACTACTACTACTACTACTACTACTACTACTACTACTACTACTACTACTACTACTACTACTACTACTACTACTACTACTACTACTACTACTACTACTACTACTACTACTACTACCACTACTACCACTACTACCACTACTACCACCACACTACCCACCACCACCACCACCACCACCACCACCACCACCACCACCACCACCACCACCACCACCACCACCACCACCACCACCACCACCACCACCACCACCACCACCACCACCACCACACCACCACCACCACCACCAAAAGTGGTGCTTGTATCACAAAGTGAACGATTCAGTTAAAATGTGCAGTTATCTGATATGATACATACCGAAGATTAGATTCCATTGCAAAAAGTCATTCTCGGTTCACCGTTACGTGAATATACAATTTCGCCATTCTCGTTGAATGCGGCGTCTGACCAGCTATTTTGCTAATTCCGATATAACTGTCCACTGTGACAGCGAATGCATGTCGTACTGTAGAATTCTTCTCGCCATTCCTGAGCAGTTAGTCCGATATAAATCACTGAACATTAACAGCGTAACGCACCGCGATGTCTCTATCATAGCAATTGTGTTCGGTGTGCTGTGCTATTTGGCCAATTAACAGTCTGTCGAGAAGTATTAGCATCAACCACACGTGTTAGCGATTATATATTATTTATAGCGATACAGCTCTATGTTTATGTTGATTGGGTGAGGTGTGATCAATTTAATATAATATATGCATGAATGTGTGCGCGTGCGTGTGTGTATGCGTACTTGTGTATGTGAGTGTGTGTGTATGTGTGTGTGTGTGTGTGTGTGTGTGTGTGTGTGTGTGTGTGTGTGTGTGTGTGTGTGTGTGTGTGTGTGTGTGTGTGTGTGTGTGTGTGTGTGTGTGTGTGTGTGTGTGTGTGTGTGTGTGTGTGTGTGTGTGTGTGTGTGTGTGTGTGTGTGTGTGTGTGTGTGTGTGTGTGTGTGTGTGTGTGTGTGTGTGTGTGTGTGTGTGTGTGTGTGTGTGTGTGTGTGTGTGTGTGTGTGTGTGTGTGTCAACGCGGGCGCAACGCGTTCGAAAGCTATATAGCGTTCCTCTGAACAACAATCGTGTTTGATGCGCGTCTGGGCAGGGTTTCTAAGGAGTTGTGTGCAACGGAAATGAATTTATTAATATTAATATTATTATCATATCATATCATATCATATCATATCATATCATATCATATCATATCATATCATATCATATCATATCATATCATATCATATCATATCATATCATATCATATCATACCATACCATACCATACCATACCATACCATACCATACCATACCATACCATACCATACCATACCATACCATACCATACCATACCATACCATACCATACCAGTAGTAGTAGTAGCAGTAGCAGTAGCAGTAGCAGCAGCAGCAGCAGCAGCAGCAGTAGCAGTAGTAGTAGTAGTAGTAGTAGTAGTAGTAGTAGTAGTAGTAGTAGTAGTAGTAGTAGAAGTAGTAGTAGTAGTAGTAATAGAGTAGTAGTAGTAGTAGTAGTAGTAGTAGTAGAAGTAGTAGTAGTAGTAGTAGTAGTAGTAGTAGTAGTAGTAGTAGTAGTAGTAGTAGTAGTAGTAGTAGTAGTAGTAGTAGTAGTAGTAGTAGTAGTAGTAGTAGTAGTAGTAGTAGTAGTAGTAGTAGTAGTAGTAGTAGTAGTAGTAGCAGCAGCAGTAGTACAGCTATTATGTAATCCACACTATTGTAAATGTTATGTCCGACATTTGCTACACGTGGACCACGTTTAAGGTTGGTGCGTCGACAATGTACTTTGTAACCCAATCGGGTCTGTTTCGGAGAACTGTCCGGGTCGATGTGTCCCCCGCGGCCCCCTCTCGGTCCGACACCTCGCGTGACTGTCAGCACCAGGTGCTTCGGTTACCGATGGCTACGGGCTGAGATACAGGTCTGAACATCTCGCGTGCAGCACCCTTGACCACGTCAAGCGGACAGCCACATGCCGACACACGGCACGTCTTGGTGGAACCGTCCGAGGTCAAACCGAGAGTACTAATTGTGTTCGCTGTCAGTGTTTGGTCCAGTTCTTTGAGAGATTTGTTGGTTTCTATGTAAAATTATAAATTTCTTAAATTTACAATGAGGACTCTTTTAAGAATGCCTTAAAGACGCTATATTTTATACAATACTTTGGCTGATGCAGCGATAATTAAATGAAGATACAATTTGTGAATGCATCGAAGAGAACAATACTTCTACCTTAAATGACCCTTTTATTTATGTTTTTTTAGTCTTCTATATTTATTTTTGTATTTATGTTTTTATTAGTCTGTCTATATGCACTTTTATATAATGTGCAGTTAATTTTTTAATTGTACGTTTGGGTAATTATTTTTAAGGAAGTGGCATGTAAAGCGCCCTGAATAGTTTTTTTTAGCTAGATTTGGCCCTATATAAGTTTATTTATTTTATATTATATCTTAATTGTGTTATGTCGGAATCGTATAAGGGGGTGGCAAAGTGGCACACGTAATTGACCTCATAAACACTAATTAAGGATTAACTGATAGCAAATAGAAAGATGAATAAATAAATAAATAAAATAACAAATGTAAAAAAGCAAACTTTATAGGCAGGAGGGGAGAAGGGGTGGGTGGTATTTGGGGCGGGGTGACCTTTGCGATCCATTGGAAAACTAATGCACTAATCATCTACACCTCCACCAGGTGGAGCCAGTAGGTTTTTGCACAACCCCAGAAAATCGCAGGTGCAGAGGCGAAATCACGCAATCGTTATAACGACGCATCGCATTTTCACTACGTTGAGTAAACACATTGACAGGTGATCAATGTTTTTCGGGTCATTGTCTCACTCACCGAAGTGACAACGTTGAGTTTAATACGAATGTCATCTTACATTCATTTCAGTTTTCGCACTAAACATTAGACCAGTATTTGGCAAATAAATATTGGTATTACCAGACACTCGTGAATCGCACTCTAATTTGATCACGTACTGTGTACATGTGGGTGTCTACACACATAACAAAGACCGTTACGTGAAATATTTACGACAGCTTCTGGCGTGGCGTCACTGCTGATTTGGGTGGCTAATTGTGTGTAATGTTGAGCCACTTTCGCCCCTAAATCCTCAACAGGATTGATAATGAAAGTGAAAGTGTCTTGTGTGCGACGATCCCATACTGTATAGGCAGCGGTGGATATTTGTGTACAATAAGCACCGCGCATTAATTTCAGCGTGGCTGAATGCTTTCCAGACAAGTTGATATTGATCAGCCAGGGCTAAGACGTAAAGCGTTTTATTGGTGTAGTTATTAAACTAGGGTTAAATTTACCCACGAATGGTATCTTCCATTAAGCGTCTGTGGGATGTGAAATCCTGCTTTCGTTCGTAATGACACATAACTATAATTATGCCTGAACTATAATTGTGTAGTCATTAATTTAACCTGTTCCTATACAATCGCCATCCCCCGTAGCTAGACTCCTGCCTTTGTCAAATATCCACAGGAACTTCCAAATGTGAAAACATCTGTGAATATGCAGCGATTTATATTTTTATGACAAGATGGCGAGAATTAAATTATAATCACACTATGATGTGGCTGTTACTAAATGCAAGTCATCATGTAATACAGCTTGCAGTATCACCGTGCATTTGTGTGTAGCGTAATATAATGCTTCGTGAACCTGTAGCATTTAGGTCGTTTTTGTCAGCAACTGGCATTTAGCGAGTGAGTTAATCGTCGGAAGGTAATGTTTCATAAGGTCGTAGGTCAATGGTGGGACTGTAGCGAAGACAAGCCACGGTATTAATGAAAACGTGCATGCGTGCTTGTGTTTTGGTGCGTGTGCGTGTGTGTGTGTGTGTGTGTGTGTGTGTGTGTGTGTGTGTGTGTGTGTGTGTGTGTGTGTGTGTGTGTGTGTGTGTGTGTGTGTGTGTGTGTGTGTGTGTGTGTGTGTGTGTGTGTGTGTGTGTGTGTGTGTGTGTGTGTGTGTGTGTGTGTGTGTGTGTATATGTGTGTGTATATGCGTGTGCGCGCGTGCGTGTGTGCGCGTCTGTATGTATGTGTGTGAAAGAGAAACTTATCCGATCAAATGTTTATGTTTAATGTTTGTTTTAAGCTTATTGCATGAAATGTTAACACCAGGATAAGATTTAATCTTAATCAAAGAGAAAACGCATTCACCGTCTTACCTGCTAAGACAGTTTCCCAGTCGCTATGGGTCGATACACACCGTCATGTTCCAGCACTGGATGTTGGCTGCCATTTCTTATTCAAATGATAGCCTTTGCTATCCTCCATTGCAGGAGAGGCGCACACAAACACAGAATAACTGATACGAAAGGAATAGTTAGTTAATTTTGTTATTATAAAAGAGTAAGAAGGCGGATTATTTATGCGTTTGTTCCATTAAAAGGTTCTTTGTGACACGAGAGGGATTCTTTCGTACCCCAAATTATAACGAATAGGGCCTCGTTGAGCATGTACATACTCTTTGTAATATACGCAGTGCTGCTAATTATTTCATGTAATTCTAAGCTGTGATGTCATTAGAGTTATGTTTTATCAGTTACAAATATTCATGCCATATATGGTTAGCATAGGCGGATGTAGCCCAAACTAGAAACTCCGCGACACGAAATGAATTTTTTTCGATATATTATTATGGACATTAATCATTAATAAAACATAATTCTAATGGCATGAAGGCATGGGGTTACGTGACATGGTTACATTAAACAAACATTGTATACAATACAATTAGTTTTATATTATCAAAGAATCCCGTTTCATTATAATTTGGGACATGAACGAATCCATTTCGTGTGGGAAAGAATCCCTTTAAACCCCAAGGGAAGAGATGTTCGCGTGTTCATAGCGAATAGATATTTAAATGGATGTCTAACGATGAAGCTGAAGATGACTCCTTTATACGTGTCTTTTTCGCGCAGAGCAATCTGCAAATACTGTTACTGCAACAGCACACCTTTTCGTACGTAGCATCCTTGAAACGCTTCCGCGATACCTTGATCTAAACTCGAAATGTGATATCTATGATTCGAGAGACAGCGTGCTACTGCTGATTGGAATCGGCGTTCATGATTATTTACGTCACGTCTCTAGGTCATGGTGACATTGGAAGACACTCGTGATTATATATTAAGTGCAGGTATTATCATTCGTTTTTTTTTTTAATTCTTTAAATTAAAATGACTGGTTAAATGTTTCGCTCTCAATGGGATTGTGAGGGTTTTCTGTACATACTTCAAATGCAAAATTGTCAAATGTTGTTGAAATGTTTGCAAGCTATAATATGGGATTATGATGTGTTCTGCCATGCACATTCTATGCGACAATTGTCAAGCATAGCATCGTTTACACACATGCACGCAAACACGACCACACGCACACACACGCACACCACACGACACACGCACACGCACACGCACACGCACACGCACACGCACACGCACACGCACACGCACACGCACACGCACACGCACACGCACACGCACACGCACACGCACACGCACACGCACACGCACACGCACACGCACACGCACCACGCACACGCACACGCACACGACACACGCACACGCACACGCACACGCACACGCACACGCACACGCACACGCACACGCACACGCACACGCACACGCACACGCACACGCACGCACACACAGCACACACACACACACGCACACACATGCGACACACACGCACACACACACACACGCACACACACACACACGACGCACGCACGCACGCACGCACGCACGCACGCACGCATGCGCTTTTCGTTCCATGCATGACCTTAATAGTATCCACCTAAAGCTGGCCACAATTGTTCTCACGCTAAATCTCACAAGTCGACATACAGGGAATATGACAAGTACAAATTGAAATATTCACACGCCTCATTCATAGATGATGAGGCGTTGGCGTTCAACCAGTAACTGCTGCTTGTTAA
>JAODUO010000210.1:25000-150000 GCA_025642075.2 Ridgeia piscesae | reverse complement strand
TATATATCCACCCTCTCTCTCTCTATCTATCTCTCTCTCTATCTCGCTATCTCTCTCTCTCTCTCTCTCTCTATCTCTCTCTCTCTCCTCTCTCTCTCTCTCCTCTCTCTCTCTCTCTCTCTCTCCTCTCTACTCTATCATCCTCTCTTCTGTCTCTCTCTCTCCATATATATATATATATATATATATATATATATATATATATATATATATATATATATATATATCGCACCCTCTCTCTCTCTCTATCTATCTCTCTCTCTATCTCGCATCTCTCTCTCTCTATCTCTCTATATATTTCTCTCTCTCTCTCTCTCTCTCTCTCTCTCTCTCTCTCTCTCTCTCTCTCTCTCTCTCTCTCTCCCGCTGCCATTCCACCTGTTGTAATCTAATCTCGTGTGGCTCCCCCGTCGCCGTAGGCCGACGAATTCGACATGCGCCGCATGGACCAATACTGGCTGATCTACGGCGACAACAGGACGTTAGTGGAGGTCATGACCTTACTCGAGGTCACCGATAACATCGCCATCATTACACCGGAGACAAAGCTCGGAGATTCGTGGGAAGACATCCAACAGGTCAGTCACCTTTACCTAAATAGTTCATGAAATCAATGCGAACTAAATACTTATCCGGCATGTCGTTTCTTTGACAACTGATCGCTTGAATCCGTTTGACAGGCGAATATCCGTCGACTCTCACGTGTTCTCGGTGAGGTAGTCACGAATCACGACCGGTGGCGACCTCCCACAGCAGTCAGTGGAAGCAGTTGCATTTCTCGGCATTCCCGCAACTCCACGGAGCGCCTCCTGGCGAATATACAGGTGCGTCAGCAGTTGTAGACCCCCACATATCTCGTGAAGGTATCATTGTTCTGGCGATGGTCAAGCTTGCGCATGTTATTGTATGTTACAATTGTCCTCTGAAACTTAACAATCGCAGTAACCATTCGCGCGTGGCAAATACTAGGGGAAATATTGGCTTTTGCGTACACAGATAGCCATAATCATGTTACCACCTTTTTGTGATCGAACGAAATGGGCTGACTAAGAAACACTTTAAGCTGTCAATAAATGCAATAATATTTCTTTACAAAAGAGGGGTCCTATAACACAGTTAATGCACCTCTATTGTAGACATTTATGGCACGTGTCTTTAACGATTCCACCTAGGAAAGTCTGACGTCGAACTACAATGAAACGAATACCACCGAATATTCCATCTACAGCTCGGTCGAAAGGAAGTGCAACACCACGCCTACCATGAATCTCGTCGGAACGTCATCAACATCCGGGCCACTGCACATGCGCGATGAGCTTTTCCCAAATTCAAAAACTGATTTCCGAAATCAGCTGTTCATTGTCACGACGCTTGATGTAAGTCGTTTGTTCGTTCGTTCGTTCGTTCGTTCGTTCGTTCGTTCGTTCGTTCGTTCGTTCGTTCGTTCGTTCGTTCGTTCGTTCGTTCGTTCGTTCGTTCGTTCGTTCGTTCGTTCGTTCGTTCGTTCGTTCGTTCGTTCGTTCGTTCGTTCGTTCGTTCGTCCGTCCGTCCGTCCGTCCGTCCGTCCGTCCGTCCGTCCGTCCGTCCGTCCGTCCGTCCGTCCGTCCGTCCGTCCGTCCGTCCGTCCGTCCGTCCGTCCGTCCGTCCGTCCGTCCGTCCGTCGGAACGTCATCAACATCCGGGGCCCCTGCACTGCGCGTGAGTTTTCCCAAATTCAAAATGTTTTCCCAATCGCTGTTTTTGTCACGACCTGTGTGTCGTTGTTCGTTCGTTCCCTTCGTTCGTTCGTTCGTTCGTTCGTTCGTTCGTTCGTCGTTCGTTCGTCGTCGTTCGTTCGTTCGTCGTTCGTTCGTCGTTCGTTCGTTCGTCGTCTCGTTCCGTCGTCGTCGTCTTCGTTCGTCGTCGTCGTCGTCGTTCGTCGTCGTCGTCGTCGTCGTCCGTCCGTCCGTCCGTCCGTCCGTCCGTCCGTCCGTCCGTCCGTCCGTCCGTCCGTCCGTCCGTCCGTCCGTCCGTCCGTCCGTCCGTCCGTCCGTCCGTCCGTCCGTCCGTCCGTCCGTCCGTCCGTCCGTCCGTCCGTCCGTCCGTCCGTCCGTCCGTCCGTCCGTCCGTCCGTCCGTCCGTCCGTCCGTCCGTCCGTCCGTCCGTCCGTCCGTCCGTCCGTCCGTCGGTCGGTCGTGCGTGCGCGTCGCTGCCGTCGCGTGCGCGTCGCGTGCGTGCGCGTGCGCGTGCGCGTGCGCGTGCGCGTGCGCGTGCGCGTGCGCGTGCGCGTGCGCGTGCGCGTGCGCGTGCGTGCGTGCGTGCGTGCGTGTGTGTGTGTGTGTGTCTGTTTGTGTGTCCTCCTGACAGCGAGACTGTCTAGAGACTGTTCAGTCACGTGCATGTCGGCTGTCTGTCTCACTAGTCACGTGATCCCATCTTGCGTGACAATTGATGAAAACTTGCTGATATAACTTTTTTAGACAGTCACATGTTGGAAATTCACTTCGTATTAATATAATCAATAAAACTGACCCGAATAGTAAGGTGACCGTACAAGCGGAACTAATTTCCTGTTCTGTTGCTACGGAAACACTTTGGAACTGTCCCAGCATAGCCATAACCCCGAGGCGGCCGTATTAGCAAAGTGACCTTAAAGCGAGGGTCGACTGTATTTTTTCTTCAGTTTTCCATCTTCCAAACGAAGGTCCTTCTGGACAATGGAGAGGTCCGCTGGAAGGGCATCACCTTTGACCTTCTCGAGCTGCTCGCCAAAGATCTCAACTTCCGGTAAGACATCGGCTTCATGCAGTCAATACATCCTGTCTGCGGTGACGGCGACACGTCGATGCTACCGGGCAGTGAGGACGCGGCTCACCGCTCCTCTGTGTGACGTCATCACTCTTATAATTACCGATATTCTAAACTAAAGTATTCTTTTACATAGCGCAGTATCCAGACCTCGGCAATCTTCAAGGTTTTACACTTTACTCCCTGGCAGACCTGTTCAATCAAACACTATCTCGACTTCTCTGAGAATTCCGGTTGTCTGCTATTAGACTGCCATATTTTTTCATTTATTAACATGTTCTATGCAAGATTCATAGTCATGACATCTAAGGAAAACGTCAATCAGGATGAATTTGGTGGTCCGGTACCGTAGCAATGGTTACCAATAACAAAACGTGACCGATATATCCTATCGGTTGTCAGACAGATTGAATACGCCAAATTAAGTTATACAAATCCGTGACCAACGGACCGACTGTTTCATTTGCGACACCCCTGGATTCATTGCTGCAAAACCTGCGGTAAGAACCATAGAATTAATATAAACCATAATCAATAAGACGTAATATGATCACCTTACCGGACTCAACAGTACCGCAAGCGCTCCATTTCTGGAACATGCCGTACTCGATTACAAATTACAACAATCAGGTCGCCGTTATTCGTAACTCCTATATCGATTTAACGCTGTTGTCATTGGCATCGTTATCGTTTGAGAACAGTATTCGCAAGATTTCAAAGAATAATGCGCAACACATACTCAGTGGTGACAGAGATACGTCGGACAATGGTGTCTCGACGTTGTTGATTGCTTCTTGTGGTCATGTTTTCAACGTTCTTTGTTCGTGTCTTCCTTTGAGAACCTGATGACGTGTG
The DNA here is from genome assembly GCA_025642075.2 of Ridgeia piscesae. Taxonomy (NCBI): domain Eukaryota; kingdom Metazoa; phylum Annelida; class Polychaeta; order Sabellida; family Siboglinidae; genus Ridgeia; species Ridgeia piscesae. The sequence goes on along the minus strand of JAODUO010000210.1, from coordinate 146,358 downwards.
TGTGTGTGTGTGTGTGTGTGTGTGTGTGTGTGTGTGTGTGTGTGTGTGTGTGTGTGTGTGTGTGTGTGTGTGTGTGTGGTGTGTGTGTGTGTGTGTGTGTGTGTGTGTGTGTGTGTGTGTGTGTGTGTGTGTGTGTGTGTGTGTGTGTGTGTGTGTGTGTGTGTGTGTGTGTGTGTGTGTGTGTGTGTGTGTTGTGTGTTGTTGTTGTGTGTGTGTGTGTGTGTGTGTGTGTGTGTGTGTGTGTGTGTGTGTGTGTGTGTGTGTGTGTTGTTGTGTGTGTGTTGTGTGTGTGTGTGTTGTGTGTGTGTGTGTGTGTGTGTGTGTGTGTGCGTGCGTGCGTGCTGGTGCTTGTGTGCGTGTGTGCGTGTGTGCGTGTGGTGGGTGCGTGGGTGCGTGGGTGCGTGGGTGCGTGCGTGCGTGCGTGTGTGTGACGGTAAATGTGTGTATGTGTGTCTGTCTGTCTGTCTGTCTGTCTGTGTGTGTGTGTGTGTGTGTGTGTGTGTTGTGTGTGTGTGTGTGTGTGTGCGTGCGTGCGTGCGTGCGTGCGTGCGTGCTGCGTGCTTGTGTGCGTGTGTGCGTGTGTGTGGGTGCGTGGGTGCGTGCGTGCGTGCCTGCGTGTGTGTGACGGTAAATAGGTCAGCTGAACAATTCACGACTAAACTTAGAAAGAAACGGCCGCTGAACATTATGTAAGTTTCGTCAGCCCATTCTGTCGGGTACACCACACCCCCCTTAACCTTAACCTTAACCTACGTAATAAGGCATTTCCTGCAATTCAAAAAAAATCTAAATACAATCAATATTTCCGTTTAATGTATTTGTAATGTACGTTCAATTTTTATAATACATGTTATCTACTTTTTATAATATTTAAGTAGTTAGCCTTGTGTTACCTATAAACGCAGTTATACATATGCAGTTTAACCACAATCAATTCCCATAAAATAATTTACATATGCTTTATAATTATCATTTGCATTGCTATGACTGTATACATATAAATAATTGCTATTAGTAGTATATTCTTTGCAATGTGAATTATTATTATTATCATTATTATTTTATTGCTAACTTATTTCAAGCAACACATTGTTTTACCCTTCCTCCGTCGTAATAATAAAAGGTATTTGACGCAGACGTTGGCGAAAACAGTGTTAAATGAACATTTCACACAAGCGACCGCTTGTTCTCAATATATATCCTCATACATTTTCTGAAGGTTGAATGCCCTTTTCAACATGCGACTGTTTATTCCCGTGTGCGAAAAACAATTGTTTTATCAGTGCCTTTGATCCCGTACTCATTCTCTTTGGGTTCCTCTCGCGCCCTGTGCAACGCGAGTGAGTGGATGATGATGTCGTTGGCAGGTACAAAGTGGTGGAGCCTCCAGATGGACAGTGGGGGATCGCCGACGACAAAGACGAGTGGAACGGAATGATCCGCCAGATTCTCAACAAGGTGGGTATACTGTCAAACATAATGCGATTAATGCTCAACTCTACAACTGTCTACACCTCCATCAGTTTAATTGCAACAGACGAAGGTACAACAAACTATATCCCGGCCATGACATGTCTATTTTTTTCACAATCAATCTAAAACAATGTCGAGTGATCAATACGCCAATGACGACGACAACTTTGCAATAAGGAAGATTAATTTTTGAAGCCGACATAATGGATATATATAACAATTAGTGTTGGTATGTTAGAAAGTATTCATATCTTGCGGGAGCTTAATACATGGACATTAATTGTTTACTAAAAAGTGTAACAAAATATGGCGGACTCCATTTTCGTCGTATCCAGGGAAACGCCTAAGGCCGCCACCTTCTGATTAAATCACGTAACTGGCCGTCAATATATTCCGGTAGACGGCATGCTTGTCACAATCACTTCATAACGCAATTCTAGCCGTGTGTGTGTGTGTGTGTGTGTGTGTGTGTGTGTGTGTGTGTGTGTGTGTGTGTGTGTGTGTGTGTGTGTGTGTGTGTGTGTGTGTGTGTGTGTGTGTGTTATATATATATATATATATATATATATATATATATATATATATATACACCTGCACGTTGTTTCCTATCTCCGTGTCTGTGTCTGTTGCCGTTCACAGGAAGTCGACTTCTCTGCGTCGTCTCTGTTCGTCACGCACTCTCGGATGGAGGTGGTCGACTTTGCCGCCCCCTACTTCCGGGACAGCATCTCCATCCTCATGCAGCGACCGCACAAAGTATGCATCTCAACCGTGGCTGGGGTGGACCCAGAAACTTGAATAAATATACATGTTTTTTTTTTTAAACAATATCTGACAAAAGCCATCATTAAACGAGAAATTATTCGCTATTGTACTGTTTAGACAGAACGTTCAGTTTAGAAAGCGAATGAGAGCGAGAATATCCCAACATTAGAGGAAATGAAAAGTAGCGAACTTCTGGTTAATAATTACCACCGAGGATTATTCCTGGTCGCCAAACAAACCAATGTATAAAGTTGCATTCTTAATTACACTAGTATTGTTAACAATGCATGTACGACAATGACAATACTTTCTTATACATAATTCAAAAAAAAGAAAATTCACTGGTCATTATGTCTAGTCGTGGAACTGATAAACGACACGTGACATGCCGATATCAGTATTCGTCTTTTGCGTCCTCTGAAACGAAGCATTATATGAAAGAAAGTGCACATTGTGTCGAGTAATGTGATAGACTTTGCACGGAGATTGGTTACGGAGTGTGTACCTTAAAAATTGGACGATCTTAGAATACAAATATTATCTCGTCTGCCCTCTCCAGACGGTCAGTATGATGTCCTTCATGCGTCCACTGTCTTACCACGTGTGGCTGACGCTGGCCAGCTCCGTGGTGGTCGGAGGTGTAGCGCTGTGGTTCATCTCCCGAACGTCACCGGCGCATGACCAAAACGTCACGCGTGACCGAACACGTGACATCGCCGCGCATGGCTGCGCATCAGACGGGCTCATAGACCTGCAGAATGCATTGTGGGTCGTCTTCGGCGCCTCGGTGTTGCAAGGTGGGACAATTTCGGACAGAAAACTCTTTTATTGTTTACAATATATATATATATATATATATATATATATATATATATATATATATATATATATATATATATATATATATATGTAGCAGTGCGTAATTATAACAAAGTTAATATAATTAATGCGACGTCACAAGGTAACATGATTCGCTCTGATGGTTCAGTTAACGATGACACTTGTGTTTCCTGACCAAAGATAAGAGTTTACGGTGTATACGCTGCATAGATTTTAAAATAAATTTAATGAGAATTAATTCAGACCATTGCTTTTTATGTATTGCCTGACATTAATCAAGAATAATCGTCGTCGGCATCATTATTTTTGTTGTTGTTGTTGTTGTTGTTGTTGTTGTTGTTGTTGTTGTTGTCACATTTGTTTTAAGTTGCCTGTTAGGTAATCATAAAATTGTCTTTTTGTCGTTGTTCTCATCATCGCTATTGTCGTTGTTGTCATCATCGCTGTTGTCGTTGTTGTCATCATCACTAATGGTGTTGCTTCTCCCTCTGTGGTCGTTCTATCGCTTCCTATCTCAGGCATACTTCTATTGAGCGTTCTAATCGCCTTCATCTCTGACTTCTGAAAACGTGCGAAATACACTACCATTTGAAATGCGCAGCGTACTAACTTTTTTGGTGCCATTTTTAATCATGGCTGTTATTTTCACAGAAAAAAGTTATGTTAAGTAGTAATGTTTATGTTAAGTATTACTGTTTTAGATGAACCCTGTGGTTTGGTTAAATACATTTATTTATCATATTTTATAGTACGCATGACCTTATTTAATGTATATTTTGTTTCATTTATGTGTTAATAGAATAGGCGAAAGTGTGACGTAAAATAGAAATGACGTGCGCGTGTTTACCTTGGAACTTTGGATAGCGCAGTTCACTCCCCACATCCCTCCCTCCGTCCTTCTCTTCCTCCTCTCTTCCTTCCTCCCTCTCTCCGTCCCTCTCTTCCTCCTCCCTACCTAGCGCTCTCCGTCCCTCTCTTCCTCCCCCTACCTCCCTCTATCCGTCCTTCTGTTCCTCCTCCCTACCTCCCGCCCTCTCTCCGTCTTATTTCGAAAGGTTTGCAATCGTATATAGTGAACGGGATGTTGGAGATAGGCTTCTATATCGCTGATGTACATTTGTATACGACAATTTTAGGTCAGCATAGGTTGATAGCTAAGTTTCCCCCAAGACGCCATTGACAGCGATATAATATTTAACAAGATTTAACAAGATTGCCACCTAGAGATTCAACTCTAGATGGCAGGTGGACTAGGAAGCCATTTGGCTTATCGAGAGTCCAACCTATCTATCTAAGTATACCCCGCCCGTCTTAGGTATATGTCGATTAAATATGGAAAGTATGCATGACCTTATTTAATGTATATTTTCCATTCGTATGTCGATTAAATATGGAAGGCATGAATGCATTTTGAGTTAATTGAACCTGCGACAAATGAGAGAACCTTATCCATAAATACAACATAGACATTAGTAATGGTTTCCCTCAATTTTATTGAACAGTAATAAACAATAAACATGGCAACGTAATGACTAATGTTTCAGTTTTAGAAGTTTGAGGCTGCTAACTTTCGGCGGTTAAACTACCCACACAAACACACTGATATATCCTTCCCCGTTCTCGCCGACACACCAACAACCTATATATATATAATATATATATATATATATATATATATATATATATATATATATATATATATATATATATATATATATATATATATATATATATATAATTAACTTTTTGCATCTCTAATCACGAGATACTGGTATTTATCAAATATTGTTATGATATTATATGATGTACATTTGTGTTTTAAATTGAATAAGTTGTGTCGTGCTTCAAAGCCCCTAGTGTCGTATATATGAAAGAAGTGTTATATCAGGATGATCGGTCAATTGCTGTCCATGAGTATTCAGACTAAATTCGGTGCTGGACACTTCAGTGTCACACCGTGGGCCAATTTTGTTTTAATTAAACATAACCAGTATCCAGGCTCATTAGTATAATTAAGAGAGATGCTAGGCTCGAGAACTATTTCCTCAGGCGTGCTCGCGCGGTTGACCGACGGAACGTGCCGACTCCTGTTGAATGAACAGGCGACTGAGTGCGGAGAATCTTTGTGGGGACCGTAACGTGCTGCCACCTCGCGAATGGATTAGAAATAATCAGAATGGTTTTTAAATTAATGTTTATTTCGACATCATGAATTTGTACATGTGTTTACGACAGTATATATTTGTAATTTCTTGTAGAAATATTGTCAGTTGAAGTGTTTATCCTAACACTTCCATGCCGACACTTTCAGTGCTAATAAATGTTTAAACTCTCGTTAATTCATGGTTACGGATCATACGCTGCTCCTTTGATAGGGTAAAAAGGAAACGTACACATTATACATACACTGCAGCGGCATCGCATAAACTCGCAAAGAACTAATACTCGTCGCGCTTACGTACAATTTTCTGCCCCCAAACACTGTCTCAGGTAAATCACTAAACTCATTTCAAAATAATGTTATCCAAAATTTTAACAATTAAGTCAGACGACGTAATGTGTCCCTAGGACATTTTGCCAGTTACAAATACAGATACAGATACATATTGGTAGTACATACTAAGTGTAGCTATTGAAAACCGACGCTAGCAACAACATTATGTATGATACAAAACACAAACCCCACCCTTTGTTGTTTGTCTCCAACTAGTCACACACCCCTTGCACACGTGCTACACCCCTTGCACACGTGCTACACCCCTTGCACACGTGCTACACCCCTTGCACACGTGCTACACCCCTTGCACACGTGCTACACCCCTTGCTATATATACTACACCCTCTGCTATATATGCTACAGTCCTTGCTATCTGTGCTATCCCAATTCGTATTAGTGTTTCACCCCTTGCTATCTACGCTACACTCTTTGCTATCTATGATACACCCCTTGCTGTCTACGCTACACCCCTTGCTATCTACGCTACACCCCTTTATATATATATATACGCTACACCCCTTGTTATCTACGCTACACCCGTTGCTATCTATGCTACACCCCTTGCTATCTATGCTACACCCCTTGCTATCTACGCTACACCCCTTGCTATCTACGCTACACCCCTCGCTATCTACGCTACACCCCTCGCTATCTACGCTACACCCCTTGCTATCTACGCTACACCCCTTGCTATCTATGCTACACCCCTTGCTGTATTCGCTCCACCCCTTGAAATATATGCTACACCCCTTGCTATCTATGCTACACCCCTTGCTATCAACGCTACACCCCAAGCTATCTACGCTACACCCCAAGCTATCTACGCTACACCCCTTGCTATCTACGCTATACCCCTTGCTATCTACGCTACATCCCTTGCTATATACGCTACACCCCTTGCTATCTATGCTACACCCCTTGCTATCTACGCTACACCCCTTGCTATCTACGCTACACCCCTTGCTATCTATGCTACACCCCTTGCTATATACGCTACACCCCTTGCTATCTACGCTACACCCGTTGCTATCTATGCTACACCCTTGCTATCTATGCTACACCCTTTGCTATCTACACACACACACACACACACACACACACACACACACACACACACATTATATATATATATTATATATTATATATATATATATATATATATTTTTTTATATATATATTTTATATTAATTAAACAATGTATTTATATATTTATTTAGCAAATTTATTTTACTATTTTACATTACATCAATACTTGTGTATTACGTTGAATGTTTATATTGACTAGTATATTGTGCAGCACCATAGAATATTACTGTATAAATGTGGCACTATATAAATTAATTAACACTTACATTTACACCCCCTGCTATCTGCCTCCACCCGCCTCTACATCCCCGGAGCCCTCTCTACGCCCCCGAGTCCTTCACCCGTCTTGTCTCCCCGCAGGCGGTACCTGGATGCCAACGTCTTCCTCTGGTCGTATCATCGTCGGCGCCTTCCTCATCTCGTCCGTGTGTATCGTCGCCTCCTACACCAGCAACCTCGTCGCCTTCCTCGCCGTCACCACCGTCGAGTTCCCGTTCAACACACTCGAGGAGATGGTCAAGCAGGACGAGTTCGACTGGGCAGTGGTCGACGGCGCGTCGCTGTACTCACATCTCAATGTGTGTATTACTAGCCGCATGGAAGTACCCTTACAAAAATACCATTCAAATACCACTGAATGGTACTAGGGGGTATTATGGCCAAGGGTATTTGAATGGTAATTGAATGATATTTTGGATTCTTTGTACCGTTCAATGGTATTGAATGGTATTTTAAATTACTAATGTCGGTCCCGCCTCGATTAGTCTCCCGACTGTCGGTTGGCTGCGTAACTACGCCGAGAAGACAGTCTGGTGGTTTCACCGGCGTTTGAATGTTATCCGCGGGGAGCTAACAATGCTGCCACCTCACGGATACTGGTTAATCCTGCTGTATATCCTATTTTATAAACAATTGCAAATTTGTATTTCTATTTATTGCTATGTTAATATAAGTTTAATTTTCAATAGTTTTTATAATACAGCATTATCTGATAAAAACGTATCGTTATTTAATTTGTTATTTCAAATTCGGGTTGAGAACCAATTAGCGTCTCTAGTCTCTAAACTAATCTGGGCTAAGGCCGCCCTGGCGGTTACATCGGTAGCCCATTAATTCCCCTGGCGGAGTTGAGGGGCTGACAAAGTGCTGCCATCTCACGGAGCCTGGTTAATCGAGGCTAGGGGAGGCTGGGTATTTGATGCAATCATTACCCCCAGTGTACACCTCGTGACTCCGGGATAGGACTAATTTCGGTCCCACCTCGATGGGGGCCTTAAAGAACAACTGATGACGACAGGCGTTCTATTTGTGGCCCCCTTGGCTTGGTGGTAAGGTCTTGAAAAATGCTGACTGTTTGAACGAGACCTCGTAATACGACAACACTGTGACCCCATTGTATAGGTCTGTATAGGTCTATCCAGTTAATTGAACGTCGCCAAGTGATGGGAAGAACTAGAACTAGAAAATAACGAACCGTCGAATTATTAACGATGTTATTTATGTGGAAACACTGACTCCTTAATTAATGGGATTCTTTGGTAATTTTAAACTCGTTATAATGTGCACGTTTTTAATCATTCCTGTCAAAATAATAATGTTATGTCATTCTGTGTCTTTATGTCATCACTTACGTTTTTTTATAATCGCTCTCACTCTCTCGCTCTCGCTCTCTCTCTCTCTCTCTCTCTCTCTCTCTCTCTCTCTCTCTCTCTCTCTCTCTCTCTCTCGCTCTCGCTCTCGCCCCTCTCTCTCTCTCTCTCTCTCTCTCTCTCTCTCTCTCTCTCTCTCTCTCTCTCTCTCTCTCTCTCTCTCTCTCTCCTCCTTCACGAGCCGTGCGTGTTGCAGAAGTCAAAGATGAAGCTCCTAAAGTCAGTCTTCGAGGGATTGAAGACAGTTGATTCGTACAAGACTGGTCTGTCCGAAGTACGCACAAACAGTAAGTGGCCAACCACAACCGGAAGTAGCCAACCACAACCGGAAGTAGCCAACCACAACCATTTCAACCACGAAGTAGACAGCGCGGTCCTTGTGCTAGTGAATAATTATTATACACAGTGAATTTTGAGTTATGAAGTAACGTGACACGGCCTGTCTATAATATCAAACAATACACGACGTTATTGTGTAAAATAACAAACAATACACGACGTTATTGTGTAAAATAACAAACAATACACGACGTTATTGTGTAAAATAACAAACAATACACGACGTTATTGTGTAAAATAACAAACAATACACGACGTTATCATGTAGAGCAGGGAACACGGAAGAGAATTAAAAAAAAGTTAATATGTAATAAACCTAACCGACCGGGAATGTTAATTTGCTGTGGATAAACCTCAAAGGATCAGTACGATTGCTTCAAAGACGACTATTGATTGTTCTGGCATCAGCCGTACTCAGATCTATCAACTGGGAATGGTAGCAACTCCTGCCGTCACCATAATATTCTTCATAGTTGTTTCAAATTGTCAGTTTGTATTCATTCTTAAAATGTATTGATTGAAACGATAGCCTTTGATTCTTTTAAAGATTTTTATTCCAAGTGTAAATGTATATTATTATTATTTTATATAGCACCATATTTATACAGTAATATTCTATGGTGCTGCACAATAGACGAGTCAATATAAACATTCAACGTAATACACATATATTAATATCATATAAAATAAATCAGCTAAATAAGTATATAATTGCATTTTTTAATTAATAAAAAATTTATAATAAAAAATAGTAAATAAATAATATGATTTAAATTAATTAAAATGATTTTTTAGTACAAACATCCGACGTAGACTAAATAGTTATCTAAACATACTAACATAAATGTGCAACCATAAGTTAGTTGTAGACTACACCAAAATAGTGAGTTTTTAATTTCCTCTTGAAAACGCCAACGTCGTTGCAGCTGCGTACATCTTTTGGTAATGACTGCCACAATGTTGGTGCAGCCTCTCTAAATGCCCGATCTCCCAGAGTTTTTCTCTTTGTTCTGGGCACAACAAGGTTAAGTCATCCTGTGATCTTAATCCATAATGGGTGATTCTAAGAATCAGCATTTCAGATATGTACTCTGTCCATGACCATGTAAAGAATTAAACGTCAGTAAACATACCAAACACACGGTGTCGTTCATCTGCAGGTAAGTTCGTCTTCCTCTCCGAGAGAGGTTGGTTCAACGGCTTCCAGAATTGCAACCTGACGATGACCAGCGAAGATTTCTTCTTCAACGACGTTGCATTTGCACTGCCGAAGAACTCTTGGTACACGGACATCTTCAGAGAAAGGTACCGTCGAATAAAATGTGCTGCAGCGTAGTGGGTACGTCAGTGGTACAATAAGGCAAAGATAGCCCTACCGTGGTATAAACGATAATCCAGCAGGTAGAAAAATACAACGTTATTACAACGTAATAAGCCCACCGATAAACTGGTGCTTAACATAATCCGTGCGTCGCTTACTGTGACATCGCCTGTGATGTAGATTCTATGAACGCTGTTTTGATAGGAGGCCTAATTGTTACAAACTGTCAATTAACAACATTGTTGCACACAACCATGCGCGACAAAAGCCTGTATCTACGCCGCTAATTGTCAAATCTGTCCAGTGTCAGTCAAACTTCAGATTGGTCGATATTTGCGTTCAGATGTTAGCACTAGTCTTTGCTTTGTTGTAAAATGTTACAGAAATTGTTTTGTTTGAACGATGTAGGCCACATTCTTTTCCGATACACCGATTTGGCAATTGCTCTCTGGGGCTTTCATTTGCCACGTGTTATTGTATTTGAAAGGTTGTTGTGCAAACAGTTTGTCAAGAAATCGAACTCTCTGAATTCCTAAGCACCAAACTGGCGTGGACACATTACTGTTTAGTAGAGACACCGCGAGTTATTTTAAAGGGCAAAAAAAGGCAACGGTTTCGTATCATACACTTAATAGAGTTTCTACAAACTAACAATTTCCACATATATTCAATTTTTTAACGTCAGCGGTTTACTCAGAATGTGACCTTAAAGTCTAAAAATCTAAAGAAATCCATGATGGCCTAGACACCACCATCTTAACCGGTGACGTATTCGTTTGGCTTGGCCTGGCCAATAAGCGCGCGGCATTCTAGGTCTCTGCTGAGGCCGGTCAGCTTCCTGCGACGTCAGTACGCTTGCCTACGGCACAACAACATCGAGTCTTCGTTTAGTTGGCGTGACACGTAGCAGCTGCCTAGACCTAAATCTGTGGTCAACAAGTAATTATGAAGTAGACATACATCACCAGTGGATGGAATAAGATCCAACAAAACGTCGCCGACCGTCGTCTTCTTACCGGGGCAGGGCTGACAATATTTAGCCATGGATGGACCGAAAAGCTAAACCGTCGAAGCAACGCATATATCAAGCTGGCCGAGACATCAATGATCAGATCGCAAGAAGGTTAGTATGATGTACTATTTTTTCTGTGTATTTAATTGTTTTTTTGCAGACGTCAAGCACACGTAACGTTTTTGTGCTGTTAAAAGTAGTGTTGACCGCCGTAGACCGGCTATCGATTGATGATGGCTCGGTCATCGATGTGTTGACGAAGCCCGATGGCGATGTCCATCGATGACAGCTAATCTGTTTCTATTGTATCACGTCCACATGTGTAAAGACTAAGATATACTTGAACCAAGTTAGGGCAATAGCAAAATTTATATCATCGCATAATTTAGTACAATGCAGAATTAATAATTTAGCCATTAGAAGAAACTTGAATAACTGAACTTGAGCACGACACGTCTCATGGGTGATAATGTGTCATCGGCGGAGGGACCGTGGCCTTGGATTGTCGTTGGCACTTCTTCGTAAATTCAGTAACCGCTCATAGTGACATAGACATTTATTTCCATCGATGTAAATGTAGACTATGTCAGAGTAAGGTGACATTGATTAATACAGCTAGTAAAACTTATGATCAGTGTGTTCAGATATATGCTAAAAAACAATGAAAATTTTATGATGCTGAAAACTATAAATTCAGTCAGTATTTATTTAAACATTAAGTTTTTACAAAGTTTTGTTAGTTGCATTTTCTGTTAGTTTCCAATTATGAGATACACATCTGACTATATTTATCATAATTTTATCAAGTTTCTGCATGCACTTTCAAAATTAGTTTCACCTTCGAGTAGCAGTATTTATGACTGTTTAATGGCTGGTGGAATTCAATGATTGTTTGAAATCCATGGACAGTTGCTGCAGGCATGTTTTAAACTAAATCTTCATTTAAACTACTCATTTTATCTGCAACAAGTTGTGTTTATTTTGATGTTTTATTAGCTTTTTAGATGTGACGTCGGATCTATTGTCACCTGTAAGTGATAATTGAAAAAAGATAAGTTTTATTCTAGATAATTATATAGTGAAAATTCATAAACTTGATTGATATTGTCTGCTGCATTCTCACAATATGGCTGGGTTTCTCAATTTCTGGTAATCTCATATGAATAACCAGAGGAAATGCCAATTAGGTGATGATGGAATTAATTATTTCACATTCCTTTGTTGTTGGTTACAGAAAACAGTGATTGTGGCACACACACGCATGTGCATACGCTGCAATTGTTGAGGAAGAAGATACGACAATGTATCTGGAGCAAAGTTCAGCAGCATTCAATGCGCTGCCTGAAGTCAGTCATCACAGCACGGCACTTTCTGGGAGCCATTCCCTAGCTCACTAAATTCTGTCATACTGGCCAGTGGAGGTGTATCAGAGTTACCTGCCCCAAGAGACAGCACTTCTATGAAGGTATGACAGCAGTCGTAACTACAAGGGGACTTTTGCGACAAGAGGACTTTTGCGATAAGTTGCATTTGAATCCTTGCTTGTACAGATCTCTTCATATTGTCACCAAGTTATATAAAGTAGCACAAAGTAATTGCAGTATTGTTTCATATTTCTAAGATAATACAGGTATGGCATTTGAATGAACTCCTAGTAACGGTGTCATGGGGGGGGGACAAAACACAGCTGTAAACACTTATGAATACAGCTACTTGTGTAATTAATAACTTCTCGGTTTTTGATAAAATAAAATAAATAACACGTCATTATCACTGAATGTATTAAAATATAATATAAAAATACACAAAAATACAGTCACTGTATATACATGATACAAAGTGAAACAGTAAGATTAGAACAACAAGTGATAATTGGGAGTGGAATGTGATAGTGGAATTCCTGGTCAATGTGTTGTTATTTAACTAATGGTTACTAATTTGGCTAATGTTTGGTTACTAAAACAATGACTTCTTACATGATTATCAAATGAAATTACAAAAAATTATTACATGTTTATAATCATGTAGAAAAAGTTTCAAAGTTGTCTAAATACTAATCAGTTAATGCAAGCACTATATTCATTGTAGGAATGAAATCACGATTGATGATATCTGCTGTTGCGGGGAATTATCGGCCACGTCTTGTCCCATGCATCCCTGTTAACACAGATGTCATCTTCGAGAAACAATGATTAAACTGGAGGTTGCGCAACAGAACACAAGTCCGACATAACCATCTACCCATGTTGATGAGCCACATAATCCATGTGGTGATGGGAAAAGTTACACTGCCACTAATCACTGTACCAACAGGGGTTGCTTGATCGGGGCAAATGTGCCAAAACCGAGTAAGGAAGATATGCGGGCTGCATGGCTCAATCGTTTTGTACATTAGTCAAGTCTTCGAGAGCAAAGTGATATCCCTCGTGCTGCTCTCCAAGCGAGGACAGGGAACTTTGTCCTGATTAGGTGGCTGGTGCATGCTGGCAGTACTCGATGAACACTCCGGCCCAACTTGCTGTGAACCCACCAGTAAACATGAGCAACCTGAAATAAACGTGTTCAGATAAATATACATATGACATTGTAAATAAGATATAAATTAATCAATGATCCTTTTAACTTAAAATATATCATTAAAACATGTGGTGCTTTTTAAGAAATAAAATAAATATGTGGCAGTATTAGAGCATATTGCATCAAATGTTGACAATATGCACTTTTAAATCGCTGTGTGGCATTAGAAACCATTGAGGGTCTATTTCTATAATTTGGAATAAAATGAATTAGGGTATTGCTAGTAAGCTCAAGAAATGTTTATTAATTTGATTGAACCATTCTGAAAGCTGTCAAACATAAACATCTTGTCTAAAACCTCTAATGACAATTCCAGTCCCTGCATTCACATATTTGGGTTGTCATCTCATAATGGATAATCAGAGAAAATGTCAATTAGATTATTATTGTGAAAAGACTAGGCACTATAATTTACTCTATGATCCATTCTATACTTTGGGCAGTAGTAGGAACTATGCACTATGTTCACAAATATACCTGCCATTTTCACTACATAACAATTATAATGGTTCCATGTGTTGTATCTATAAGTAATGATAACTATTATTTTTTTATTTATAGTGCTACTTTGTTTGATGTTGTATTGTTGCTTCTTATTTGATGCATTAACGTTTATTGAAACACAATTATATAAAAATGTATGCACAGTGTACTTACTTGTGTGTTGATGGATCTAGTTGCCAGTTATCTATCTGTATATGGTTCAGTGCAACCAATACATTCCGAAGCACCAGTTTCTCGAAGCAGAGAATTTCAAATCCGACTTTTCGTAATACACAGCAGTCCACCTGTAATAAAAAATCGAACATTAAGAAATGTTTTATATGAATCATTGCAAACATGGATTATTATTCTGAATGAACATAATTTCACAAAGCATGAATTCTGACACATTTCCTGTATTCATCTCGTCACTAATATCTCTGGGTTCTTTGAAACAAACTCATTATCTATGTTTATAAATGAATCCATAAGACACATGCAAAATGATGAGAAGATAACCCTGCAGTTTATGTTCAAATAAAATAATCTTAACTGCATGCCATTGCTGTGTAGGCGGTGCATTTAGATCATGATATATGAATCAATATAGCTGCTATTATTACAAATGTGATGGGTGTCCACACCTGGGGGATGCAAAAAACAGCAAGGTATTGACTATTCATTTGTATAGATTTTTTTCTACAATAGACAGCTGCACAATTGTGGGACCTGATTCATTTAATTTCATTGGAGCTATTCAATATAATTTATGTTAAATGATAAACCCCACCAAGTCTTAACAAATGTGTTATTACCATAAAACATAATAAGTGACACATACTTAGTCTAATAGTTGAATGCGGCAAGCCTGAGGTCACTGAGGTGACCCGGCTGGCCCAAGGCCAAGCTAAGGCTAAGCGATCATATTTCGCTTGTCATAATAATACGATCATTACGCAGTCCGGACCTCAGGATAATAATATTTAAGCAATAACAATAATAGACAACTTAATATTTACCTTCATCAATACGCTCCGTGCGTTGCCGAGTTGCAGCCATTTCATGACTGCAGACAAACTTGTCACCGCATCAACAAATTGGTTCGGCACCGCCACCAGTTGACACCGTTTCTGCTAGTTTTGTTTTTGTACGTTCAGCTTCCCGTGTGTCTTTCTTTTCGTGGTCACTCGCCTCTAGTGTATCTTCCAATACGTGCCTTTGTCTTTGCGGCTGGAATCTATATCCAGATACTTCTGCATCCGTTAAATGATCCGATTTAGATAATCCATAACAAACACGCCATTTTTATTTTCTCTGCGCACAGCGCCTCCAGACGGATTTATGAATAACTAATCTGTGGAGAAGCCTCAGCGTACTGACGTCATTCTTCGTCGACAATGGCGTAGCTCATAGTATTTCGATGGCTGGGTGTTCAAAAATATTTTTCAGGTAAACGGCTGGCGTAAAAAAATTGAGTATATGTGGAAATTGTTACTTTATATTAACTCTATTAGGTGTACGCCACGAAACCGTTGCCTTTTTTTGCCCTTTAAGTTGCCCATGTTTTGCCGTCATCCACTCACTCAACGTGAACTATGAAGTTATTGCTGATAGTCAGCAGCACTTGAGACTACGTTAAGATCCAAAACGAGGCAGATGTGACAACAAATGCGCACTTTTATAACTGAATAAATTTGAGAGTTTGAGAGATTTTGAACCAAAAGAAAAAGCAAGTGATAACGAATCGCAAACTCCACTTGTACGCATTGACGTACTCCATCGTGAATTGACCAATCAAGCACGCTCGCTTATTAATATGTTTTCATAATTTCTATTATTTTCCAAACTTCTCAATTCCTTCTACAACATTCGGTAATCAAAATGTATACTTCACACATAAGGCCTCGTTTTGGAAGCGAACGTATATATCAAGTGGACACCTCTGTCGACTAAGGTTTCTGCGCGCTATCTCATCATCGACAACCATTTTGTACAAGCTTCACGGACCTGGTTGCTAGGTAACAAGTCACGTGTCGACTGTTGCCAGGATACGGCTGTACAAGGAGTCGGGGATACTTGACCACTGGGTGAAGTGGGAGAAGCCGAAATTCCAGTGTCTCGGCTTCGGCCCGGTCACAGGCTCGAGCCCCGCCACCATGAGGCACTTCAACGGCTCCTTCGCGCTCATCGCGGTCGGCGTCTGCATCGCGTCCCTCACGCTGCTCGGCGAGATCCTGTTCTACAGGTAAAATGGCGTCGTCGTCATGGCGACGGACCGCGCGAGTTGTTGCGCTAGGACACGTGACCGTGAGCGAACACCCACCCTAGCTACACGTGAACACACATTACTGCTCGAACGTATTTGCCACATAGCTACTCGCGGAAAAAAGAACGCACGCATGCACACACACACGCACGCACGCACGCACGCACGCACGCGCGCACGCACGCACGCACGCACGCACGCACACACACACACACACACACACACACACACACACACACACACACACACACACACACACACACACATGCACACACACACACACACACACACACACACACACACACACACACACCGCACACACACACACACACGCACACGCACACCACACACACGCACACGCACACGCACACGCACACCACACGCACACGACACACACACACACACACACACACACCACACACACACACACACACACACACACACACACACACACACACACACACACACACACACACACACACACACACACACACACACACACACACACACACACACACACAATCACAAGTCACAACGAAAATCCACAACATCATTTTTGCAGTGGTCACACACACACACACACACACACACACACACACACACACACACACACACACACACACACACACACACACACATACATACATGCACACACGCGCGCACTTTAATAAAGAATCTAATGAACAAATCCAAGTAAATGAAAAGTCCAGCAATCGATCATTTTTGCAGGTGGTCACGCCAAAGAAAACTGACAAATCTGGACAACGATGGTGGCCTACAGAAAGCTGGTTTTGCTGACATACGACTGGGATTGGCCTACATTAAACATATCTTTGACGTTGGAACCGTCGTCAAGAAATTTTAATGTAGAATTGCATAGCAGAACTGCAATTGTACTAAGGCGGACATCACTCAAATTATATTTGAACTATGTGTTATTTATGTTTTTATTTATTATCTGTAATGCATATGTGTGATTATAGTAATCATATTTTATCATTTATTATCTATTTATTTATTGATGATTTAATTAATTTATTAATGCATTAATTTATTTATTTTAACTGTCGGTATCGAATTTTTTAACGGGTAACGGAACTATATTAGAACTGTCTATGGATTAAACATACTCAATTTGGCAGGGATGTAGATTATTATGAAAAGTTAGAGAGTGACACCTGGCGAGTGTGCCGTGAACTGTTATTATAACGTTCGCTAGAAAAGACCGACCCAGTGGGCAGTCAGCATATAGGCCCTACATCACTATTTCGGTGTATAAAATGTGATTGCGTTCATATTACTACTTCCGGGAAACCTACATGGGCCGGATCTGGTTGTTAGATAAGTGCATGTATATATGCATCAATGATGATGTTAAAGGGATACTCCACAGTGAGAGATTCACACCATTTACTTACATCTGTATAATATATTGGTTGTGCATAGTAATTGTGCACAAAGATCATTAATAAACAATTAATTAAAGTATAATTGTACCAGAAACACTCCATGTTGGATTCAGGGCGCTGCCGTCTTGAGACTTATGCGCCGTTGACGTAAATCGCTTATGTCACTGGCGCATGTACGTTCGAACATCTTACGTCTGTCCAATGGTATTAATTTCGATGTATCCAGTACATCGCGGATTGCTTACGTCACTATCACAATTATTAGCGAAGATTCCGCCAGTCCTTGCCGTTTTCAACAATGCGCCAGTGACGTAAACGATTTGTCTTACGTCACTGGCGCATAAGTCTCAAGATGGCGGCACCCTGAATCAAAGATAGCATGTTTTTGATACCATTAAACTATAACTAATTGTTTATTAACGATCTTTGTGCACAATTACTAGGCACAACCAATATATTATACATATGTAAGTTAATACTGTGAACCTCTCACTGACTGGAGTATCCCTTTAATAAGACATACACAGTTAGACAACACATGTGATTCTACGCATATCATTTACGTTGATCTTATCATTTCTTGTGAGTACCACCCCTGAAAAGACAATGCACTGTTTGTCTGTGCCTTACTGGACTTGATCGCATCGGTGTCGGAACATAAGCCTGAGGCTCTGACCCATTAAGTAAATTAATATTTTGTTGCTACAAAATTCACAGAGGTGGTATTGTCCTGTAAAAAAATCCGTCACATGCGTTAGCAAAAACGTAGGATTGAAAATGCTGCATGCCATATTAATACACATATTATGATTATGTGCAGGAAATGTGTTGTTCACTGGTGCATGGTCGCAGATAAAAGTTCTTTCGTCACGCATGAGTGGAGCTGGGATGTCACGCGTGGTGATCGGCCACACTCGCTTGTCGTGATGTAATGAATCACCGTCAGATTTCTGCTCTGTGAGACACGATGTGTTATTTATATAAAATAAAAGTACACATAAAATAATTTTGTCACAAAATGTGTTTTGTACAAAGCATTACTTTGCCCTGTGACCGCCGTTCACTGAGTTGTAGCCGGGAACTTAATGTGTAGTCGAGAGTGACCAGTTTGATGCACTTGTGAATGTTATTAGCCAAACGCAACTGGATAATAATTGTAAACTTAGGTAAATCCGAACAGACTGTTTCATATTCGTTAGACTTGACAATGTTTCGTTGTCCAACTTAGCTGTGAAGCACGTCCTAATAAAGTTTCACAAGAAGAAACTACTCACACGCACGCACGCACGCACGCATACACGGGCATACTTTTAATATAACTTTGTTAACTGTCTGCACATTGCATGGGATAACAGACAACCACAGGCATGCACGCACGCATGCACGCACACATGCACGCACACATGCACGCACACATGCACACATGCACACTCACACTCACACGCACACGCACACGCACACGCACGCACGCACGCACACACACACACGCACACACACACTTGTAATAACTTTGTTAACTGTCTTCACATTGCATGGGATAACAGACAACCACACGCATGCACGCACGCATGCACGCACACATGCACACTCACATACACACACACACACGCACGCACGCGCACGCGCACGCGCACGCGCACGCGCACCACCGCACACGCACACGCACACGCACACGCGCACGACGCACACGCACACGCACACACGCACGCACGCACGCACACACACACTTGTAATAACTTTGTTAATTGTCTTCACATCGCGTGGGATAACAAACAGCCATTTCGCAGACACAACAACCGGCTTATCGTACTTGTCCCAATAAGCCAGTACATTCAGTAGAGAGTAGGCTACTCGGCGGAAACAATTAGTGCGTTGATGCGGCGAAAATAAATATTAATAGCCGTGCTATCCGTGAACCTCTATGCAACTCTATAGCTGTGCACATAATTCTTCATTACACCAAACGAAGGTGATTGTATCACATCAAACAAGAACTACATCACGCCATCTTACAAAATTTTATTCTCAAATTCACCAGGCATTCTTCCGTCGCGTACAACTCGTGACGCGTCGTTCAATTTCGCCAAATCTGTCTTTAATATGACGGATGCAAATCTGTGAAGTGGGAACAGTCGTAACGAGCCATTGCATCGGTATTTGCTTGCAGCGACACGCGCAGATTGATTGAGCTGATTTCGCGAATGAATAATGAGTTTTCGTGCTTCTACCCCCGTGAAGCCGTGGTCAATTATCCACAACACAAATGGTCTCTGCGCGGCGCAAACACAAAGACCACCTGATATATGACCCGTCTGAGTTGCACTTGATAACGACTCGATATATGTAAAGTTGTTATAAGAAATAATGACGCCTGTGTGACGACTGACGCGACTAACGTGTCGTTGTATATAAATGATCATGTAAGAGGAAGCCATTGAGAGACGCCCCGCTGAGTTAATCCCAGGTAACTCTACAATTGTCGAATTGATTAGAGATTTTGTCAAAATGAACGTTGACAGGTCATGATTACTTGTATGTATGTATGTATGTTATGTATGTATGTATGTATGTATGTATGTATGTATGTATGTATGTATGTATGTATGTATGTATGTATGTATGTATGTATGTATGTATGTATGTATGTATGTATGTATGTATTTGTATGTATGATGTATGTGATATGTATAGTATGTATGTATGTATGTATGTATGTATGTATGTATATATATATATATATATATATATATATATACATATATATACATATATTTACATACATACATATATATATATATATATATATATATATATATATATATATATATATATATATATATATATATTATATATATATATATATACGTTCTAAGAAACTAGCAATGCTGACATGTGGCGGATTCAAAGTAGAAAACGCCTGGGAGTTATAAGCGTGTCAATTTAAACCTTTTTATTATTGCACTCCGACGTTACTTCGCAAAAACAGGGCCATAACTGAATAGGTAAAATGGGTTCGAGTGAACCCTTTAGTGACAATCAAACCCCGTCCATCTATAACCGTACAGCAGGTAAGTCGTCGTCTGAAATGACTATACGTGCCAGTTCTCAGAGGGGTGTTGTGTCGAGTGTCGGTTGCATTTTTTAACGTCTCGTCTCAGGTGGGTTCCTCCAAACAGTAACGCAGGAGTTGTCCTTCTCTAGAATTAGTGAGTCCACTACAGGTTAAACATTTACTCCCTGTGTGGGATCTTTTACTTCCCCAGACATAGACACCAGATAGAAGGCAAATGTGGGGTGAACGAAATTGCCCAAGTTTCGAAACGGCGGTAAGTGGGATTGAACCACCGATCCCTCGGTTGACAGTCCGGCGCTCTACCGCACGACTACCGCTCCCCACGTCGCTCCTCGGCATTGATGAAAGACATCGGACGACTAAACAGGAGAAAGTGTCCACAGTCGCACCGCCGTAACTTCAGATTATTGTAAATTGTGTCCGCTCGTGTTCCCCCCTTGATACTCGCCAAAACTTTAAAGGAAAAGGACTTAGGGTTAACTATTAGTGCTGACATGAAGGTATCAGAGCAGTGTGGAATTGCAGCAGCGAAGGAAAACCAAATTCTTGGATTAATTAGGCGAAATATAGTGTACAAAGAAAAAGAACTAATAATACCGCTGTATAAAACAATAGTTAGGCCTCACTTAGAATATTGTATACAAGCATGGAGGCCATATCGCAAGAAGGATATTGATATGCTAGAAAGAGTACAAAGGAGAGCAACCAAAATGATACCAAACTCAGGAATATTAGTTATGAAATGCGTCTAAAAGAATGTGGTTTAACAACACTAGAAACCAGAAGATTGAGAGGAGATCAGATTGAGGTGTTTAAAATATTGAATGGATATGAAAATATTGACAGAAATATTTTTTTCACAGTCAAGGAAGAGAGAATGACTAGGGGACATGGAGTTACATTAGCAAAGAAGCAGTGTAGACTGGATATTAGAATTTTTATTTTCACAAAGAACAGTAAACGAATGGAACAGATTATCAGCTGATTGTGTAGGTGCTAGTAGTGTTAATATATTTAAAAATAAATCGACATATACCTAAGAAGGGCGGGGTATACTTAGATAGATAGGTTGGACTCTCGATAAGCCAAATGGCTTCCTAGTCCACCTGCCATCTAGAGTTGAATCTCTAGGTGGCAATCTTGTTAAATCTTGTTAAATCTTGTTAAATCTTGTTAAACACACATAATCATATTTAATGGAGAAGGCAGTGTTTGCTCTCAGAGCGAAATCCGATTGAGCGTATGTCCTGGTGGTCACAGGTGTCGCCGGGCCCGCGTATGTGAGACGACCCACGCTTGCCGGCGTCTTTTACGTGGGGTGAACCGTGACGTCGGCAGCTGGTGATGTAACACATTAACACAAAAACATGTACGCGACAATGTAATAAAACTATTACGACCTGCGGTGAACTTATCACAGAGTCTACAATGCAGAGAAGTGACGAATAACGCGCGATTCTATAGCTCCAGCTAAGCTCGATGTGATCAAACTTGTCGTCGCGTTAAGGCAAGCGTGAAGCTCTGTGAGATATTTACTACACGTGACTGTCATGGCGACGCTGTGCCATCGGCGTACTGCATTTGGCGCCAACCTTTGTCTGGCAACGGTTTTCTAAAACCGTGTCCTTTTGACTGATACGTGAGAATAAAATAAAGAATGATGTGCGTTCTTATAACTGTTTCACGGCTGGTTAACGAACGATTCATAAACCTAGGAATGATCCTGGAAATACGCATTGCGTTGCGTTGCGAGATGCTCCAACAAATTGTTTTGTCAAATGCGTGTTCGCTACACCGTATCCTGTGTTTATCCGTAGTCCTTATAAAATCATATCACATATCGAACAAACTAACCATCTGCATGTTTGAGTTTTTGTCAAACTACACAGGCGACCAGCTACGAACTATCACGTTACCGAGTTAGTTATATTATGATGGACATTTCTCTCAGTTCTTGTGATACCGCTTCGAGCCCAAACCGTACGACGATTCGTTTCAGCTTAGAAACAGTTCGCGAAAAATTGACACAATCTGCTTGCAATATAGGGTCGAAAACTACTACGAAAGGCCCGCTCATTCGTGCAAATGAGTTAGGTATTTTGGGGATTTATTCGGCCAAACTGTTCAATTGTGTTGGCCGGTTTACATTTCGCAGTTTTGTTTATGTTTATGTTTATGTTTATGTTTTTTATTTTTTTATGTTATGTATATATATTTATTTTTATATATATATATATATATATATATATATATATATATATATATATTATTTGAAATGAGCATCAACTATTTAAAAAACTATCTACGGGCGATGTCCGTGCCAATAAACACGCCCGGCCGCTAGATGGAGCGTCCGTGTCTTGCTGGACGTCATACGTTGATCCGCGCCGTGATGACGTAACTTCCGTTCACTCCGTCGGAGGAAACAAACGTTGATGGAATACCGTTGCGGCTTTCTTTGTCGACAAAACATGTAGGGGTGGTTCGTGCGAACTGGACTCAGAATTCGTGCAGAAGAAGAATGTGTCACGTGACCGATGACGTAGGAGGTAAGGCAGAGTATTTTGTTGTCATTGCGTGGGTCAAGACTTCCGTCTCAGTGCCGTGTTGACAGCATCACTGTCTCGTAGGACCCCGCCAAAGGCGTGCACCCGCGACAGGCCCAACTACCGGAAGTTATGTCGGTTTTTATATTTGTTTTTCAACGTTCCTTAGAAGCCGCTATGACTATGTGTCGCTGTATTTTATGTTCGTCATTGATGTAGGGGGTTTAGATTTTGGTCAAATACACGGTAAATATACAAAGTTGTATTTCATAACATCCCACATGAATATGCGCCCACATGTCATGTTAGGATATGAATAATTGGTGAAAGCATAAAATGCTTACGTTACATAGTTCATATCCTGACAATGTCAATGGCGCGAACTTCGGACCCTCGACTCAGAGAACCCGGGTTCGAAACCTGTACTGCCATGTAGGTGCGTGCAAATGAAAATGTATTTTTGCGCGTATGTCTGCGCGCATATGTGGGTACGTGTGTGCGTGCATGCACGTGTGCGTATCGGCGTGCATGTGTGCAGACCGACCAAATTGTCTCTTGTTTTATTTTACTGATTAGAACCAAACAATATCTGCGCTTTGCACCACTTCCTGTCCCGACTGTCAGCGCGGCAACGACTGACAACCCGAGTAAATGGCGCGTTACGTACTGCTTACGTACGACCCACGATCTAGTTGTCACCAGACGCGCTTTCAGGCCTTGTCACTGCGCCCGAATAATGCCGCGCACAAAAGCCACAACATCGTTCAATGGACAATCAGACAAACGAACGTAGACTAGGTAACGCCCTTTCATGTTGCTACACGGAGCGTGTAGGCGCAGACCGTAGACGAGGTAATGTCCTTTCATGTTTCTACTCGGAGCACAGAATGCGAACTCGCCAAAGCGAACCGCGCGTGTAGATATGACGTAGAGTTGTATGGGCGAAGTTGGAAATAACCACATGGCTATCGCGTGGACATCTGTTATCTATGTTATCTGTGTTATCTATTGGTTGTGCCATGGGCCTTTCTTCTTAACTAGCCATTTGAATCATTAGTAAAACAGTTAATATCGTCGTCTCATTCGTCCGTGAGTATTAATAAAACGTATTTTTAATGCTATTGTGTAGTTCTGTTCAAATGTCAGTTATCATCTACTTGAAATGTCTTGCGGACGCCTTGTTCATTTGAATCGCCAAAATAATGAGTACCTGGCTGTAGACATTGGTGGATATTTCTTTACGAATAAGTCTTCGCGCATTAATTGCAGCGTGGCTGGATGTTTCCCAGTGAAGTGGAGATGGTGTTCGATTCTGTCAGGTGTGTAAAGTGAGCAGTTCTGAGAACATACGGCGCTATATAAGAACTTACCTTTAGCTTTTCATATGTTTGTGAATATATTGCTCCAATGGGGAGTTAGACCGTCCCAAACGAATCATCATGAACTTTACTTAGAACTCTCACCGACCAATGTAAAACGTCGTGACAAACATTTATCACGGCCATGGATTGGTCGGTGTGTTCAGTCAGCTGTAACGGACATCGGGACACCTGTAGACGACCGACACGTTAAGGGAACACATTCGGGTTAAACACCGCAATGCTACAGCTTATTTACGGGCCTGTCCGTTCGCAATGCGCGTCCAGCATGACCCGTCCTCGCTTCTCGACAGACGGGAAACATGTGTCGCTGGCGGTTGAATTACTGCTCGACATCTAGGCCTCGTGCAGCAGCGGCGCAAAGTCGAATTCTTTGTGTTGTGACGTATGTGCCGTCTACAGACATCAAAGCAAGACCACACATGTCGACTGTGATGAAAAATATGGCTGTGATTACGCGCCATTGGACGACGACTCGCGTTCGAGTAATTTCGCATATATATATATATATATATATATATATATATATATATATATATATATATATATATATATATATAATATTGACCGCCTTCCTTGATAGTATTGTCAAACTTTCGCTCTGTTACAATGGGAGTACACCCCCGATTGTTCCGCACCGAATTCGCGGACCACGCTTACTATATAGACATTTTAACATTGAATAGATCGTATAATTTTAAGTAAAAAATTGTTTGTTCGTTGATTTGATCAAATGCCGGAGATTTCGATTTTTTTGGTAGGTTGTGCCGAAATTACGGAGGACCCTTACAGATGACGTAGAAATGTGCCACTGTGTACGACTTTACCCGAAACAGTGTCCTTTTGCCAGAACACCATTTCCATATGACACTTTTATTTACACTGACCAATGTTCTGTATCTGAGCTGAAAAGTCACCGACGAACCATGAAGTCTACATGACCACGGTCAGTCACCCTTTAGTTTGCGTTGTTTCCGCGTGGTGGCACAACAGGTTACAATTGTAGCATCGTATCACAAAACCAAAGAGGGATGCCTCAATGCAATCATCAAACCACAGACGACATGAAAGTATAATAACATAAACTAAATGCAATCATGCGTGACAGACCTACTGCACGGGTAGGCCAATAAGGCAATGGGTTAATCTTTGTTTTTGCCAACCCGAATCTACGCAATAGTCAGCCTGGATTATGTCCAGAGCTTAGCCTGTTCGGTTGTCTAATCCACGCGATCTGCCGATGTAAACAACAATGATCTGCACGCATCAGTGGTGCTCTAATTGGCACGCAATACGTCACTCGACGCGAGCGGTTCTGTAGACAGACCTGCGTAATGTTGACATGTAACCATGACGACAGACCGGCATTGATTTGTCTCAATCCCTCGACTGCGTTTTACGGCAACAAAACAATACTGACTTATACGTGGTACTGTAATCGTGCGTGTGATGGTATCGCATTGACGCTCTACTTGGCACCGTTTCGAACAACGTGAGTAATGCGACAATGACCCGTCGATGCGTGGGACAATGTTGACTCATGCTGTGCACACTTGACCACTGTACAAAGAGTAAGTGTGTTTGTATTCGCATTCATCCCGTCAAGTTGTGTTAACGATCGTACGAGTCAGCTAAATACATCTTGACTTGCATATGCCCTACGGGGATCTTGTGGCTGTAAATCGAATGTACAGTGTAATCAAACCGGTCAAGTCATAAAGTCTGATCAACGAACTTTACACTTCAATCCACAAAAGCCCTGTACAATCGAACACTATCTGAAAGCTGAAGCATTCAGCCACGCTGCAATCACTACGTGAAAACTGTGCATAAACATCCATCACTGTCCTGGTACGGATCCATACAGCTGAGTGAACTACAGCAACACAGGTTGGACGAAATGTGGCGGTTCTGTGGCATGCTACGAATAGGATTCGTCACCTAAATAACACATTCCGTTATCTGACACTTTGCTAGAAAATGTGCTGATGTAGACAAGGGTTTTGTTTCGGTGCAATTAAAATGGTTCATGCGTGTGTCACTAAAAGCGTTATGTCTGAAAATGAGGACATGACAAAGGCATACGCTGTCCCAAATGTTGTTTGCTGGGTTTTGATAACAGCCTTGAATAGGCAACTGCAATTTAATATCGACACCGTGACAAAAGTCAAAATTGCTAGTACAACTCATGTGTCGAGTGTTTATAAATAGCGGGTGAATCACGCCGACGTAGGGGCCGAGCCCATAGGCGCGTGTGATTGGTCGACGCCCTTTCACGTGCCGTCGACCAGCAGCGCCGCGTGGCGGTCGCTGTGTGGTAACCAGCCGTGTTGTGGTTGTCGAGGCGGAGTGAGCCAGACCGGGCAGTGAACGCGTCCGCTAATTAAGTGACAATTAAGTAGCCCCGAGCAGGGGACTGGACACAAGACGTCCACACAGTCAAGCCGAGTGGACGCGGACGTGGCCTGGGACGTTCGTTGAGGAGGTGTTTCGGGTCGCTACGGGGGAGAATACAGCAGGTAGGTGAGGCCGTGATGTGGTTCGCTTCGCTCGCGGTGTCGTAGCAACGACGCGCTGGTCGCTGCGTGCTTTGATGCCGGAGGATAACATCCGGTCCACGCGTCGAGTAGCCTGCTCTGCGTGTAGCGTCGGTCAGTGGAGGTCAATTATGCATGTCCAGTAGTACAGTCGCCTTATAATATCTCGCAGCAACGCGTGATCGAGCATTTCTGGATTAGCACCTTGTCATGCATGGGTGGTAGGGTGTGGACGGTGTGATATTATATAAATATTGCTTCTATCTTCTAGTTATGAATACCAGTTTAAATTTGCTGGATGGCGGTGGTGTGACCATACGGTAGTTGATCCCTTGATCCCTGCGTCGGTGTTTCACTTTCCCTGTCACTGACACCGTGTGAATCTTCGTCTGCCGCTGCTGCTGCTGCTGCTGCTGCTGCTACTACTACTACTACTACTACTACTACTACTACTACTACTACTACTACTACTACTACTACTACTACTACTACTAATAATAATAATAATAAAAATTATACCACTACTAACTGACAGAGTCCATTTTCGGTTATTAAAACCAATGAGAGTTTAGAGAATGAAATTCCAACTCAGTCATTGAAATGAAACTGTGCGCGCGTCACAACGTCGCTATAATTTACGAGGAACGATCAGTGTGTACCATGACAGAGTGTACCACGACGGAGTGTACCACGACAGAGTGTACCATGACAGAGTGTATCATGACATAGTGTACCATGACAGAGTGTACCATGACAGCGTGTACCATGACAGAGTGTATCATGACAGAGTGTATCATGGCATAGTGTATCATGACAGAGTGTACCACGACAGAGTGTACCATGACAGAGTGTATCATGACATAGTGTATCATGGCATAGTGTATCATGACAGAGTGTACCATGACAGAGTGTACCATGACAGAGTGTACTATGACATAGTGTACCATGCCAGAGTGTACCATGACAGAGTATGCAAAGAGAGTGTATCATGACAGCGTGTATCATGACAGAGTGTACCATGACTGAGTGTACCATGACAGAGTGTACCATGACAGAGTGTACCATGACAGCGGGTACCATGACAGCGTGTACCATGAAGAGTATACTGACAATGATCATGACAGAGTGTATCATGACAGAGTGTACCATGACAGCGTGTACCATGACAGAGTATACAATGACAGAGTGTATCATGACAGAGTGTACCATGACAGAGTGTACCATGACAGCGTGTACCATGACAGAGTATACCATGACAGAGTACATCATGACAGAGTGTACCATGACAGAGTGTACCATGACAGCGTGTACCATGACAGAGTATACAATGACAGATTATATCATGACAGAGTGTATCATGACAGAGTGTACCATGACAGAGTGTACCATGACAGAGTGTACCATGACAGAGTGTACCATGACATAGTGTACCATGACAGAGTGTACCATGACAGCGTGTACCATGACAGAGTGTATCATGACAGAGTGTATCATGGCATAGTGTATCATGACAGAGTGTACCACGACAGAGTGTACCATGACAGAGTGTATCATGACATAGTGTATCATGGCATAGTGTATCATGACAGAGTGTACCATGACAGAGTGTACCATGACAGAGTGTACCATGACATAGTGTACCATGCCAGAGTGTACCATGACAGAGTATACAAAGAGAGTGTATCATGACAAAGTGTATCATGACAGAGTGTACCATGACTGAGTGTACCATGACAGAGTGTACCATGACAGAGTGTACCATGACAGCGGGTACCATGACAGCGTGTACCATGACAGAGTATATCATGACAGAGTGTATCATGACAGAGTGTACCATGACAGCGTGTACCATGACAGAGATAATGACAGTATCATGACAGAGTGTATCATGACAGAGTGTACCATGACAGAGTGTACCATGACAGCGTGTACCATGACAGAGTATACCATGACAGAGTACATCATGACAGAGTGTACCATGACAGAGTGTACCATGACAGCGTGTACCATGACAGAGTATACAATGACAGATTATATCATGACAGAGTGTATCATGACAGAGTGTACCATGACAGAGTGTACCATGACAGAGTGTACCATGACAGAGTGTACCATGACAGCGTGTACCATGACAGAGTGTACTACGACATACTGCTCCTACCGCATGGACTAAGTAGGCTGTATATTTCGCACACTCTTTCCTCCCCTTATTCACATTTATCATTCCCCTCTCCTTCTCCCTCTCCCGTTGCAGGGGCACGCTAGGTGCCCGTCTGTCAGCCGTATTTCCACCGTCACGTCGTTGGTCAGTCAGAAGCTGACCGCGCAAGAACCGTTTCACTTTTACGAAGTCCACCAAAAGTTACACATCTAAGCTGTGAGATAGTGAATTAGTTTACTTCTCCGACAAAGTCACGTGCTAGACGCGGCTAACAACTGCTAGCGCCTCTTCCGGACTCAGAGGAGTGAACAAGTCGAGAGTGTTGTTCTTGTTGTAGCTCGTGACCTTATTGCTCCATTTTTGTCACCAGTTTGTCTCATGTATTCTGTGTTTTATATCTAGAGTTGATCTTAGTGTATTTATTATTATTTTTATAAACTGAGTATACATTTCGGTCAAACTGAAGTTGAGCCGTTCGTGGCTGTCTTTTGCTCTTCGGACCTGTCCACCTTCCTCAGCGTTTGTCAACAACGAAGGTCGTTGTCTTCTTTTTTCTCACAACACCGAAGTGTGTTTTAACATATTTAAGCCTAATCAGTAATGTGTTTACGGTTGTCTTGGTTTCAAGCACGGGTGGCGACAAAACCAACCACCGTGTCCGCCCTCTGTCGGCTCTTGTTGACATAACGTCTTGTCGAACAACATGACGTAAATTGAAAGGCAACTACATACGTTTATCATCTTTTTCATACAAACCACTAATACATTACGTGTTTCTGTAGAAATGCTACCGACGACAAACAGTTGCTAAGAATAAGTGCGTCACAAATTGTGGGGTGTAGTGAGTGAGTGGTCCGCGGTAACATTTGTATGGTTATTCTTCGTTCATAATTCGTTTCCATCGTCGTCGTCGTCGTCGTCGTCGTCGTCGTCGTCGTCGTCGTCGTCGTCGTCGTCGTCGTGCGTCGTCGTCGTCGTCGTCGTCGTCGTCGTCGTCGTCGTCGTCGTCGTCGTCGTCGTCGTCGTCGTCGTCGTCGTCGTCGTCGTCGTCGTCGTCGTCGTCGTCGTCGTCGTCGTCGTCGTCGTCGTCGTCGTCGTCGTCGTCGTCGTCGTCGTCGTCGTCGTCGTCGTCGTCGTCGTCGTCGTCGTCGTCGTCGTCGTCGTCGTCGTCGTCGTCGTCGTCGTCGCAAATACTTAATAAACTATTTATGATCAAACACAGAATGACCCGGGTTGAAGCACGACACGAAGTAAACTGCCAGTTAAACTTGATTTATTCAATATAACAAATGTAGCGAACACAAACACCATGTGAGTGTGAGCGACTACAGAATGTCGCGATGACATAAACGAGAACATTTATGGAGGTGAGAACAGAAAATGTGTGGCGGCAGGTTGACCTCAATAACCTAAAAAATAGGTAGAACATTTACCGCCAAATGTCTAAATTCACCCCAAGAACCGGCGGGAGATTGTAGGTTGATACAACTCGCCTTATTGTCACTGACGTCTTAAAACCAGCGAGATGAAAGTATCATAATTTTAAACGTGCAATTATCATCAACTTATAACTTCCCACGGAGCAAAAAAACTGGTGCGTCCTTTTAGGAATATTCCATATTCCATCGTATAATTTTTCCACTGAAGACATAAGTTATAAATAGCTCCGGATATCTACCATTAGGTTTGTTAACGCCTCATCGGGTCGTATGTGGGAATCAGTGACCCGCGGAAGCGAACGAAAATAGACAACAACGAGTGTCGTCAGGGCATCTCTCACTGCTCCGAAGTTAGCAGATGAATTATATATCATTAGTAGCCCAGTTGGCGAGGAGGTGACAGCTTTTGTTGTTTCGGTTGAGCAGAAACGGACTGAGTCATATTGCTGACGGCCACAACCCGAGAGGCCGCAATACAATGGTGCCCAGGTCCCGGGACCGTGTCAAAAAAGAACCTTGAAAAGCGCATGAAAGGGCACCGAGCCGGGTAACATTTTGTTTACACCCAGCCGTTAGCGGGGGTGGGTCGGAGGGTGCGTAAGGACCATCCTTTTTAAGAAAATGTGTATATAAAATGGTAAGATTTGTTTAAAAAATTCATGTAATGTTTGTTAGAACTATAAAACAAAACCCACTGTTGAGAGAGTTTGCGCTACGGCTAAGATATTAGGATATTCGTAATGTTCGGGGAGATGAACCAGGGGGCTTATTGTATTTTGTAAGTCTCAACGTTGATCCATTTGGAGGTTTTCCAAATTCTAGTATAATATGCATCCTCTCCCTGAAACGCCGTAGCATTATTATGACCCCGGAAATCGTGCACTTCGCCGGTATCATGGTTTAATATAAATTAAATCGCATAGGCCTATACCAAAAGTCACATTGTGCCGAAATAGATACCGATATATAATGTAGAAGTTTGCACTGACCTGCATCTGGTAGACCTATGATTCATGTTCATACGGTGTACGGTCGCACAGCAGCGAAGTTAAATTAACTGATCGTTTTAAAGTGAGACATTCCCACAATCACTAAATTGTATACGGAAATACAACAAATATAACTACGCCGCACTATAATTACAGGCTTGCTGCGCGCACAAAAGAGGCGGCATAATTTGACGTAATGTTCCCGCAATTACTGCCACAACTTTGCGGTTTTCGTTTATTAAAACGCATTCCACGTTTCACTGTCGCTCAGCTTGCGCGAGAACGTCGACTGAAGGTCAACGTCTTTAATTGAACGCCGATCGCACAATGCCTGGTTGAAAATAACGCCGTAAAGGACAACTAAATATGTGCCACCGTATAGAATAGTGCCAGCCAGGAAATGCATAATTTACTATGAACTAACGTGTCAGCATATGGACAGTCAGCGTGTATCAACAGAGCGTGATGTGGACATACGTTCGTGCACACCTCAAGTTTACGTGTCCGTACCTGGCAAAATACATTGACATCATCGTCACATTGAAATTAAACGTGCAGAGGGGAGCAACCAAGCTGGTTACGAGCATCGCAAAACTTACATATGTACAACTAAAACAACCGAGGCTGCACATGCTGTATTTCCGGTGGCAACGAGGACGCCTGATTGATTATCTTTAAAATACCAAATGGATTGGTCGATGCACAAACGTTTTCCTGGCAGAATAACATAATGGTGACACGAGGGTACACACAAAAGCAGGCTTACAATCAACGGACACGATTTCAGGCAAGACAAACCTACTGCTCAGTGAGGGTAGTGGAAAAGTGGAACAGGCTTCCACAATACGTGGTAAACGCCGAGTTCACAGTTCAAAGCAAGACTAGACAAGCACTGGATCAGCCTGTGATATGAGCACCAACAAAAGCCAATGGCCTAAGCTAGCCAATTAACCTGTCAGTGAAGTGTAGGGTTATATAAACCTTGTTTCGTTATGTTGGTTTACTTAATAAACGCTTACTTGTCCCACGTTAGACGGGTGCCACTGTGTGTCACTAGATTCGTCATGATAAACAAACAAGTGTGGAAATTGCGCATTTCCATTGTTCGAATGCGGTTTGTTGGGCACTACCTGAAATCTAATGACGGCGACCTTTCGTGATCCGTACAACCTTTTACATGTATTTGCTCTTAGTGGGGAAACAGCCCCATATCAGAAGTGCACTCCTCACGTGACATCTTGACAACCAACCGTCACCGCAACCTACTTCAAATATCAAAGGTATTCAGGCTAAAACAGTATCGTCAGAAACAGGTCACTATGTGTACTTATGTGAAAAGAAACATATAGAGTTGTAAGATAATCACTTCAGGTTTCGAATCGACTGATAGTCTTGTTTTGCCAAGCAGCTTGTATGGTGATCATGTCAGGAACGTCATGACGCGGTCGACAGATCGCAAAGGAGGTCATGTTGTCACAAACCTTCATGCTTTGACTGAACGTTTGCTGGAACTTTTTATTAGTAATAACTTGTTACAAGGCTATCGTATCAAGACATATAATACACTGGATTGATTCACGAACGGTGTCGCTGTGTATGTACACTCAAGTCGGTCAGGGCGGGTGACGACAGCAAACACGTTTTGCTATTAGTTTACATCTACGTCATTCACATTTAATTTCCACAGTTATGGTATTTAAACCAGTTCAGCTGCGTACTCAATAAAAAGGGCTAGTTGTACATTTCCGGTTTTTGTTATTCAAACAAGTTTACACTAGACGTTTGTGTAAATTCCTTATATCTGTGTTCCTTTCCATGGACGGGTGCGTGTCATTTAATTGACGGCTTCTTCCACTTTTACTGTTTGGCGTCTGTCTCCCTCGCTTTTGTCGCAACGATCATTCAGTCTTGGTTGTTCGACCCTACCCCATTCGTAGAGCGCAGTGGCTCGGGGGTAGAGCTTCGGACTCTCGACTACAAGATCCCAGGGTCGAATCCTGTGCTGCGGTGTTAAAACCTTGGGAAAGTGTTTTCACTCTACATTACTCCAGTTCACTCAGCAGTATAAATAAGTACCCGGCTATAGACAGTGGTGGATATGTGTACGAGCAGCCTCCGCGCATTAATTGTAGCATATGGCTGGATGCTTCCCATAGAAGCCGAGATGGTGTCTGAGTGAACAGGTCTGCCAGGGAAGTAAAGTGTAAAGGGCTCTGAATGATCATGAGGACTGGATACAGGCCTACATAAGGACTTGCTATTACATTTTTTACCCTACACGTCTTTTCACAGGTAACCTCTATTTTTAATCGTCTAGATACAATTTAGAGTGGAAAGCCGTGCCTTTTTATACAATTGTTTCTCACCAATGCTGGCGGTGACGCCGTCAGCATAATCATTATTTAGGTAACTCTTAACTATGATTTGTTGTGTGGCCCATTTCCACTGCGTGACCCGAATACCGGCTTTTGTCAATCACGCAACGACCGGATATGCCATTACCCGTGCGCGCGCACGGAGGGACAACTCTGCGCTAAGAAATTCTTTTTTAATTATTCATGCAATCGATCGCGCGCACTTATCGTCGCGCACGAATTGTCATTACGAACGCTGCCTGACGTGCCGAGGTACTTAAATAAGTCATTACCTTCTACAGCGGTCTATGCGTAGTCGTTGTATGACAAACGTACCGTGTGTGCTACGGTACTGCTTCAGCTCAAACCCCGTTCGGGAGTAAAGAAATGTGTCTTGTCCTGTAGAAGCGATTACTTGCAGGAAGGTCACCGAATCAGTTGTACTTCGCGTGATTTGCGGTTTTGTGTGTGGGAACCACAAACTTCAAAGGTATTTGCCACTTAAATAAGTGGTAATGACAAGAGCAGGGAAAGTTTTGTGTATGTATGTTGAGTTTACAATAATTTAACGGTCTCGAGGGCGCAATTTTCAAATTGTAAACATTGTTTGTTTCGGGCTTATCAAACGTAAGTAGGCAATTTCAATATTTAAAACAATGACGCAATTCGTCAATATTTTACCAGTTTTTTTTATTCTCTAAAATATAACACGTGAATAGTGCTTTTTTGCCTTATCATATAACGTATTGTGTTTTTAAATTATGCTGTGTATTTTCATCATTGCGCGATACCAGCATACATGTCAACATTTCAGAGGTTGTATTTCTTTTGCCACTGAAGACCAACTTGAGCCCGCGCATTTGCTACAGCGAATGAGAAGCAACGCCTAGAGTTTAGAATACAGTAATAACAGATAAGAAACTTCCACATAGCGAATAAAAAACGATATAACATGACAACATGGTTTGGAAGGAATGTAACAAAACTATTGCAAAACGCTCACATCCAGTGGGTTTTGTGAGATAACGTCTGCAAGAGGGGAGCAAATAGTCTAGTCGGAAGAGGGGGGTACCTCAATAATGGCGGCACTAATTTGCAGATTAAGCTCTCATAGACACATGTGATCATGTCAACAATATTTTTATTATGGTCGCTGACCCTCATAACATGGGTTTATACATCTTATTTTGTCAGTTATCTGCAATATTGGCTGAGATATAGTAAAAAATAGATTTTTCAATAATGGCGCCACTAATTGGGACATTTTGCTGACTTATTAACCTAGCAAACCGTTTTCTACGTATTTCTTCCGATCTAGTGATACCAATTAAAAGTATGTTTCCGAGGGGTGCACGGTACCCCCTCTTCCGACTCGACGAAAGAACATGAAACAGCTACCGCGCAAAATAAGTATGTGTTCGTACACTGCATCCGTGAATCGGAACAGCAACGTTTACCACATAAATACACAAATCGTCCGTGTCCATGCTCCATGCCCACGACACGGAACACGCGGGGGTCCAGATGGTTGTCGTGACAGCGACACATACACACATGGCGCGTGATTCATTAAACAGGAGGACAGCGCGAGTGAGACAAACAAATTATGCAATGCGTGATCAAAGCACCGCCCTACAAGGCAATAATGTAAAACACGGCAAAGCTTGCCGCACTGCAGTCAAAGTCGCAATGAAATGTATTGTATTCCGCCAAGTTGGCGTGTCCGTCAGTAGGCCACTTGGCAGAACCGAACGTCGGTATCAGCACGAAGGCGGTCGTAAGCAGGACTTCATTAACACTACCTTAGCTGTTCCTCTATTAAATCAATACGAAGTTTTGTAACACCAAGGTAATTACGATGACTGTGTCAGCTGTTTGTTTTAATTATGACTCGTCATGGTCTCCAATAAAACAGAACATGTTAGTCAACATTTTCACCGATTTGTTTCCGCAGCGTCTGGAAGGTAGGCCGCTTTCTGTTAAAATGTTGGACATCACATTATTGAGCCCGGTGTACATGTTTGTACCAGTGCTGTGACACACCCAAAGCAACACACAGCTGGCCAAAGACACACTTCAGAATATGGTGTCAGAAGCGGCAAAGCAACCAAATCCTTCCCCGCATTTAGTTCTTAAGTTCTTAGTTCTTAGGCGGTTTCTTCCAAACTGCCCAAACTTGGCTAACGCAGGAGTTGTCCTTCTCTAGATTTAATGAGTCCACTACAGGTTACACATTTACCCCTGTGTGGGATCTTTTACTTCCCCTGGCACAGACACCAGATAGAAGGGACCACCGGATTTTAGTGTCTCTTCCGAAAGACACAGGCAAATGTGGGGTGAATGAAATTTCCTAAGTTTCGAAGGGGCGGTAGGTGGGATTTGACCACTGTCCCGTCGATTGACAGTCCGGCGCTCTATCGCGCGACCACCGCTCCCAACACACGGTCAAAACGACAACTCTTCGCAGATACCTTCAGCATGTCTTTATAGCGTTTATTTCGCCTACACTAGACCGTAACCCAATTGCCAGCTCACAGTAGAATGGATGTCAGCTCCGCCGCCTTTCGTGAATGCCAAGTCAGTAGAGTTCATCTCGATTTCCATTCGGCGACTACACCAAGTGTATAATCGTGAACACTGGTACACATTGCCATTCATAGAGGCCAACTGTGGGTTACGGTCGCTCGGGTGTAGACCTGACAAACACCTGTAGCTTGTTGCGATGGTTTTGGGTTTCCTTGAGACATTCTTTTGTCGGTGCTTGAAAGCGACGGCGTCTGTTTTGTTGGTGGAATCAACCTGTCTGTCACGGGAGGTGACCGCGCACATACAAGACTACACTAGACGCGTCATCATCAATGTACAAACACTCTCTGAATCAATTGTACGTTAGCCCACTTGCTGTATAGCTGGTCATGTTTATGTTAATTAGACAATACCGAAAGTAAACCTAAGAACCAGTGCGGGCGGCGACCTGAAGGGAATCCTTGCCATGTTCATCTCTATTGCAAACTCCAGTGTTAAAATACGCATGTTGCGTTGTCAACAGTCGTAGGAAAGACAACGTGTTACATTTCGTTTCCCTCTTTCAATATCACTTTCAATCAACATTGTTCTGAACATTTACTTTTCCTTTACATTAACGGCGACTTCGCGCGAACAGTGTCTCAAAATGCGATGCTTTGAATGGCGGCTAATTGTAGGCACATAATATATTATCAAATCCAAGAAGAAATTATGTTCCATTATTGGGTTTGAAAATTAATTTACATTTAGTCGATTTATTCGCATTTACATGTGCGTTCAGGACAGGCGGCTCAGTTACCCAGACTGTAAAACGTCACTGTGACTGTACAGGCAAGGTGAGGCACATCCTTGATCCAGGCCTGACATATAACAGTGCACTTAGTCCATTAACGTTGTGTATACGTCGGCCTAAGACGTTGCGGCGGTGGCGGAGTCGATCAAACAACAGCATCGATGCCGTAACGGCAACTCGCGCCGCTAATTAACTGCGGACGTTGAAAACGTTTGTTGGTGAGCAAAGCGTGCATAATTCACAGAGACGCCGGCATAAATCGGGTCTATTCACATCGAACCAATTTGATCTAATGACTTAGCAGATAATCCGTTGTGTGATGATAATATCAGTACACGGGTGCGTGGATTATCGTAATTATTCGACATATTCACGGCGTTGACTTGATCGCGAAATGTAACTTTGCAGTAGTTGATTGCACTGCAAAACTGCTAATATAAAAATTTCACAAATACACCTAACTGTACCAAGACAGCATTTTTATAGATCAATCAACATGCGATTTCATATTGATCAATCAACTTGAAAGTTGGAGACAATGGCGCAAAATGACGTGTTTTAAACAGAAGGCAAGGAGATGTTTTTAAGCGGGAGTCAGTCTCCCGCTTTCCCAGAAACCGGAAACACTACTGTAAGCCCACTGAACGGTGTTTCTATCACTTTAAGTGTTTTTCCGACCATAGCGAACACCTGTGTTTATAAGAACAAAACGCACACACCTGGCTATTCTCTACACGTTGTATTTGTCTTCTTTTTGCAGGTAGAACATTTGCGGTGTGACACATCAATTACCGGCTCAGATAGCTGTTGGAAGAACGCCAACTGACGGCTGATAGCAAGACGACATCGGGCAGACGACGTTGGCGACGGACGCCGTGTGACGGCGTGGCTCGCTGCCTCGTTCTCGACGAACCACGACGACAGTTAAGATAGGACACTGACGTCACCCGCTGGGATATTATTGTGTAGCAAATTATGCGGACGTTTCAACGCAACATCGAACTCGGAGATTATCGTTTTGGAACAAGTCACGTGGTTTAGTTTTGTGATACATCTATGGTCGACATGTGCGACCGGAAGCGGAAATAGTGAATAACTAAAACCGGAAGCACTCCAGCGGCCATATTAAAACGGTCACAAAACCGGAAGTGGTCGCATTTGAAGTGTTTGTCCACCGGGAAGATGGCGACGTCGTGGCAGATCGGAACGTCTTACCACAATCGGTACAGTCCGCTTGTGATGACGACGAACAGCCAGTACGGGAACTGGTTTCCGGACGGTGGGCGGGGCTCTATCGGGCGCACGATGCCGGCCACGCGTCGGACACTGGGCGCCGTGTCCGGCGACAAACGCACGGCTCTAACTCCCGTTGACATCCAACAGGTCGTCAACGCCACCGCCGCTGACCCGAGAGATAAGTTCACGGCGTTCATGGCCAAGTCGGGCTCGGCGCGACTGGCGGCGACACAGGACGGCGACGCTTCGCCTCTCACTGTCGCCGAGAGCGTCCTGCAGACGAGACGCAGCGCGAACACACCCGGGAACTCGCCCGAGCCTGGGACAGTGGCGGAGTACCAGGCGGCGATGATATCGTCACTGGCCGCGCAGAATCGGGACAACGCGTCGAAGCTGGACACACGTGACTCGCGCTTCTCCTCTAAACCACCAGGTGTCGTTGATGTGCGTCCGTATGTCCAGCAGCAGCAGACCGGAAGTGCGACGCGGGAAGTGCGCGTACCGTTCAGTCGTTCACAGCCGACGCCGGCAAATGCGACAGGAGGTTCCGGCGAACCGAACGCGGCGTCCCGCGAGGTGGCGCCACGGGCGATGCCGACACTGGAGCGCTCGCAGACATTCCACGGCCGTCCGACGACGCCGTACGAACTCGCGACGATGCGCAAGAATGACGTCATGCCCGACTCGTACCAGTGGCGCAGTCCGCAGTCCGACGCCGCGCCCCCTACCGGCACCGACACGCCGACGTACGTGCTGGCGTCCGAGAGAGGGCGCCACGCTGGCAACTATAACACGGCGGCAGCGCCGGCGGGGAATCGCGCTATGTACTGGCTGTACGGGTCCCGGGGTAGACCCGGACCTGTCGTCGCGAATGACTACCTGTTCTCACGGGACGCACTCGACACTCAGTTCGGCGACCGCCAGGGCCCGAAACCGCCCGGTCGACCGTTCGACAACAGGCCGACGACCGGCCCGCTAGACTCCCCTTCCCGCACCGCTGACGCTCGCCAGGCGGCAGCGGCAGCAGCAGCGGCCAGCGGTCAGCCGGTGACCGTCAACAGCTGGACGGCGCTGCGGTCGCCCGACACACCATACGTGAGCACCGTCACCGTGAACTCGCCGCGTTCCGCCGATGTCGTCGGCAGGGCTTCACGTGCTTCTGGTGACGTCACGTCGCGCGCGATCGCGTCGTCCAGGCCGGCCGGCGCCGCCGAGAAGAGGTCGATCCTGAAGAGGACGAGCGGATATGACGTCGGCACGTACCGCGTCAGCGGCTCCGTTCACCTCTTTGGTGACCCGCGCCTACCCCCTCTATCGGCGACATCGCGAACGCCGTCGGGCCGGAAACGTGTCACGTTCAACCTGTGATGTGCGCTGTACATCGTCAATTCTAAGAGTGTTTCTGGGCAGCGTTAAAACGAGAGATTCCGGCAGAGATGCTGGTCTGGCGCTACCGTGAAACACAGACGAACCGGAAGTATCGTGTGTGAACGCATGTGTTACGGTGTGACGAAAAACAACTGGCATTACGAAATATGCCGCAACGATCCAAGTTCCCGTAAATAAATGTTAATACTTCTGTCTATTTATTAATGTATACCAACCACGAACTGTCTCTAAGACAGTACCGGTAACTGAGGAGGATCCTTGAACAGTGAATCTCCGAATTTATGGAATTTGCCGAGCAAATGAACCCGTTATACACACATTCCATAACGATTTTTACATATTCGTCATTTCGACACATCCACACATTCAGGGAATGTCCACGCTAAATGCCACTGTTTAGCATTTAACTTATTCACATATACGTTGTGCAACGTTAGATATTGTAACAACTATTGCCACATATTACCACTGTTGGGCCAAGTTGAAAATGTGTCCCGTGTACGTTGATGGAATAGTCAAACAAACCTTGCGCAGACAGACAGACCTGGGAAAATGGTAATCATTTTATTTTATTCCGTGGGAATCGTATCGGGCGAGGGAATTCATAACTTGGGACGTCACATGGATATATCGCCGTATACAATGTCGTCTTCATCTTGGCTTGGCTTTGAAGCGGAGATATACGAAAGCGGCTGGCGACGTTTGGGGATTATCATGACATTATATTTTTATTATACAGCGGCCGCATGGAAGGTCTGGTTGCTGGATAGCCTCGGTTACCTAGGCTCCATGAGGTGGCAGCAGCTGTAACCGCAAAGGCGACCTTACCCCAGATTAGTGTAGAGACACTGATTGGTTCTCAGGCCGAATTTGAAATAACAAATTAAATAACGACATTTTTATCATAATAAAAATAATGCTGTATTATAAAAACTATTCAAAATTAAACTTATACTAACACTAAAATTAATAGAAATACAAATTTGCAGGTGTTTATAAAATAGGAATTACGGCAGGATTAACCAGTATCCGTGAGGTGGCAGCATTGTTTAGCCCCACACGGATAATATTCAAAAGCCGGCAAAGTCACCAGGCTGTCTTCTCAGCGTAGTTCCGCAGCCGACCGACAGTCGGTTAAGCGAGACTACTCGTTACACTGTACACGGAGTATATAGTGCGTTGCAAATCATGCGTTGTTACCGTGTCCCCGTAGGATTTCGAGCAATAACCAACCAACTAAACTCTGACACGTGACCATCCACCAATGTAGCTGACCTCAAACCATGGGCATCAGACATATCCACACACATCCTACATGTTGCAATAGTGTAGACGACAACGCTGTTGACATAGCTATTGTAAGAGCATATTTATGTCGGTTACTACAGACGAACGACATCAATCGACGTTGTCCGTTGACCATCAAGTGACCGGCTAGTCTGTACTTATTGCGGGTTCTGTTTGTACTGTATGTCCACGCACAAGAAAACCTACTTTATGGTAGTACTAGTAATACTCCAGTTGTTTTTCTGTTTAGTTTTTTCGACAAAGACAAGTCAACGACTTCTCCATTTATGCAGCTTAAAGTTGCTGTAACATCTATAAACGTGCCGTCTCAAAAATGGACGTTATCGTTGTGCACTCGACCTGTGCAAGTTACGGCACGTGACGTGTTTGGGTTTGTCGTGCTTCGATCTGTTATCATTTTGTCCAGGAACATGTTTAAGTAAATGGCATATGTTGGCGTTGTTTTCTATATAAAGTGTGACGTTAAAACAAATTAATTACGTCCGTAACGGAACATGTAACTTGTTATCGTTATGTGTTCTAGTTTTGTGTGTATTTCATTTGCAGTGTTGCTTAATTGTGATGTGAATCGGACAAAAATCAGTGATCTTGACAGTTATTCCGTGATTCGTGAACGCGGAGGCGTACATTGAGTAAATCGACCTTTTGGTGTGTTTTAATGTATATATCCCTACATGTCTCCGGGATGGGAAATACCTAGCCTATCATGTGTGCAACGCCTACGGCTACTGTAGTGTCATTACTTTAAATGACTGGACTGGTTCAATCGCGACGACGTGGATGGATTAAAAACAAAGTAAAATGATGTTGGAAAAGACAATATTGAACGTGAAAATCCGCGCGTTCAAACACAGTGTACGCTACTAGTAGTACGTACTTTCAGCAGCATGCCCGAATAAAGTAATGTAACCATGTGAAGTATGTCCATCAACGTACCCGAGTATAAGTAAGTCCAAAAATGTAACATACCCGAGTAAGTCTATTAACATACCCGAGTAATTAAGTTCAATAAAGTACTTGAAGGTGATACGTCCATGTGTATATCCGGGTGAAGTACTTCCCCGTCGTACCCGAGTGAAATACGCACAACTTGTCGTCGCTTCAAACTGTCGTGTTTTGTTTTAATGATCCATGCAGGTGTAGCGTCACTTGTCACTATGTCACCATGTACATAACTGTGCAACTGACGTCTAACTGTCACGTTGCTGTTTGTTGATATTGTGAAATAAACGCACTTGTACAAATCTGGCAAACGCTTTGTGGCTTTACAAACGGAACTGGTAGGACAATCATGCCACATAGAATGCCTACAGATTATGAGCCTAACCCGGTGCCAACTAACTCAATGATGAATGCATTTGTTAAAATTATGGCCTCAAACAAAGTCATAAGCCTATATGAAAAACAGTTTTAATCCACAACTGTAAACGGGAATCTTTGGTTTTGGAGATGTCTTGTGATGCAGTAAATACAGGCCTACTGGTATCAACATTGTTGGCATATGTTGACTGACATCGCGCGCGTAATATCGATTGTCACATTACAAAAGACTACACTGCGGATCTGTGAATTAACTCATTCTTCACATAACGAGTTGCCTAGGAAAGACATGGTTTGTAAATTCTACCTATGTTAATTGTAATACTGACCACAAACATTCTTAGGCCGCGTTGGTGGCGTAACGCACACATGATGATAATGCAACTGTCGCTGGCATCAAAGTCGTGTAATGAGCCTACTTTTTATTACGACGTATAGCAAACGTCCACGTCACGTGTCCGGCCTATCGTGGGGCCCACGTGACGACATCGACCTAACGAAGACAACGCCAGAGAGACGGGTAGTATATTATAAAATCATTTACCGTTGTCGTTGTAGAACAAATCAAACGATTGTCACAACTACAGGATTTTGTTTCCTACGAGCATGAACTGGTTATTTCTCTTGTTAGCATAGGATGCAGCGCAGTGTCGCCACCTTGGGAATGATTGGTAACTAATTGTTTTCACGGAAAAGTAATTTTTTATCTACAAATAACTGCATCTGCGTTTGTTCAAACACATACCCGACTGTCGGACCAGACTTTCATTGCTCCAAATTTAGCACATTTATATTTAGTCTCATTTAACCGACTCTCGTTCGACTGCGTGACGTTGCATGACTAGAAAACGACATATGTATAAAATTATGTCTTATAGACTTGGTATAATTATAGACATACTTAGGTATTCACCATGCTTGTGGAGATCGTAAATATATATATTTCACAAAGTTATCTAGATTTTTCAGCAACTGTGTCTGTGGGAAGGCGGGTCAAATAACCAGAATATTTCGATCGATCGGTTAGTCTGTTCCATTTCTTTCTTTATATCCCGTATTTCGTAACTACACTAGCTACTGAAATGCAAACATTGCCATGTTGTCTATTAATATTGAAATCCGTATTTCGGTATAACAAAGATAGTTTTTATTACGTAAATAGTGTAATGGGAATCGTCTACAAAGAGCCTTAGCGGCGGCGGTATACGTTACCAGGTTCGAGGGACCGAGGCTGTCGCAAAACATCCGCTAGGGCTTGTATTATCGGCGGGTCGGCGTTGACGAATTTACGAAAACAAAACGAATTGCCCGTTTTAGCGTTGGTTTACTCTAAGCTTTCAGCGGAACGACATAGACGTGGCCAGTGTTAACAATCTCTCATATGGACAGAAAGGTAAATATCGCTAACTCATGAAGTTGTGCTCCCGATTATCGCTTGCTAGAAACAAACTGGAATGGATTGTGGAGTGCTTGTTCTCAGGATAAAAAAATCAAAATTAATCATTTAATGGTCTGTTCAGACTTTCAGGTATATTCCATGTGTCCGAATATTCACTTTTGTCGAGTCCGGATCCACCTCGATTTTGCTGTGATAACTATACTTTATTTAAATGTGTTACCCAGTGATACTGATAGTGCGCTAGTAATTTATCTAACTCCGTCATCATATTATAACCCCATCTAATCAACGTCATCCCAGAACCCAGGAATATTTATACCATGCTATTGTATACGAACAATTATACCCTGTATTTGTATCGATGGTTCGCACTTTAGGCTTCTA
Source organism: Ridgeia piscesae (assembly GCA_025642075.2). NCBI lineage: Eukaryota > Metazoa > Annelida > Polychaeta > Sabellida > Siboglinidae > Ridgeia > Ridgeia piscesae. Next base: position 101,808 of record JAODUO010000210.1, on the reverse strand, counting down.
AAATGTGCCACCAAGACACAAATCTAGAGTTGAATGAACGAACCAAACCTAAACTTAAAAGCATGTGCCTGTCTTGTCAGACACTATGGACACAGTCACACTCCGTCAAATGTAATGCTTTGTACTGCCATGTTTCATGTTTGTCAGTTTGTTGATGTGCATTACCTGGTGTGATTAAGAAGTCCAACCCACGACGTGTCTAACAACTTGTACAGTCAGACAGGCGCACACTAAAAGGCGGGCCACAAACTAACAATACTAAATGTAATACCGAATGGTGTTACTTATATTTATAAAATCTTAGAAAGTTGAAATGTTAGGCCTTACTTATAACTCTACGGGTATTCGCTCAAGCGAAAATAGAAGTCCCACATAGACGGCGGCATCATGCTGTCAGTTTATTTAAATATTTTGATGTAATGACTTGCCTAACGGTACATGTGTTCACAAGGTACTATAGTACCTGTTATTGAATACCGACCTTATAGAAATGATCACCTGGCAGGTGAGGAATTCTGAGGCTCCAGTCGTCTTTTGATGTTCTTTGATCTACTGTGAAAGGGCATATGATGTGGATTGATCTCGGATTGCACTGCTAGCTGCATATTTGTTAGTGGGTGGGTGAGAAGTTTATGTTATTGAGGGTAAATACTCCATGGTTTTGCTGCTCAAAGAAAAAGACCAAGCAAAACACCTTCAAAATTTCTCTAAGAATGTCATTAATGTTATTATCACTCGGTATTTTAGTATGTTCTCTTTACAGCTCTATATGTGACCTTATTTTATGAAATATTCCATAATTCATGCATTGTTATGACTGATATGTTTATATTAGTCATTTAAACTAATTTGTGATTTTTTTAATGCATGTTTTTGGCAGGCAAAAGTGAACATATGGATGTTGTATTCGCAACTTTGTTACTTGATGCCATTGTTATAATAGTGACATTGATACATGTCTTAATTATTGCTTGATGCTACAGTATTATAATGAAAAGACTGATTTGTGAGTTTAATTTGCCAATACTGTTATGACATCTCAACATCACAAGAACACCATAAAAACAGCAACTATAACAATGCACGTAAACATGGAGTGTATCAATCGGTGGCATTTTTGTGAATGTGTTCTGTCATTTCCGCGCTGTCTGCCATTTCGTGGCCCGCCCTTTAGTGTGCGCCGTCAGACACACAAAGTAAAAATCAGACATACACATTCGGACATGTGTGCATCCATATTACACCATTGGCAAATCTCTGCTTTTGGCGATCCCTCCTCTCAGCCAGTTGTGCCCTCATGTCTTCTCCCTTGCCAGTTTTGAAATCCACATCCTATTTCTCAAAAATATTTTTGAATTTATCCAGACAGTGTTATGCAGGGCTTTATGCAGGATAAAATTATTGCCAGTCACACATGTTTTGGTGGACACATGGATGTTAACTGTTAAGCCAGTTTACAAACTTTTATATATGTGTGATGACCTGAAATGGACTACAAACACACATGTGACACCATTTTCACTCACTTTCAAGGCATAACTAACAATATGTATGGTTTTGGAAGACCTTTTTTTTGCACCTTCATTTTTTACCCGTCCACCATATTTCTACCCATCCATATTCGGTTTTTTCCGTCCAAATGACGGGTGGACAGGTCTCTACATAAAGCTATGATGTTATGTCATTTTACATAATAAATTGACTAAACCTTTAAACACAAAAGTTGGTGTTTTAAATCATTGGCAATCTTGTGCAATTTGATTGTTTCAGCGGCGCTACAGGGGGGAGGAGAAAGAGGAGTCTGAATCGGAGGACGACTATGTGCCTTATGTTCCCGTGAAAGAGCGGAAGAAGGCACAGGTGTGTTGAAGGCAGAATGTCACCCAGAGGCAGGAGAAACATATGTGACTTTCTTCTTGGTGTTTAAATACTGCCTAGCCACAAAGCATGGGTTTAATGCCAACTATAGTTTCCATGTCACAGTTAGCAAGTTAGACAGAACGCAGGTATCCATCACTGTCTATAGCCAGGTACTCATTCATACAGCTGAATGAACTGGAGCAACTAGGACTTGTAGTAACTAAAAGCATATGCAAATATAAACATTTACTGAGAACAGTATATATATATATATATATTATATATAATAAAACTCAAGAGCATCTGGAATGACAGGAAAATAGCACTCGGCTCAAAGATCAGACTGATGCGCTCCCTAGTCATGTCCATATTCCTGTACGCCTGTGAGTCTTGGACACTAACAGCAGACACAGAGAGAAGGATACAGGCCATGGAGATGAGATGCCTCAGAAAGCTCCTCGGCATCATGTACAGAGACCACATCTCAAACGAAGAGCTGTGAAACAGAACTCGGCAAGCCATTGGGCTCCACGAAGACATCTTGACCACAGTAAAGCGACGCAAACTGAAATGGTACGAGCACGTAACAAGATCTACAGGGCTTGCCAAGACAATCCTGGAGGACACAGTGCAAGAAGGGAGAAGACGAGGCAGACAGAAAAAGAGATGGGAGGACAGCATCCCGGAATGGACGGGCATGATGCTGGGTGCCGACATGGCTGAGAGGCGAGAGGAATTGAGGGAGCTGGTTGCCAGGTCATATGTGGCGCGCCAACAGTCCACCAGACTACAGGATAGGTGAAGGTGTAATATATATATATATATATATATATATATAGTTTTCAGTAAATATTTATATCTTCATTGATGGTTATACAGAAAACAAAACATTTGTATGGAAATAAGAAATTTATGAGAGTGAACCATGCTTAGCTCAACTGGGACAACTTCCCCAGTAAAACTCGTTTGTCTAGTGAATTGCCCGAGAGATTTGAAAGTTTCACAGCACTAAAATTATACGGACACTGCCATTTCAACAGATGCACAAGATGGCAAAACTAGGAAGAGCGAAGATGATAGTGCGGGAAGAGGAGGAGTTGAAGGAGAGTACGGAGGAGGAGGGAGGAGAGAGGGAGGACTCCCATCTGGGACCTAAGTCCAGCATGAGTCTACTCGACCAGCACAGTAAACTGAAGGAGGAAGCGAAAGGTTGGTGGAGAGTGTGTTGATGAGAGATTGGTGGAGAGTGTGTTGATGAGAGGTTGGTGGAGAGTGTGTTGATGAGAGGTTGGTGGAGAGTGTGTTGATGAGAGGTTGGTGGAGAGTGTGTTGATGAGAGGTTGGTGGAGAGTGTGTTGATGAGAGGTTGGTGGAGAGTGTGTTGATGAGAGGTTGGTGGAGAGTGTGTTGATGAGAGGTTGGTGGAGAGTGTGTTGATGAGAGGTTGGTGGGGAGTGTGTTGATGAGAGGTTGGTGGAGAGTGTGTTGATGAGAGGTTGGTGGAGAGTGTGTTGATGAGAGGTTGGTGGAGAGTGTGTCGATGAGAGGTTGGTAGAGAGTGTGTTGATGAGAGGTTGATGAGAGGTTGGTGGAGGGTGTGTTCATGAGAGGTTGGTGGAGGGTGTGTTGATGAGAGGTTGGTGGAGGGTGTGTTCATGAGAGGTTGGTGGAGGGTGTGTTCATGAGAGGTTGGTGGAGGGTGTGTTCATGAGAGGTTGGTGGAGGGTGTGTTGATGAGAGGTTGGTGGAGAGGGGTGTTGATGAGAGGTTGGTGGAGAGTGTGTTGATGAGAGGTTGGTGGAGAGTGTGTTGATGAGAGGTTGGTGGAGAGTGTGTTGATGAGAGGTTGGTGGAGAGTGTGTTGATGAGAGGTTGGTGGAGAGTGTGTTGATGAGAGGTTGGTGGAGAGTGTGTTGATGAGAGGTTGGTGGAGAGTGTGTTGATGAGAGGTTGGTGGAGAGTGTGTTGATGAGAGGTTGGTGGAGAGTGTGTTGATGAGAGGTTGGTGGAGAGTGTGTTGATGAGAGGTTGGTGGAGAGTGTGTTGATGAGGGGTTGGTGGAGAGTGTGTTGGTGGAGAGTGTGTTGATGAGAGGTTGGTGGAGAGTGTGTTGATGAGAGGTTGGTGGAGAGTGTGTTGATGAGAGGTTGGTGGAGAGTGTGTTGATGAGAGGTTGGTGGAGAGTGTGTTGATGAGAGGTTGGTGGAGAGTGTGTTGATGAGAGGTTGGTGGAGGGTGTGTTCATGAGAGGTTGGTGGAGGGTGTGTTCATGAGAAGTTGGTGGAGGGTGTGTTCATGAGAGGTTGGTGGAGGGTGTGTTCATGAGAGGTTGGTGGAGGGTGTGTTCATGAGAGGTTGGTGGAGGGTGTGTTCATGAGAGGTTGGTGGAGGGTGTGTTCATGGGAGGTTGGTGGAGGGTGTGTTCATGAGAGGTTGGTGGAGGGTGTGTTCATGAGAGGTTGGTGGAGGGTGTGTTCATGAGAGGTTGGTAGAGGGTGTGTTCATGAGAGGTTGGTGGAGGGTGTGTTCATGAGAGGTTGGTAGAGGGTGTCTTCATGAGAGGTTGGTCGAGGGTGTGTTCATGAGAGATTGATGAGGGTGTGTTCATGAGAGTTTGGTGGAGGGTGCATTCATGAGAGGTTGGTCGAGGGTGTGTTCAAACATTTTTCTTGATGTGTTGTCAGGGTTATAAGTGATTAATAAAACAGATTTACATAAAATTACAAGGAATTATTGATTAATTAAAAACTGCTTACATTTGAGAGTTTACAATTTAAAAAGAGTGCCTTTGATGTAAGCTGTGTTGTGTTTGACAGCCATAAAGGAGACAGACCGCGAGAAACAGCGGAAGGAGGAACAGATGATTCTGGACGTCATCGCAGAGAAAACAGGTCAGTCTTGTCTCAGAGAGGCACAGGTAGTGTAGTGGTTGGCACATCCGCCTGACACACCATCAGCCCAGGTTCAAAACCCGCTGACTGCGAGCTTGGTATATTTGTTGTTAAAACCTGACACTCGGCATTGAGGACTGTGTATCTCTCGTGAATCGGAGAATCACATTAATGTCTGTCCCGTCTCAATTTGGGACGTAAAAGAATCACTGAGGACAACAAGCACCCTGGCACTGACCACCCTCAGTGCCAGCCTAGAAAGGTCGGCTTGGTGTAGATGTTCTGAAAAAATTTTTTGTAATTTAATGAAACGTCATGAGATGATAACGTTGTAACCACAATATATACAGACTGGTCAGTTAATATTGCCAAGAGCTGGACACAACTAGATCTAGTGTCTGTCATCCATATGCATATGTGACTATTAACAAATACTAACCGCATGGTCATATTCAAAGAGACATTAACTTGTGATGATTTACAAAGTACTTCTGCAAGATAAAACTCAATGATACTATATAATGTGCAGTGATGTTATAGCAGTAACTGCATCTAATATATTCTTCAAACGTTGTCCTTTGTTGATCTCCTTCACAGTTTCCTGTGAGATATAAAACCATCACTTGTTTTTCTAATATATTCCTGCAGCTCTCAAGGGTGTTGCTGAACTTGCAAAAGGGATTCAGTACGAGGACCCTATCAAGACAGGGTGAGTTCTGTGGAGACGAGAACGTTGTCAAGGTGTTATACCAGCTAACTAATGACACAGACATATATGACACCCGGTAACTTTGTTAAATTAAAATAACTTTTCATCATTAGAGCCAAACCCTCAAATGAGAATATTATGTACTTTTTTTAAAGTCATGTAGCCACTATTTTTAGAAAGTTCAAGCAACCCTGATTAAAATGCATACCTGATAATCATTTATGCGTGAATAATTTAAATCATAAAACAGTGGGAGATAACCACAGTCTTTGGGCAATGACGGAACTTTTCATCTCCTGTTGCTGTTGAATGTTAGGGATATGAAACATTCAAACGAGAATATTATGCGCTTGTCTTTTAAAGGCACATGTCCACTAGAAATTTCAAGGAACCCTGATTAAAATTCTGCGTACTCAGGAATCATCTTGTGTGTGAATAATTTAACTGATGAAACAGTGGGACATATTTGTGTCTTTGGGCAAATAACAAGATGTGTGATCATCTGTCATTGCAGAATCTTTGGGGAATGAAATGGAAGAACAAATTTGCTCCTCATTGTTTTTACCCATGCGCCACCCATCCAGTTATATTTCTTAACATCCACTACGGGTTTTACCCATCTAAATGATGGGTGGACAGGTCTCTACATAAAGCTGTGACACACACACACACACACACACACACACACACACACACACACACACACACACACACACACACACACACACACACACACACATGCATAAATAAACACCCACTTCCTGTTACCCGATTTTGGTTAGAAAATTGTATGTTGTATTTTTGTTTCATATGTGAAAGGATGTCCACAATTATAACTATAATACAGTACAATTATATTCTGGATTAGTTTTTTATTTTATCATGATTAAGGTTTATGTATTGTTTTAATAATGAATTTATCTGTATTTTGTTTACTTTTTACATTTGTTTACATTTTAACCTCTTGGGGACCAAAACCCGATACAGTGTTTTATTGGGTTTGGTGACTGTTTTTTTCTCTTACAAATCACTAAAAAAAAGTTGTTCTAATTGACACACTATATATTGTTTATCTTAATGAAACACATATTTGTTGTATTTGTTTGTGTATTTTGGTATGGATTGGATAATACTCTTGAATAAAAAAAAAAATATATATATCTTTAAATTTTATATAATGATTAAAAAAATTGGAATAACTACACAATTGTCATTTTGATGTCATCACGTAGACAAATAAATACTATTTCAGAAAATGTATACTTTTGTATATTTGCCTACAGTTGTGTTTCATTCTTGAGCCTTCTAGGTGTCCCTCCTTTAGTCATAGCAGCATTTGCCCCAGAAATTTGACCCTCATAAAGTTAATTACATTTTTTATGAACACTGTAAACAAATTTCCTGGTCTGGAACAATAAAGTTTGATTGTATATCGATAATTTCCTTGAGTTTTGGAACAATATAGTTTGTATTGTATTCGTATTTTGATTGGAACTGTGACACAAGTGTATGTTCAGGTGGAGGCCACCACGGTGTATTCTCAAACAGTCGGAGAAACATCACATGAAAGTAAGGAACAAACTACACATCCTGACGGAGGGAGAGGACCTGCCTCCCCCAGTGAAGACATTCAAGGTGCCCAGTTCACTGCTACTGCTGTCTTGTCCATCCTTGTTTCCATCCCTGCTGTCTTGTCCATCCTTGTTTCCATCCCTGCTGTCTTATCCATCCTTGTTTCCATCCTAGAATCATCCTTATTTCCATCCTAGAATCATCTCCCACAAAGTATTAAAAAGACAACATTTGAGTTTTACAAATATACCAATGTCATCTGTGTCTGTTGATATGTTGCAAACATACGCGTGGTTGAATTGACCCCATCCTAAAATTAAAAGAATTACTGTGGATAGCATTAATGCTATGTGCATATGTTTTCTAATTGTCTATGCCATCTATTCCAAAGCAGATGTCAAAAAGATTCTTGTTAATAAATCCTGAAATGCATAGTAGAATGTGTGTTGTTTCGAAGACAGCAGACAGACACTGGAGGGTCGTACCTGTGCATGTATTTTCATCAGTTTGATGACATGTTATGTATCTTACAAGTCTAGCCACTGTGGCCTCTCACGTGTCCACTTACTGATAGCCGAGTTTACTTTTTAGATATTTGTTTTACTCTCCAGTTTACTGTTGCCTCAGACACCACTTTACTGCTGACAGACGTAATTAAAATGTTATTTATAAAGCACCGTATAGTGAGAATATACTTCCACTCAGAGGCACATGAAATATAACATAGGTAAAAGATGAATATATAAAATATAAAGTTAGATACTAAGATAATTTTTGAAACTATAATTATGGTTTAAAAAAATCATATTACACACTACAAGTCGTCTACAAATGCGTCCTTAAAACGATGTGTTTTAAAATGAGATTTAAACTGTTCAGGTGAGTCTGTAAGGTGCAGACACACTGACAGTCCAGCAGATCATTCCACGGGCGAGTCCGTTCAAAGACAAAGATGGTTTCTGTTCTGTTCTTGACATGAAAAATTTAAACTAAAATGGCACTTCGCCATAAGTGAGACTTTGGCCTCTGTAGCAGGGGTGCACATGTGCATCACCCTAGTCTGTGGGACAGCAGGAACCTACCTTTACAGCACGTGTCTGTCTGCAGGAGATGAAGTTCCCCAAAGCACTGATCAGCAAGTTGAAGAAGTGTGGCATTACAAAGCCCACCCCCATCCAGATCCAGGGCATTCCTGCAGTGTGAGTCCACTGTACTACTGTATTGGTAACAGTTCCTAGCGACAAATACCAGAAGTAAATTAAATGTCATCGTGTGTGTGTGTGTGTGTGTGTGTGTGTGTGTGTGTGTGTGTGTGTGTGTAGTGTGTGAGGAGTGTATGTGAGGGTGTGGTTGTGAGGGTGTGGTTGTGAGAGTGTATGAATGTATGTGGGTGTGAACGTGTGTGTGTGGTAGTGAGTGTGTGAGTGTATGTGTGTGTGTATGTGTGTGGTGGGTGCGTGAATTGTGTGTGTGTGAATGTGTGTGTGGTAGTGAGTGAGTGTGTGTATGTGTGTGGTGGGTGCATGAATGTGTGTGTGAACGTGTGTGTGTGGTAGTGAGTGTATGTGTGTGTGTATGTGTGTGTGTGGTGGGTGCGTGAATGTGTGTGTGTGAACGTGTGTGTGTGGTGTGAGTGATGTGTGTGAGTGTATGTGTGTGTGTGTGTGTGTGTGGTGGGTGCGTGAATGTGTGTGTGTGTGAACGTGTGTGTGTGGTAGTGAGTGTATGTGTGTGAGTGTATGTGTGGTTGTGAGGGTGAATGTGAGTGTGTGTGTCAATGTGTGTAGAGGTCCAGTACAACAACATAACACAGCTCAAATGGAACTGATGGCTCCTTCCAAACAACTCCAAACTCTGATCAAAATAACATCAAAGATAATACACAAACATGAAAAACAGATTGTTGCTACTTTTGAGAAATTTATCTGTAGAAATAGTCCAAATAAAATCCTTCCACGTTGTGAACCAGAACAAGGGAACAAGCCCCACACAACTAACTGACTGTTGTTGTTTCCAGACTGATGGGCAGGGACATCATTGGGATCGCCTTCACCGGGTCAGGGAAGACGCTCGTCTTTGTCCTTCCCCTCATCATGTTCTGTCTAGAGCAGGAGAAACGACTTCCCTTCATCACCAATGAGGGGCCTTATGGCCTCATTGTGTGTCCGTCTGTACGTATTTGTGTTATTATCATTTATTGTCTGCGGTTTGCATGCATTGGACGAGACGGTGGCATAGTGGCATACTTAATTGGACTATGCCACTTGTCAACATGTTGTTGACAAGTGGCATACTTAATTGGATGAGATGGTGGCGTAGTAGCATACTTAATTGGATGAGATGGTGGCATAGTGGCATACTTAAGTGGAGGAGATGGTGGCATAGTAGCATACTTAATTGGATGAGATGGTGGCATCGTGGCATACTTAAATGGATGAGATGGTGGCATCATGGCATACTTAAATGGATGAGATGGTGGCATCGTGGCATACTTAAGTGGATGAGATGGTGGCATCGTGGCATACTTAAGTGGATGAGATGGTGGCTGAATAGCATATATGACAGGATGCGGTGGCAGATTACCATACTTGACTCTACAACAAGACACGTTGTGTCTGATTATTTGGGCTACTATGCCATTGTTGAATATGATTACAGCGGAATTCCGATCCCAAAGTATCATGTATATTTGTGTGATACGCCTAATTTAGCAAATTAAAAGTTTCGGACTGTGTTCACAGTTGGCTGTCATTTTGTTTCATGTGTAATCAACCTTGTAATAAAATGGCTATATGCTTCTCAGAGAAATCAACTTATAAATATGTTATAAATATTGTAGAAGTCTTGTTTCAAAACAAGCTGTCCTGTCACACAGGTTACCACGTTGCAAAACTCATCTGGGTCCTGGCTGTCTGTGCATTGGTTTCCTTTTTTATTCACCAGAGGGAGCTGGCTAGACAGACAACAGACATCATCAAGAACTACTGCGCAACGTTGGAGAATGACGGATTCCCATCGTTGCGCACAGTCTTGTGTATAGGGGGCACTGCACTCAAAGATCAGCTCGACGTCATTAAAAGGTCAGATTATTACTGATGTGCCTGGCATGACAATTTCAAGTTACGTCACTAACAGTTTCATGCAGTATTTGTTTGTGCTCATTGTTTTATCCCAATGCTGACAGCACTATCGTCTTAGTGGACATTACTAGCAAAAATACACCTCATACACATCGAACTACTATAATGCACCTCCTTCACAATCACATAGGACACACACACACAGACACAGATACACTTCGCACGCACACAGACACACACACACAGACAGACACACACACACAGACAGACACACAGAGAGACACACACACACACAGAGACACACACACACACACAGAGACACACACACACAGACACACACACACAGACACACACACACACACAGACAGACACACACACAGACACACACACACAGGTTCACCTGTCCTGTCTGTTGCTGCAGTGGCATCCACATCATGGTGGCCACTCCCGGCCGCCTCATGGACATGTTGAACAAGAAGATCATCAACCTAGACGTCTGCCGCTACCTCTGTCTGGACGAGGCTGATCGTATGATTGACATGGGCTTCGAGGAAGACGTCAGAACCATCTTCTCATTCTTCAAGGTTCGACTCAAGCCTTGTAAATTGTTGCGATACATTTGATTTACCCCAATAGCACTCAAGTTGGCCATTGAAGGTCGGGCGGAATTTCCTTAAATTGGCCATTTGGCAGTCAGCTAATACGGCATTGCTGTGTCTTAGTGTCAAGCAAGAAATGGTCGACATATTTTTAGGATACAACAGCAGTTTTGTTACCACTGTGTAGGTAATTTTATTATCTACAAAATACCTACAACACACAGTTGTGAGGTTTGAATAATAAAGTGCTAGAGCAAACAAAAACTGGCACAAACAATGTTTTTAAAATCGAGGTCTAATATCTGAGGAGGCCCAGGCTTCACATTAGTCTTGTGAGTGCTAATGGGTTAATCCAAGTTGTTAATTTCTTCCACTCCATGTTATAGGGTAACATTATATTATTAAAGAGATTCTTTGTAAGTTTATATGCCTTATATACATTCGAAAGATACCATATCAAAACATGAAAATTTCCCATAAATACTTTCTCTGCTATTCATGCCTTTCATATCTGTGCATAAATTGTGTGTTATCTGCGCTAAAAAGCTGATAAATCATTGCGTTTATGGGAATAATTTTGACCGTACTGCCACGTGGATAGTTGGTTGGCAATGACTGTTGAGATGGCCTGATTACAATATCAATGTAACTGATTACTATGAAGATGCATGTGTATGATTACAAGTGTGACTACTCAGAAAACAAATGTAATCGGTTATGATTAGGCTTAACAATTATTGCGTTTCAGCTAATGGGCCAAAATGTCAGTGTTCAGTGTGCACATTACTTTTTACAGCTCTTCTTTTTCATCCACCTTAGAACTGCACCACAAAAAACTTCCCATCTACAAATACTTCAATTTTCACTGACAAAACAGACATCTTTTAAATTAATATTGTGAGGAAAATCCTACCCCATCCCTCCCCCAACCAAAACAATTACACCACCATACAACACTTTATAACATTTCTCAAACGAGAGAACATTTTCTCATGGTCTGTACATAGACATAAAACAGTAAATACACGGGCAGTCACAGTGAAGTAAATACGACTCATATTCCACACATTCACCCATTTACTCATACACTTAGTGGTGACGGTGGTTAAACAATTTACTTTTAAAATAGGTAACTCTAAGTGTTCTGCCTGATGACAGTGAGTCATATACAACTCATCTCTGTCCCCAGGCCCAGCGCCAGACACTGCTGTTTTCAGCAACGATGCCAAAGAAGATCCAGAACTTCGCCCGGAGCGCCCTCGTGAAGCCTGTCACAGTAAACGTAGGGCGTGCTGGGGCGGCCAGCCTCGATGTCATCCAGGATGTTGAGTGTGTGAAACAAGAGGCAAAGGTCATTCATCTGTTGAACGTCCTCCAGAAGTCTCCGCCCCCGGTAGGTGACTCCACTCCCGGTAGGTGATTCTGCCCCTGGTAGGTGACTCCACTCCCGGTAGGTGATTCTGCCCCTGGTAGGTGACTCCACTCCCGGTAGGTGATTCTGCCCCTGGTAGGTGACTCCGCCCCCGGTAGGTGATTCTGCCCCTGGTAGCCGACTCCTCCCCTAGTAGTTGATTTCCACCCCTGATAGGTGATTCCGCCCCCGTAGGTGAATCCGCCCCTGATAGGTGACACCACCCCCGGTAGGTGACTCCACCCCCGGTGACTCCACCTCCGACAGGTGACTCCGCCACTAGTACGTGATTCCAGCCCCATTAGCCCAAGGCTTTATGCACGATCAAATTTTTGCCAGTCAAATGTGTCTGAAGATAAACACACGCTTTTCAGGCACAACTGACAATATCTATGGTTTTGGAAGACCTTGTTTTTCTGCTCCTTCATTTGTTACCCATCCACCCATATTTCTACCCGTCCACAATAGGTTTTATTCATCCAAATGATGGGTGGACGGGTGTCTGCATAAACCTATGCCAGTAGGCGACTCCACCCCAGTTGGTGACTCCGCCACTGGTAGGTGACTCCACCTCCACTAGGTGACTCCACCCCTGATTGGTGACTCTGCCCCAGATATATGACTCCGCCCTCAGCAACTCATAGTGCAAAAATTAAACTGGTATGATTTGACTTTGAATTCTGCTGCCATGGTCTCACCACTTTGGGGCCAGTTTCAAGAACTGCTGTAACTTTACGTGCAACTTGGCGGTGTACTGGTCATAGCTAACAGCGACTGGTCAATGTAGCTTGCAGTCGGTTTCATGAGACCAATATAGCATTGGCGTAACTAAATCATCATAGAATTGACCTAATTAGGTCGCTGTGAGGAATCCCTATATTTGTCCTGTCTCTGGACACCCCTTTTATCCTAAGCTGCCGCCTTTGACGTTCATGTACAAGCTACGATGAATGTAAAGGATATCCAGTGTAAACATTAACAATAATTATGTTGAGAGTGGGCAAAGCATCAAGGAAGTTGAGGAGCATCCCGTGAATATTTCAATGTAATCTAACACATACTAATTTGAAGGCACAGCTACGAGCAACTGTGGAGGAGACTTGTAAGTAGCGTTTTAGTCATTCAACGAGTTATCGCCTGTTACAACGTCGTAAGTATGCTCCATGAAACTGGCCCCTGGTAGTTTGTTCATTCCACACAGCTTGTGTTTGTTTGGCTGTATCAGTGAGCACCTGCATATAGACAGTGGTGATAGTTGTGAGTGAGTAGTCTGCACATTTTAATGCATTCCAGAAAATTTTAACTGATATTCGAGTCATCAGTTGAGGCGAAGTGTAAACTGTGAAGAGATTTGAATGTAAGACCTTGTGTTTACCTGGTGCAGTGAACACAGGTAGACCTTGTGTTTACCTGGTGCAGTGAACACAGGTAGACCTTGTGTTTACCTGGTGCAGTGAACACAGGTAGACCTTGTGTTTACCTGGTGCAGTGAACACAGGTAGACCTTGTGTTTACCTGGTGCAGTGAACACAGGTAGACCTTGTGTTTACCTGGTGCAGTGAACACAGGTAGGCCTTGTGTTTACCTGGTGCAGTGAACACAGGTAGGCCTTGTGTTTACCTGGTGCAGTGAACACAGGTAGGCCTTGTGTTTACCTGGTGCAGTGAACACAGGTAGGCCTTGTGTTTACCTGGTGCAGTGAACACAGGTAGGCCTTGTGTTTACCTGGTGCAGTGAACACAGGTAGGCCTTGTGTTTACCTGGTGCAGTGAACACAGGTAGGCCTTGTGTTTACCTGGTGCAGTGAACACAGGTAGGCCTTGTGTTTACCTGGTGCAGTGAACACAGGTAGGCCTTGTGTTTACCTGGTGCAGTGAACACAGGTAGGCCTTGTGTTTACCTGGTGCAGTGAACACAGGTAGGCCTTGTGTTTACCTGGTGCAGTGAACACAGGTAGGCCTTGTGTTTACCTGGTGCAGTGAACACAGGTAGGCCTTGTGTTTACCTGGTGCAGTGAACACAGGTAGGCCTTGTGTTTACCTGGTGCAGTGAACACAGGTAGACCTTGTGTTTACCTGGTGCAGTGAACACAGGTAGACCTTGTGTTTACCTGGTGCAGTGAACACAGGTAGACCTTGTGTTTACCTGGTGCAGTGAACACAGGTAGACCTTGTGTTTACCTGGTGCAGTGAACACAGGTAGACCTTGTGTTTACCTGGTGCAGTGAACACAGGTAGACCTTGTGTTTACCTGGTGCAGTGAACACAGGTAGACCTTGTGTTTACCTGGTGCAGTGAACACAGGTAGACCTTGTGTTTACCTGGTGCAGTGAACACAGGTAGACCTTGTGTTTACCTGGTGCAGTGAACACAGGTAGACCTTGTGTTTACCTGGTGCAGTGAACACAGGTAGACCTTGTGTTTACCTGGTGCAGTGAACACAGGTAGACCTTGTGTTTACCTGGTGCAGTGAACACAGGTAGACCTTGTGTTTACCTGGTGCAGTGAACACAGGTAGACCTTGTGTTTACCTGGTGCAGTGAACACAGGTAGACCTTGTGTTTACCTGGTGCAGTGAACACAGGTAGACCTTGTGTTTACCTGGTGCAGTGAACACAGGTAGACCTTGTGTTTACCTGGTGCAGTGAACACAGGTAGACCTTGTGTTTACCTGGTGCAGTGAACACAGGTAGACCTTGTGTTTACCTGGTGCAGTGAACACAGGTAGACCTTGTGTTTACCTGGTGCAGTGAACACAGGTAGATCTCGTCACAGCGCAGTGACATCTGGTGGTTTGTGTGGCAGGTGTTGATCTTTGCCCAGAAGAAGAGTGACGTGGACGCAATGCATGAGTACCTGCTACTGAAGGGGGTCGAGGCTGTGTCTATACACGGGGGCAAAGGTGAGATATAGACCACGTCTACCCATTAATCCGGTATTCGTGGACATTGCAAATGAGGCCATTCTGTGGACCAGCAATAGATCAGATCAGCTTTATTGTCTTGTGTTTTCATTGCAGTTACAACAAAACATTGTAATGCATTGTAGATCATGCTTTATATAGACACAGGCTCTGGATATGCAGAGTTGTTTTTTCAGTATGAAAGTTGCTCGTTGCAGTATGCATGGTTATAAGTGATTAATGAAACACATTTATATTGTAATGAAGGCATAGAATTACATGAAATAATTATTTTAACAGGATTAATACAAAATTGCTTACATTATGAGTTTAACATTCTCAAAAAATGTCTTTAATTATCTATTTATTGTATTTGTCCACGATAACTGCAGGATGGTGAATTATCTCTTTTATGCAGTAAACAATTGAAGATTATAAAGGTAACTAAATATAGATTAGTTGAGGGAGCATCCTGTAAAGTTGGGTGTACGTTGTAGACCAGGAAGAAAGGAGTATTGCAGTGGACCAGTTTCGCAAAGGGGAGAAGGACGTTTTGGTTGCTACAGACATCGCATCAAAGGGCCTCGACTTCCCCAATGTCCAACATGTCATCAACTATGACATGCCAGAAGACATCGAGAACTATGGTGACAATGCCTTTCTATTTACTATCATAATTCAAACGTTGGTGGTAGATATCAAATATTCAGGTTGGACTTAAGAGGGTGTATATATAATGTGGACAACAAAATGAAACTGTTTTAATACAGACATTTATTTCAATGTTGTTAGCTATATTTCAAAATCATATCACATAAACTGAGTGTATATCTGACTTGTTATCTGATGTGGTTTATTAAAGCGGGCCTTTGTTGTCAAGGATAGTTATTCATTTCGCTTCTTAAATCAGCCAGGTTTATCCTATGAACCTTTTTTGTCAATTTGAACTCAACGGATAATTCAGCTTGGTTGCTCAAACAGCAACTTTTGCCAACTCTGATAATTTGCATAATTCCAAGATGGCAACTGGTCATTATGTTAACAAGTTAACTTTAGAACCGCATATCATACAATTATCTATACAGTGTAATACCTCTTTGTTAGGGTGTTTAGGTACATGGAATCCTTTTCTGGCGATACTTTTTTAGTTAAAGGTCAATCGCTGTAGGTCAGGTGAAGGTCAAAATTTATCACTCTAGGCAATAAATAGAAACTTCAACTTAATTATATTTGAGTTTATTCATGATATAAACAGTTGCCATCTTGGATTTATGCAAATTACCAGAGTTGCCCAAAGATAGAAATTCATAGGATTGAACAGTTCTTGGTTCATGAAATTTCAAAATTGACTATTAGAAAGTTGTTTATATGTGACTGGTGATGATGAGACTGACCTTGCAGAATCATCCACTGACCTCTGCATTATGAGCAGGAGCACACACACACAAAGTGTGTTGTTATAGCCTCTTTGTATACGGATTATATTGGAAGTCGCCATTACAGGTTTACAGCTATGTGAGACAGAATCTAAATGTGTGTCACCCACAAAATGACGGTCAGAGAGTAGATAGTATTTACGCAACAATCACAAATATATATGTTTAGATACATAGTAGAATCTGGCATTGACTGTTTGCAGTGCATCGGATTGGTCGCACTGGACGATGTGGCAAGACAGGCCGGGCTACAACATTTGTCAACAAGTCCTGTGGTATGTTGGACGAGTGTCATCTCACTACCCGTGACATTTGTCATGTGGTGTCATATGTTTCAATATAAATATCAACTTCTGATAGCACAAATGGCTGTCTGACCTTATGAACGTCAGACCTCATTAACATATGACCTTGCATACTACTGACCTAATGAACTTGTCACCTCGTAAACACTTTGGGACCATTTCATTAACATTCTTAAGAGCACTTTTATGCAGAGATCCAGTTTACACTGTGTATGATATGAAAATAGTTTCCTCTATGATATTGTGACGGCATTTGAAAGATTGTATTTTAATTCTTCATAAAGTGACCAAAAAGCATAATATGTTGTTGACAAGTGGTTGGTGAGATGTATTTATGAATACTTTTTGACAAGTAATAATTATAAATATATTTGGCAGACTTTACCAAATGTGTTGATTATTGATTAGTGTGATGGAAATGTTGCTCCATAGCTTATTATTTATTTTTACGAATCACATTAGTGAAATGCATTTTGAAAATCTAACTGAAATTTCGCATCAGATTACGTTTAAGGGTGGATTTTTCTTAAAATCATAGTGAAACGGTTCCCTGGTCTCAACAATGTCTAACAAAAAGTCTAACACCGTCAATGACTTCAGAACTAGTTTATAGTAATGCTTCCAGCCATGGGTGAAGTAGAAATTTACCACACGGTACATGTTGACATTAATTAAACATACCATATTCATACAGATGTCTTGGATTGTTTTATCAATTTTTCTATGATAAAATATGACTTAATTATCAACACATATAACCTCAAAGCTATTTATTTGATCTCTGTGAGTTTACTTCATATATTCATATTCCATCTATGAATATGATGAAGACTAACCCATGATTTGAGTTATAGCTGCTGTAATTTTTCTTTGTGACCTGTTTTAGCCAATAATATTTTCTAACTTCAGTAGATTCCCAATATGTAACAAATGAACATATTGTATATGTAGTTGCATTGAATATTACAAGTGCAAGAAAGATACATTATTAATATGAAGAGTTGTTCAGGAGGTGGAATCTACTGTTTCAGACGAGTCGATACTACTCGACTTGAAGCATCTGCTCATAGAGGCAAAGCAGAATGTGCCTCCATTCCTAGCTGAGTTGGAGGCAGACAGCGAGAAGTATTTGGACATAGGAGGTGAGTCACATGTACACTGGACAACAGACGGATACTGTATTGTTGGTTGTGTTTGTCAGGTGAGGCCAGTTGTCTGTACTGTTGGTTGTGTTTGTCAGGTGAGGTCAGTTGTCTGTACTGTTGGTTGTGTTTGTCAGGTGAGGTCAGTTGTCTGTACTGTTGGTTGTGTTTGCCAGGTGAGGCCAGTTGTCTGTACTATTGGTTATGTTTGTCAGGTGAGGTCAGTTGTCTGTACTGTTGATTGTGTTTGTCAGATGAAGTCAGTTGTTTGTACTGTTGGTTGTGTTTGTCAGGTGAGGTCAGTTGTCTGTACTGTTGATTGTGTTTGTCAGATGAAGTCAGTTGTTTGTACTGTTGGTTGTGTTTGTCAGGTGAGGTCAGTTGTCTGTACTGTTGATTGTGTTTGTCAGATGAAGTCAGTTGTTTGTACTGTTGGTTGTGTTTGTCAGGTGAGGTCAGTTGTCTGTACTGTTGATTGTGTTTGTCAGATGAGGTCAGTTGTCTGTACTGTTGGTTGTGTTTGTCAGGTGAGGTCAGTTGTCTGTACTGTTGGTTGTGTTTGTCAGGTGAGGTCAGTTGTCTGTACTGTTGGTTGTGTTTGTCAGGTGAGGTCAGTTGTTTGTACTGTTGGTTGTGTTTGTCAGGTGAGGTCAGTTGTCTGTACTGTTGGTTGTGTTTGTCAGGTGAGGTCAGTTGTCTGTACTGTTGGTTGTGTTTGTCAGATGAGGTCAGTTGTCTGTACTGTTGGTTGTGTTTGTCAGGTGAGGTCAGTTGTCTGTACTGTTGGTTGTGTTTGTCAGATGAGGTCAGTTGTCTGTACTGTTGATTGTGTTTGTCAGATGAAGTCAGTTGTTTGTACTGTTGGTTGGGTTTGTCAGATGAGGTCAGTTGTCTGTACTGTTGATTGTGTTTGTCAGATGAAGTCAGTTGTTTGTACTGTTGGTTGTGTTTGTCAGATGAGGTCAGTTGTCTGTACTGTTGGTTGTGTTTGTCAGGTGAGGTCAGTTGTCTGTATTGTTGGTTGTGTTTGTCAGATGAGGTCAGTTGTCTGTACTGTTGATTGTGTTTGTCAGATGAAGTCAGTTGTTTGTACTGTTGGTTGTGTTTGTCAGGTGAGGTCAGTTGTTTGTACTGTTGGTTGTGTTTGTCAGGTGAGGTCAGTTGTCTGTACTGTTGGTTGTGTTTGTCAGATGAGGTCAGTTGTCTGTACTGTTGATTGTGTTTGTCAGATGAAGTCAGTTGTTTGTACTGTTGGTTGTGTTTGTCAGGTGAGGTCAGTTGTCTGTACTGTTGGTTGTGTTTGTCAGGTGAGGTCAGTTGTCTGTACTGTTGGTTGTGTTTGCCAGGTGAGGTCAGTTGTCTGTACTGTTGGTTGTGTTTGTCAGGTGAGGTCAGTTGTCTGTACTGTTGGTTATGTTTGTCAGGTGAGGTCAGTTGTCTGTACTGTTGGTTGTGTTTGTCAGGTGAGGTCAGTTGTCTGTACTGTTGGTTATGTTTGTCAGGTGAGGTCAGTTGTCTGTACTGTTGGTTGTGTTTGTCAGATGAGGTCAGTTGTCTGTACTGTTGGTTGTGTTTGTCAGGTGAGGTCAGTTGTCTGTACTGTTGGTTGTGTTTGTCAGGTGAGGTCAGTTGTCTGTACTGTTGGTTGTGTTTGTCAGGTGAGTCAGTTGTCTGTACTGTTGGTTGTGTTTGTCAGGTGAGGTCAGTTGTCTGTACTGTTGGTTATGTTTGTCAGGTGAGGTCAGTTGTCTGTACTGTTGGTTATGTTTGTCAGGTGAGGTCAGTTGTCTGTACTGTTGGTTGTGTTTGTCAGGTGAGTCAGTTGTCTGTACTGTTGGTTGTGTTTGTCAGGTGAGTTCAGTTGTCTGTACTGTTGGTTGTGTTTGTCAGGTGAGATCAGTTGTCTGTACTGTTGGTTGTGTTTGTCAGGTGAGGTCAGTTGTTTGTACTGTTGGTTGTGTTTGTCAGGTGAGGTCAGTTGTCTGTACTGTTGGTTATGTTTGTCAGGTGAGGTCAGTTGTTTGTACTGTTGGTTATGTTTGTCAGGTGAGGTCAGTTGTCTGTACTGTTGGTTGTGTTTGTCAGGTGAGGTCAGTTGTTTGTACTGTTGATTGTGTTTGTCAGGTGAGGTCAGTTGTCTGTACTGCTGGTTGTGTTTGTCAGGTGAGGTCAGTTGTCTGTACTGTTGGTTGTGTTTGTCAGGTGAGGTCAGTTGTCTGTACTGTTGGTTATGTTTGTCAGGTGAGGTCAGTTGTCTGTACTGTTGGTTGTGTTTGTCAGGTGAGGTCAGTTGTCTGTAGTGTTGGTTATGTTTGTCAGGTGAGGTCAGTTGTCTGTACTGTTGGTTATGTTTGTCAGGTGAGGTCAGTTGTCTGTACTGTTGGTTGTGTTTGTCAGATGAGGTCAGTTGTCTGTACTGTTGGTTGTGTTTGTCAGGTGAGATCAGTTGTCTGTACTGTTGGTTGTGTTTGTCAGGTGAGGTCAGTTGTCTGTACTGTTGGTTATGTTTGTCAGATGAGGTCAGTTGTCTGTACTGTTGGTTGTGTTTGTCAGGTGAGATCAGTTGTCTGTACTGTTGGTTGTGTTTGTCAGGTGAGGCCAGTTGTCTGTACTGTTGGTTATGTTTGTCAGATGAGGTCAGTTGTCTGTACTGTTGGTTATGTTTGTCAGGTGAGGTCAGTTGTCTGTACTGTTGGTTGTGTTTGTCAGATGAGGTCAGTTGTCTGTACTGTTGGTTGTGTTTGTCAGGTGAGATCAGTTGTCTGTACTGTTGGTTGTGTTTGTCAAGTGAGGCCAGTTGTTTGTACTGTTGGTTGTGTTTGTCAGGTGAGATCAGTTGTTTGTACTGTTGGTTGTGTTTGTCAGGTGAGATCAGTTGTCTGTACTGTTGGTTGTGTTTGTCAAGTGAGGTCAGTTGTTTGTACTGTTGGTTGTGTTTGTCAAGTGAGGCAGTTGTCTGTACTGTTGGTTGTGTTTGTCAGGTGAGGTCAGTTGTCTGTACTGTTGGTTGTGTTTGTCAGGTGAGGTCAGTTGTTTGTACTGTTGGTTGTGTTTGTCAGGTGAGATCAGTTGTCTGTACTGTTGGTTGTGTTTGTCAGGTGAGGTCAGTTGTCTGTACTGTTGGTTGTGTTTGTCAGTGAGGCTCAGTTGTTTGTACTGTTGGTTGTGTTTGTCAAGTGAGGCCAGTTGTTTGTACTGTTGGTTGTGTTTGTCAGGTGAGGTCAGTTGTCTGTACTGTTGGTTGTGTTTGTCAGGTGAGGTCAGTTGTCTGTACTGTTGGTTGTGTTTGTCAGGTGAGGTCAGTTGTCTGTACTGTTGGTTGTGTTTGTCAGGTGAGGTCAGTTGTCTGTACTGTTGGTTGTGTTTGTCAGGTGAGGTCAGTTGTCTGTACTGTTGGTTGTGTTTGTCAGGTGAGGTCAGTTGTCTGTACTGTTGGTTGTGTTTGTCAGTGAGGTCAGTTGTCTGTACTGTTGGTTGTGTTTGTCAGGTGAGGTCAGTTGTCTGTACTGTTGGTTGTGTTTGTCAGGTGAGGTCAGTTGTCTGTACTGTTGGTTGTGTTTGTCAGGTGAGGTCAGTTGTCTGTACTGTTGGTTGTGTTTGTCAGGTGAGTCAGTTGTCTGTACTGTTGGTTGTGTTTGTCAGTGAGGTCAGTTGTCTGTACTGTTGGTTGTGTTTGTCAGGTGAGTCAGTTGTTTGTACTGTTGGTTGTGTTTGTCAGGTGAGATCAGTTGTCTGTACTGTTGGTTGTGTTTGTCAGTGAGGCAGTTGTCTGTACTGTTGGTTGTGTTTGTCAGTGAGGTCAGTTGTTTGTACTGTTGGTTGTGTTTGTCAGGTGAGGTCAGTTGTCTGTACTGTTGGTTGTGTTTGTCAGTGAGTCAGTTGTTTGTACTGTTGGTTGTGTTTGTCAGGTGAGATCAGTTGTCTGTACTGTTGGTTGTGTTTGTCAAGTGAGGCAGTTGTTTGTACTGTTGGTTGTGTTTGTCAGTGAGGTCAGTTGTTTGTACTGTTGGTTGTGTTTGTCAGTGAGGTCAGTTGTTTGTACTGTTGGTTGTGTTTGTCAGGTGAGGTCAGTTGTCTGTACTGTTGGTTGTGTTTGTCAAGTGAGGCAGTTGTCTGTACTGTTGGTTATGTTTGTCAGTGAGGTCAGTTGTCTGTACTGTTGGTTGTGTTTGTCAGGTGAGGTCAGTTGTTTGTACTGTTGGTTGTGTTTGTCAGGTGAGGTCAGTTGTCTGTACTGTTGGTTGTGTTTGTCAGGTGAGGTCAGTTGTCTGTACTGTTGGTTATGTTTGTCAGTGAGGTCAGTTGTCTGTACTGTTGGTTTGTTTGTCAGGTGAGGTCAGTTGTCTGTACTGTTGGTTGTGTTTGTCAGGTGAGGTCAGTTGTCTGTACTGTTGGTTGTGTTTGTCAGGTGAGGTCAGTTGTCTGTACTGTTGGTTGTGTTTGTCAGGTGAGGTCAGTTGTCTGTACTGTTGGTTGTGTTTGTCAGGTGAGTTCAGTTGTCTGTACTGTTGGTTGTGTTTGTCAGGTGAGATCAGTTGTCTGTACTGTTGGTTGTGTTTGTCAGGTGAGGTCAGTTGTTTGTACTGTTGGTTGTGTTTGTCAGGTGAGGTCAGTTGTCTGTACTGTTGGTTATGTTTGTCAGGTGAGGTCAGTTGTTTGTACTGTTGGTTATGTTTGTCAGGTGAGGTCAGTTGTCTGTACTGTTGGTTGTGTTTGTCAGGTGAGGTCAGTTGTTGTACTGTTGTTGTGTTTGTCAGGTGAGGTCAGTTGTCTGTACTGTGGTTGTGTTTGTCAGGTGAGGTCAGTTGTCTGTACTGTTGGTTGTGTTTGTCAGGTGAGGTCAGTTGTCTGTACTGTTGGTTTGTTTGTCAGGTGAGGTCAGTTGTTGTACTGTTGGTTGTGTTTGTCAGGTGAGGTCAGTTGTCTGTAGTGTTGGTTATGTTTGTCAGGTGAGGTCAGTTGTCTGTACTGTTGGTTATGTTTGTCAGGTGAGGTCAGTTGTCTGTACTGTTGGTTGTGTTTGTCAGATGAGGTCAGTTGTCTGTACTGTTGGTTGTGTTTGTCAGGTGAGGTCAGTTGTCTGTACTGTTGGTTGTGTTTGTCAGGTGAGGTCAGTTGTCTGTACTGTTGGTTATGTTTGTCAGATGAGGTCAGTTGTCTGTACTGTTGGTTGTGTTTGTCAGGTGAGATCAGTTGTCTGTACTGTTGGTTGTGTTTGTCAGGTGAGGCCAGTTGTCTGTACTGTTGGTTATGTTTGTCAGATGAGGTCAGTTGTCTGTACTGTTGGTTATGTTTGTCAGGTGAGGTCAGTTGTCTGTACTGTTGGTTGTGTTTGTCAGATGAGGTCAGTTGTCTGTACTGTTGGTTGTGTTTGTCAGGTGAGATCAGTTGTCTGTACTGTTGGTTGTGTTTGTCAAGTGAGGCCAGTTGTTTGTACTGTTGGTTGTGTTTGTCAGGTGAGATCAGTTGTTTGTACTGTTGGTTGTGTTTGTCAGGTGAGATCAGTTGTCTGTACTGTTGGTTGTGTTTGTCAGGTGAGGCCAGTTGTTTGTACTGTTGGTTGTGTTTGTCAAGTGAGGCCAGTTGTTTGTACTGTTGGTTGTGTTTGTCAAGTGAGGCCAGTTGTTTGTACTGTTGGTTGTGTTTGTCAGGTGAGATCAGTTGTCTGTACTGTTGGTTGTGTTTGTCAGGTGAGATCAGTTGTTTGTACTGTTGGTTGTGTTTGTCAGGTGAGATCAGTTGTCTGTACTGTTGGTTGTGTTTGTCAAGTGAGGCCAGTTGTTTGTACTGTTGGTTGTGTTTGTCAAGTGAGGCCAGTTGTTTGTACTGTTGGTTGTGTTTGTCAAGTGAGGCCAGTTGTTTGTACTGTTGGTTGTGTTTGTCAGGTGAGGTCAGTTGTCTGTACTGTTGGTTGTGTTTGTCAGTGAGGCAGTTGTCTGTACTGTTGGTTATGTTTGTCAGATGAGGTCAGTTGTCTGTACTGTTGGTTGTGTTTGTCAGGTGAGGTCAGTTGTTTGTACTGTTGGTTGTGTTTGTCAGGTGAGGTCAGTTGTCTGTACTGTTGGTTTGTTTGTCAGGTGAGGTCAGTTGTCTGTACTGTTGGTTATGTTTGTCAGATGAGGTCAGTTGTCTGTACTGTTGGTTATGTTTGTCAGATGAGGCCAGTTGTTTGTACTGTTGGTTGTGTTTGTCAGGTGAGATCAGTTGTCTGTACTGTTGGTTGTGTTTGTCAGGTGAGATCAGTTGTTTGTACTGTTGGTTGTGTTTGTCAGGTGAGATCAGTTGTCTGTACTGTTGGTTGTGTTTGTCAAGTGAGGCCAGTTGTTTGTACTGTTGGTTGTGTTTGTCAAGTGAGGCCAGTTGTTTGTACTGTTGGTTGTGTTTGTCAAGTGAGGCCAGTTGTTTGTACTGTTGGTTGTGTTTGTCAGGTGAGATCAGTTGTCTGTACTGTTGGTTGTGTTTGTCAAGTGAGGCCAGTTGTCTGTACTGTTGGTTATGTTTGTCAGATGAGGTCAGTTGTCTGTACTGTTGATTGTGTTTGTCAGGTGAGGTCAGTTGTTTGTACTGTTGGTTGTGTTTGTCAGGTGAGGTCAGTTGTCTGTACTGTTGGTTGTGTTTGTCAGGTGAGGTCAGTTGTCTGTACTGTTGGTTATGTTTGTCAGATGAGGTCAGTTGTCTGTACTGTTGGTTATGTTTGTCAGATGAGGTCAGTTGTCTGTACTGTTGGTTGTGTTTGTCAGGTGAGGTCAGTTGTCTGTACTGTTGGTTGTGTTTGTCAGGTGAGGTCAGTTGTTTGTACTGTTGGTTGTGTTTGTCAGGTGAGGTCAGTTGTCTGTACTGTTGGTTGTGTTTGTCAGGTGAGGTCAGTTGTCTGTACTGCTGGTTGTGTTTGTCAGGTGAGGTCAGTTGTCTGTACTGTTGGTTGTTTGTCAGGTGAGGCCAGTTGTCTGTACTGTTGGTTGCGTTTGTCAGGTGAGTTCAGTTGTCTGTACT
The DNA here is from genome assembly GCA_025642075.2 of Ridgeia piscesae. Taxonomy (NCBI): domain Eukaryota; kingdom Metazoa; phylum Annelida; class Polychaeta; order Sabellida; family Siboglinidae; genus Ridgeia; species Ridgeia piscesae. The sequence goes on along the minus strand of JAODUO010000210.1, from coordinate 76,909 downwards.
GTTGGTTGTGTTTGTCAGGTGAGTTCAGTTGTCTGCACTGTTGATTGTGTTTGCCAGGTGAGGTCAGTTGTCTGTACTGTTGGTTGTGTTTGTCAGGTGAGTTCAGTTGTCTGTACTGTTGATTGTGTTTGTCAGGTGAGGTCAGTTGTCTGTACTGTTGGTTGTGTTTGTCAGGTGAGGTCAGTTGTCTGTACTGTTGATTGTGTTTGCCAGGTGAGGTCAGTTGTCTGTACTGTTGGTTGTGTTTTCAGGTGAGGTCAGTTGTCTGTACTGTTGATTGTGTTTGCCAGGTGAGGTCAGTTGTCTGTACTGTTGGTTGTGTTTGTCAGGTGAGTTCAGTTGTCTGTACTGTTGATTGTGTTTGTCAGGTGAGGTCAGTTGTCTGTACTGTTGGTTGTGTTTTCAGGTGAGGTCAGTTGTCTGTACTGTTGATTGTGTTTGCCAGGTGAGGTCAGTTGTCTGTACTGTTGGTTGTGTTTGCCAGGTGAGGTCAGTTGTTTGTACTGTTGGTTATGTTTGTCAGGTGAGGTCAGTTGTCTGTACTGTTGGTTGTGTTTGTCAGGTGAGGTCAGTTGTCTGTACTGTTGGTTGTGTTTGTCAGGTGAGGCCAGTTGTTTGTACTGTTGGTTGTGTTTGTCAGGTGAGGTCAGTTGTCTGTACTGTTGATTGTGTTTGCCAGGTGAGGTCAGTTGTCTGTACTGTTGGTTGTGTTTGCCAGGTGAGGTCAGTTGTCTGTACTGTTGATTGTGTTTGCCAGGTGAGGTCAGTTGTCTGTACTGTTGGTTGTGTTTGCCAGGTGAGGTCAGTTGTTTGTACTGTTGGTTATGTTTGTCAGATGAGGTCAGTTGTCTGTACTGTTGGTTATGTTTGTCAGATGAGGTCAGTTGTCTGTACTGTTGGTTGTGTTTGTCAGGTGAGGTCAGTTGTCTGTACTGTTGGTTGTGTTTGTCAGGTGAGGTCAGTTGTTTGTACTGTTGGTTGTGTTTGTCAGGTGAGGTCAGTTGTCTGTACTGTTGGTTGTGTTTGTCAGGTGAGGTCAGTTGTCTGTACTGCTGGTTGTGTTTGTCAGGTGAGGTCAGTTGTCTGTACTGTTGGTTGTGTTTGTCAGGTGAGGCCAGTTGTCTGTACTGTTGGTTGTGTTTGTCAGGTGAGTTCAGTTGTCTGTACTGTTGGTTGTGTTTGTCAGGTGAGTTCAGTTGTCTGCACTGTTGATTGTGTTTGCCAGGTGAGGTCAGTTGTCTGTACTGTTGGTTGTGTTTGTCAGGTGAGTTCAGTTGTCTGTACTGTTGATTGTGTTTGTCAGGTGAGGTCAGTTGTCTGTACTGTTGGTTGTGTTTGTCAGGTGAGGTCAGTTGTCTGTACTGTTGATTGTGTTTGCCAGGTGAGGTCAGTTGTCTGTACTGTTGGTTGTGTTTTCAGGTGAGGTCAGTTGTCTGTACTGTTGATTGTGTTTGCCAGGTGAGGTCAGTTGTCTGTACTGTTGGTTGTGTTTGTCAGGTGAGTTCAGTTGTCTGTACTGTTGATTGTGTTTGTCAGGTGAGGTCAGTTGTCTGTACTGTTGGTTGTGTTTTCAGGTGAGGTCAGTTGTCTGTACTGTTGATTGTGTTTGCCAGGTGAGGTCAGTTGTCTGTACTGTTGGTTGTGTTTGCCAGGTGAGGTCAGTTGTTTGTACTGTTGGTTATGTTTGTCAGGTGAGGTCAGTTGTCTGTACTGTTGATTGTGTTTGCCAGGTGAGGTCAGTTGTCTGTACTGTTGGTTGTGTTTGCCAGGTGAGGTCAGTTGTCTGTACTGTTGATTGTGTTTGCCAGGTGAGGTCAGTTGTCTGTACTGTTGGTTGTGTTTGCCAGGTGAGGTCAGTTGTTTGTACTGTTGGTTATGTTTGTCAGGTGAGGTCAGTTGTCTGTACTGTTGATTGTGTTTGCCAGGTGAGGTCAGTTGTCTGTACTGTTGGTTGTGTTTGCCAGGTGAGGTCAGTTGTTTGTACTGTTGGTTGTGTTTGTCAGATGAGGTCAGTTGTCTGTACTGTTGGTTGTGTTTGTCAGGTGAGGTCAGTTGTTTGTACTGTTGGTTATGTTTGTCAGGTGAGGTCAGTTGTCTGTACTGTTGGTTATGTTTGTCAGATGAGGTCAGTTGTCTGTACTGTTGGTTGTGTTTGCCAGGTGAGGTCAGTTGTTTGTACTGTTGGTTATGTTTGTCAGGTGAGGTCAGTTGTCTGTACTGTTGGTTGTGTTTGTCAGGTGAGGTCGGCTGTCTCTACTGTGGTGGACTGGGCCACAGGATCACGGACTGCCCCAAGTTGGAGGCGATGCAGTCGAAGCAGGCGTCAAACATTGGTCGCAAGGATTACCTCGCGTCAGGGGCGGCCGACTGGTAGTGACAGTCATGACACAGAGACTGCTGTTAGTTCCAGTGACACTGTGTCATGTTGTTATCCTGGGCGACACATTGTGTGGGATGTCACCGTCCCATTAAACTGATGTCATTGACTGTACTTTTATGACACAAAGACCCTATTGTTTCTGGTGTCGTGGGCTTGTCATTCCAGTATCACAGACTGTACTTTGGTGACACAAAAACACTTAGTGACAAGTATCACTAACGTGTGATGTCGTTGTCATGGACTGTTGACTTCACGTGAGCGAAACCCAGTGTCAAGGGAAAGTGTTTGACAACATGGATAAAATAAAAAGACCTTCATATTCACTCAGTATTTATAATGCATTTAAATTTATAATTAGTTTCTCAAAAGTTTATAATTAGTTTTTCAAAGTGTATTGTGTTAAACACAAGACCCACTTAAACCGAGAATGAAGACAATTATAGAATTGTTCATATAAGATTTATTGTATGGATGTTATTAAATGATTATCAATCAGACTCTACAACGATCCTTTTGTGTCATGTTTCATAAACTTACCACATAGTATTTTATGGGATTGAAAGGCCACAGTCAATTCTGTTGAAACTGACCAAAGGTAGAACTACTCAGACTAATGAAACCAGGGTCACTGATGAAGTTCCATGTCAGTTTATCTCTTTGAAATGTAAAAATAAACATAAAATAAAACAACTTAGGAGCTACGGAAACACCACAGGAATATGGAATACATTTTATCGGCTGTACTTTTGTGAATGTCCTAGTATTTTCTGTCACGTTAAGAGGAAAGATAACCATGACACGGGTTGACAGATCGAAGCTCTGGCCATTGCACCACTAATTGTTTTGTTAGTGGTCAGTGGCCAAAGGACATTAATTGTGTAGAGAGAGATCAGTGGACATCAACAAAGTAATTTTTATGATGCAAAGTTAAGTGCAACTGCTAACCAATGTGATCATAAATAAATAATTAGTTACATCATTAATTCTGAAGTCAATAAAATACATGTACATATATCAGGTCGCTTACACCTCTTCCAGATTGTCTAGATTTAGGAAAATAATAATATGGGGAGCAGAAGATCATCTCCTACCTAGATATATCAGTTCATCTAGGAAAGCTCTCTGCAAATGAAACATCAACAACAAACGATCTACACAACTTATCAAATAAATACATTACATATGTGTTTTTCTGTATTACAATTTCTCCAGTTCATCAGTAACTGTTTGATGTGAGACGCAGCCTTCAAGACTGAGATGATGTGTTGCCCCCAGAAGTCTTCCTTGTCTTACTGGCTCGTACAGCCTGAGACAGACGGCCAATGTTTGGTCTTGTCTGGCGTTTCCCCAACTCCTGCTTAACTGGGACGGACTGTGAAGAAACCAAACTAACTCTGATCAAAATACATGTAGTGTGTTTGTTTATGGGCGTGTGTCTGCGTGCGTGCGTGCATGCATGCATGTGTTCATGCTTGTGTGTTTGTTTGTCTGCATGCTTGTAGTGCACATATCTCAGGCACCTACCTTTTGTGAGGTTCACCTAAAACCCTTCAGATGAAAAGTAACACCTTCGTCTTAGAAACTCCCAAAAGGGTCACAGTTGTACATGTTTTAGGGTTTACACCAAACTAGATCTTACATAACGTTTTTACACAATTTATAACTTTTATATCTTTAAATGATTATATTCAGATATTTAAAAAATCTGATATATATTTCAAGGGCCTCTGAATGGGGTGATCTACATTGATAAGCAGCAGCACCCCACTATGGAATGAAATGCCTGTGAACATTCGTGCATCTGGGACACCTTCTATGTTTAGAAAGACATCTTTTTATTAGACATTTTAATTAATTAAAACTTTTAATATGACTGACATTATTTCAGAATGTCTTCCTTTTACTGTTATACCACTTAAAATCAGTGTTTAATTTTTTATTAATTTATTTAATTTACATACATAGTTTTAGTATTGTACATCCAGTATTTTATTAATTTATATAATTTGCATACATAGTTTTTATATTGCACATCTTAAAACGAGTGTTTAACTTGTTTTACAGTAATTTATATAATATACACACATCTTTTTATGTTGTACATCTTAAAACCACTTTATATTATATATATATATATATATATATATATATATATATATATATAAAATAAACTAAGTTTTAAATGTACAACACTAAAAAGATGTGTGTATATTATATAAATTACTGTAAAACAAGTAATTGTGTATATATATATCATATTATAAGTGACCTGTTCTAACGAAATGAGTCGCATGTTAAAAAAATAAAAATTGAGTAGAAGTCGAAGATATGTCTTGCAAGTTGTTTATTATGGTTATCGCAACATATTCCGAGTATTTAGCAGTGTTTCGATGCGGCGATTTGATTGATTCCACTTGTTTACGGCTAGCGAGTGCGCACTGCGTTTGCAGTTTTAAGCCAATCATGAGACCGCTATCAGCTGTGCCTGACAACTGGTGACGTTTGTTTACAGATAGGTCTCCCAGTAAAACGTTCCTATTGGCTAAAATTGACGTCATTGGGGATTTCCTCTAGCAGAATGAGAGAGTGGACATGCTGGGCTTTCCCCTAGTACCAAATATGTCTGCCAAGTGGCACGGGAAACCCCGAAGAATGTGACTCGAACAAGTGCGATTTATCGGTTTTGTTTTACGAAATTCATGCTGGAAATGTTACGTAAAAAAAAGGTTATAAAATGAACTAAATAGTAATATATATGGCAATTATGCATTACCAGTTGATAGAAAAGACATTAAAGTGTGCTTTGGTGACGAAAAATTAAAATCGTTAAATATCGCCGTTCAATGTTTATATGGTGTTTTCTCGAAATCAAGTTTGCTGACATGTGACTCATTTCATTAGAACAGGTCACATAAGTGTTAGTCTTCTCCATCTACTGTTCCCATCCCACCTGTCCCTCCTGTCCCACCTGTCCCTCCTCTCCCTCCTGTCCCACCTGTCCCTCCTGTCCCACCTGTCCCTCCTCCTCTGTCTCCGCCTGTCCCAGTTGCTGCCAGCGTTTGTAGTTCGCCTGGTCGCGATGCTGCTGTTTCCGTTTCATCTGCAGTTGCTGCTGCCACAGTTGCTGCTGTAGTTCCTCACGTTGGTGCTGGAGGGCGTTGCACCGCATCTCAAGGTCATCGTTTTGACTCGCCTCTGATGCAAGTGCAGCCTGCAGCCTGGAGGCGATGGCATGGTTGAGGGTTCTTAAGGTGGTTAGGGTAATTTATCTAATGACACAAACGCCAGTAAATAGGTCACTGGCTACACTGTGGATATCACCATCTTTAACAATAAAAATGTTGTTAATTAACGTCAATATTATCACACTTGTATTTCATTTTGTAAGTATCACTTCTTATTTAACCCAAAAAGTTAATTCTATTTCGTAGCCCTTCTGGATATAAATGTTATTTATAAAGGCATTTTAAACGGTGGGGGGCAGCACTCTGTAGGGTTCTCTTAACTGACTAGTCTTTATATGTTGTGGTTATAATGTTATGATCTTATGAGGTCTCTTTGAACTAGTCAGTCTTTTTCAGAACATTTACACCAAGCCGAGCTTGAAACTGTTTCCAAAGTATGGTAACTTTTGATGTATGCTTGCGTGTCTCATATAAGTAGGCCCTAGCTATCATAATTCTCATAAAATATACTTGATTATGAGAAAGCTGTTGTAATTCATTGGTGAACCAATATAACACGATTAGAATATGAAGCAGGCACATATCAACTGTAGCAGGTGAAATCAGCTGGCTTTGAAATAAATATGCCAACATGACAGGTTCTACATACAGGGTAAAAAAGGACACATCTATCATGTCATAGCAAACAACATGGGCTTAAATTCGTTCATTTTGGTATTTGGCTCTTCAGTTATCCCAGATCAGAATGTCAAACAACTATTTTCTACAGGTGCCTTATCTGAGTCAGATATCACAATATATACCTCTTGAATTCTGAGTCGGTGTACGGTAGCTCTGTCAATCTGATCTTCTCTTGCTCTAACTCGGAAGAGAGTTTTTCTTCTGCTGCCAGCCGACTCTGTTCACCTGTCACATGATCACAATAAGTCAGTGACACATCCATGGAGCAACACACAAGAGACATCACAGTATGTTGATCTGTAAGGGAGTGTGCCTCCCGTTTTCATATTTACCGTCTATTGTGCTGTTATGTTATACAGTATAAATTACATTTTTTATAAGGTACTTAATAACACAAATATGTGAACATTAAGAAGCAGAACCAACTTTATAATTTAACCATTCAATGTTTGTAATAATCGCCACAAGCTGTCATTCAAGTCACCACACGAACACTCAAACTCCCAAATATAGTGAGCTCGGGTAATTCCCAATGGGGTGGAGGTATAAATGACAACAGTATGTAGTTAACATGGGGTTTACTGTTCAAGCTGATGATTCTTCTGAGGGTAAACAATTTATTCTTCTGAGGGTAATTGATTCGCCACGGAGACAACATTTCACCAACCAAAATGTGGTTGATTAAAACATATTTGGGCTGCTGGCATGACACAACATATTTAATGTATATTGTGTAACATTATCCTACAATGAACAAAAGCAGTCACACACCCCTTAAACCCATTCAGCTGAACAATTCACATCAGCTGTTGCCAATCACCTGTCAGTGGTGCTGTAAACAGACTGTAGCACCACATCAGAGCCACCCAGCTAATGTCTCGCAACTGAACTTTTGCACCAAAAAAATAACTGCCGTTGTGTTTTTCAGAATAATTATTAACTGCAAATGGACAAACCATAGGTCACTGGTGACAGAACACAGTAAGTGCTGATTGGACCACAGCATTTGGGAAGAGATGCACTTACAGAGGTCCAAACTTGACACATTAGGTGAAGTAATTTTATACAAGTCTACAATGTCCTAAGAAACCACTCAGCAATGGCCCAATTCCGTTGCGGGCAACAACACATGCATGTCATTCTGACTGCAGCGTCACTCAGCAGTTGGTTTGGGAACGGGTGGGTTTCATTGCGACATGCGCAAAAGGTGAAATTATTTAAAACCACCCCGAATGTGATGAGTCTACGTCTACTCTGTGAATCACCTGTAAGTTCTGCCTTTGTTTCCTCCAGTTGGGCCAACAACTTGTCTCGTGTTGACCTCAACGTCTCCATCTCGGCCATACACGTCTTGTGGCTACTCAGTTCTGTCACATGGAACAACACCAGGTCATGTGTCTATAAGTAGTCTCCTCAATTTTACAAATACCCCAAGTAACCTCAGATTCTCATAATTGTTATTCCTGAAACTAAGCATAACACTGTCAAGCAAGAAGATGTCACTGTTGCTGGATGTCCTATTCATAGCAGGGCAATAATTCAGACATGAACACGCATTCATACCCCAGGACCACCCGTCAGACTAGGACTACCAGGGCGATCACTCTAGAGAGGCCTCTGTAATTGCCAGAACTAGCACCAGAACGCGTGGAATGAGTGCGGCAACACATTGGAAGAGAATTAAAACATCGATGTGCTTTGAGTGAAATTTATACTTTGTGTATTGTTTAATAGTGGTATAATGTTAACTCATCTGTTAGTGTGACAACATAACATATAGATTAAGGTATATTCAGTGGAACGGCCACAACAAAGCCGTCAGCTTAGTGCCATTAACTTTCCTGCACTAATAAATACACTTTAGTCTACATAAAGGTAAGTTCTTATACAGCGCAGTATCCAGTCCTCTGCATTGCACACAGCGCATTACACTGTATTTCCCTGGCAGACCTATTCAATCAAACACCCTCTTAACCTCTCTGGGAAGCATCCATCTATACTGCAATTAATGCGCAGACTGCTTGTACAAATATCCAACACTGTCTATAGCCAGCTACTCACACAGCTGATCGAGAGTTAAGTGGAGCAATGTAGAGTGAAAAAACTTGCTAATGTTTCACACAGCAGACAGGATTCAAAACCAGGTTCTCTTGGTCGAGAGTCTGAAGCTCTGTAACCCTGAGCCACTGCACTCTACATATATATTGTCATACTGACAGATGAGTTACATTATACCACTATATACCCTCTCAAGGCCAGGTTAATGTGTACATATATACCTTCTATCATCAAGATATTGTGTTGTGGCCGAATCATATGCTATACTCGAGTTGCATAAATGCAAATAAATAAATAAATTCTGGTCAGATTTAACTTTCACTATATCTGTAGTACTCATTCCTTGGGAACTGCTGAAATAAATTGCTATTATTTGATGACACTATTTTGCGGTACGCAGTTTAAATATGCAATATTCAGGCGTTCTGGCCATGAAAGTGAATCGAGTATATTTGGGCGTTTTGACCACGATACACAATGTAAAAATTTCACACGAAGTACATAGGTATGTTTTAAGTCTGTTCCAATCCATTCCAGCACTTGTACTGCTGGTTCCGACATTTACTAATCCAGCCACTGGACATCCAGTCTGTACCCACCAGCGGCCAGTTTCTCTTCTTCCGCTCTAAGTTTCCGCAGCTCATATTTTGCTTGCTGCTCCCTCTGGTGAGTACCACGGCAGCACAGGTCGTAGGATGTGGTGAACTCATCCACGCTTTTGCAGAATTCCTGTCTGGCAATGTCAATCTTCAGTCTGATGTCCACCTACAGCCCACGAGGGGAGTGTACCAACTGAAGGGCATCTAAACTGTCACCTCTGGAGGAACTGGTGGATTTGTGGGCTAAATCGCCTTATGTAGTACGTGTCATATAATTTAATGTATAGTACACTATACAGTGTTTCCCCTGAGTGTAAAGATGGGCGAGGTGGTACGATGGGGCATGCGAATATCGAAGGTGTGATTCAATACTGTGGATCTGGGGGCATGGAAATTAATCCAGAACTATTTTTAAAAATACCCTCACAATAGTGCATTTTGAAGGGTGTTTTAACCTATTCCCTGGGAAATAGGGAGGAACCGAAAGCATAACTACATGTAAACATGTTTATATCGGTGGTGGTGGCAAGGTGGCAAGTTTGCCATATTTTGAACAAGGTGTCCCACCTCACTCATCACATAGCAGGGGAAACACTTATATACAAGGTTTCCTTGGTCGTACTTTACACAATAGTGGCGCCACACTGTGGATTGGTGGGACAATGCCATAGTCTTCTCTTCTGGACGTGCCCTTTTCGATGGAATGGAAATGTCACTTGGGATGTTTTCTTTTCATTAAAATTTTACATTTACATGGTTGTGGAAGGTAAAAACTAAATTGTCAGTTGGCAATGTAATTAACATACCGTATGGATTTCTGATTTTTATAATTAAAAAACAGTTTCAAAACCACATAAAATACCAGTTCAATGGTATGTACCGGGACAATGTACACAGCTCTACCAACTATACACCCCAGGAAACTGAGACAAAGTGCCCCCACAAGAGGGGGGGGCAACTATTAGCCGGTTGTTCATCAAATCAGTTGTGTGGAATGTTGGAATTTCGCATCAAACCTTGCTTTGGCAACAATACTGCCAAGAATCAATGCTTACAACTTGTACGTTTTTATTACAATTTTAACATATTTTGCACGTGGGCTTATTAATGTAATCTGGTAGGCAGTATGACTTCACTTATTTACGCTAGTGTTAAGAAGATTGTATCAAAACATGACCTGGTTTGCGAGACGTCACCTACAAGTTGTCTGTTTAGCTTGTATTCCTCCTGAAGGAGCTCCCCCTTCTGAGCTCTCAAGACTGTCTCTCTCAAACCCGCACTCTTCAGATGCAGCTGAGCGTCAGTCCACTGTTGTAGCTGGTGGAACAATCACACATCGCTGGGTTATTTCCCCGAGACCTTCTGCCACATACAAACACTGTTTACACCTCTGCCAGAACACAGTATTCTATGGTGTTCAAAAGTAAACATTCAGATTGGCCACAGGCATAAATCATTCAATTATTACAAAGGGTGCTTCATTAATCTGCATGTTTCATCTATCCAGCTAAAACTCTAGCGAATGAGTGTTGATTTACCTGGAGGACAAGTTTTCCCTTCACTGAGGTCATCTCCTCCTGTACCTCGGTTATCTTCTGTCGTGTCCTCAAGACTTCATTCTTCACTGCAACAAGACTGTGCTGCTTAGTTGCTCATGGCAGTGTTAATCATTCAAAACATGTACTGTATAGATGCTAATTTTAACCCACGGACTGTGAAAAATGTAACTTTGTGACAGACTGTTTAATTATTTATTATTTAACTATCCACTACAACATACAGTCAATTACACTGGAGGCTCACTATGATATTGTAACATACAGGGACCTTGAAATGTGTGACTTAACAGCTTTTTGATGCAAAAAGGGTGTAGTTGGCATTAACAAACTCTGTTTATCACTCATTCCAAGCGCACAGTGCTGTTTGGGTCTCAAATCATTTCTAATACTATAAAATAAACTATCTAAGCAGAAAGTCCTGGGATCATGTTGAATGACTGAATCAACACAAGGAACTGTCACAAGACAGAAATGTTAGCAAATATGCATGTACAGATTCTATACAAGTGCAGTGTATTATTCTGCACATATACATAATGATGTACTCACAGCGCCTCTGAATGAATTTATGGCATAAATATAAGTGTTCTTCTTCTTATTATTATTACTTATCATTAAGCAATACATTATTTTCCAGGTTTGTAAGAACAATTATGGAAAATAACATATTTACCATGACATTAATTAAATGATTAATGAATTATTTGGAACTACAGAATTGCATATAAAATCAATTATAAATAAATTATAAATATTATTTGTGTATAGTAGTTCTAACTTCTATTAATTCCAGTAGTATATCACTAAATGCATGCTATCAATTTACATTATGATTATACCATAACATATAAGTATAACCATCTTCCAGTTTTTAAAACTTATTAGGGCCTTTTTTCAATGTCTATGTGTTCGGAATGTCATCCTACATCATTTCTGGAAAAAAGAAGTCAAATAAAAAAATTAATTGTTTCATATCAATTTAAAGCGGGTGTCATACGGCGTGAGCAGTTAGCGCATCCCAGATGCATCATGACCGCAAAGGCGATGTCTTCTTGTGTATGCATTGTGAAGTCGAAATAAAATAACAATTAGCAATATTTTTGTCAATTTAAAAACCTGCATGACGGGCTGATATAAGTAAACTTTAATTAAAACAACTAAATCCGCATTAATTTATTATACAGCCTAAAAATGAATGACGTAGCCTTACCCCCTTAACCTTAGGTTTGGGGACACATCCGCAAATCGCAAGATATTCCGAATACGTCACATCGAAAAAGGTGGTAAAACCGTTTTGAAAAGGCCCTAATAATTTAGGTACGTCAACCGGATTCTGGAAGATTAACATTCATCGAATGGATCGATCATCAACGACGATGAGGGAGTCGGGGGTGAGGGTAATTCTTGGTAAAAAACCTTGGTTGATCAAAGTCCGACGTTCGTGCGCTTTCTGCTCTGAATGAAGAATTTGGCCAAAAAGGTCTTCTAAAGTTGAACTCATCGTCTTTGGGTACGAACAATAGTACATATAATAAACACAAAGACTATGCTTAGAAATGATTCCTTTCTACACCAGCATCATGCTAATGGCGGTTTCTGATGTTGTGCAAGTCCGTTCTGTGGCACTACAAGCTGCAGCTATAAACCCACCAGGTGGCGCCACTGTCATCACACTCCCAGAACCATTATTATACATGTAGATCATATCCTATATTTTTGATGTGTTAATTAGCAATTTAACCCATCTCTAGAAATATGCTCACCAATATTTGTTTTAGTTTGCTAAATTCTTTTAATTTATAATTTACTCTGCAGTTTTTTTTGCATCGAAATCGGGTTATATGCAGTGACCCGAATAATTAAGTTCTCAGATTTACCGTCTGCCCGTCCTCAAATGGTGGGAGTGCAGGGGCAGAAACATATAATATAAACATTATTATTGATAACAAAGTTTGGGAAAAACACGAATTAAACAAAATGAACTCAGGGTTATAGACCAATTCTTATAAACGGATATGCAGGCAGTCTACGAATTAATTAAGCCGCGTAGTCTAGCTAATTAATTAAATTACAGAAGATCGAGCTATCTTTAGCGTATACGGATATCCGCATATAATAATTTCTTTGCAAATCAAAAAGAGTGATTCTTGGAACACCCCTATATATATATATATATATATATATATATATATATATATCAAGTAATTGCATGCATATGTGTTAATTTAAAAGTAATGTGTACCACAATGTCTAAATATATATGTAAAAATATATTGTCGAAGAAAAACAATCTCCCCGGAAGGAGGGAGAGGGAGAGGGAGAGGGAGAGGGAGAGGGAGAGGGAGAGGGAGAGGGAGAGGGAGAGGGAGAGGGAGAGGGAGAGGGAGAGGGAGAAACGGAGTCAGAGCGAATTGCAAGCTGGAAATTGGCATTTCACACATAGACTGTCCGACAGAGGGCGACGCTAAGCGTCGTTGGCCGCACACAGCAGTAACAAAGCGCACCACATTTACTAGAAACCAAAAAGTCATTCGATTGCAATATATTGATTTTCCAATTTCTATGGTTGCTATGTCAATAATAACGATTAATAAAAACATTACGTTGCGGTTCATACATATTTAAAAATAGTTTTTTGTATGTGTTATATGCGGCATGGTCCGGCAAATTTAGCGCCATATTTTGTTACAAATTGAGCTTTTGTTGTTTTGAAAACAACCTAAATTTATTCGCGTACATCTGTAGCATTTAAAGATCGATGCCTTATAATAGGTGAACGATAAACAATGCATATCAAGCAGGCAAGTAAATGTTTAACGGGTGCAAATGCAATATCAGTTATATGCAGTTTTAGTATTTTAGGCGTCGGTCTACTTCGCAAGCACTTGCTAGTGACGCTAACCTAACTGATTATCGACGATTATCGGCGTTAAAGCAGTTTCACACACAGTCTGGATATGTGTCCAACATTATGTTAATGTCCTGCATATCGCTGCGTTATATGGCATATATTGGCGGTTGTTTACCAGCAGACAATCCAAAAAACAACCCAGCGTCTGACGCGTTTGCGGTGTGAAGTGTAGCCTAGTCTGGTTTATGACACCCGTTCATTCGTGACAGTTTACAGTTGTGTGATGCACTTTATTGTCCAAAGAAAGCTATTCATCATACAACTCGATCATATTTAAAATATGTAATAGATTGTCAAAGAAGGTATGTATGTCAGAGCATCTTTAAATTTCCAACATTATGTTACTCACACGGCATACCAGCTTTGACATAAGATCACTTTTGACATATCTGTGGGCGGCAAAATTTGAATAGCGCTGTTATTGAAAATTTCACAGCATATTGGTCGATATGCACAGGCACATTTGTAACACTTAAAAAACTTAATCCTCACAAATCACTTTGAAACCTGACATGGTTTAATTTCTGCTAGAATCAGAGAGTGATCTGTCATTCGCAGAAAAACAAACATAATTTGACGGCTCTGATAGTGGCATGCTGACCAAAAATGTAATTTCTACTCACTCAACAGCAATCACATGGTCACACTAAATTCTCTGCTAAAGAATTGAAATTAGGATAACACGACCACTGGAATGTGGTATTAGGCAATGGATAACTACCATAATTCTCTTACATATGGAACTACATAATTTCTTATTGTTTATTTTGAATGCGATCATTTCTGTGTGCAGGCATTGTGTATGATGTTGAAAGTTTTATGTACATTGTAATTAATTACATAAAATGTACTAAGTAGTATATGAAACTGGGTAGATAGTGTAGTATGGAATGTTAGCTTTAAATACATTGTACACCCCAGTGTACGTAGCACTAGTGTACATGCTTGGCCAGCGAGATGGGGAACTTTTGCGATTTTTTTCCATTTTTTTGTCTGGGAACAAAAGATAGAATAATGCCTTGTAATAAATATATGAGCAAAGTCACAAAAGGTAGAAAACTGGTAAAAATTGGAAATATAAATTTTTCTTTCCCCAAATTTTTTCCCATTTATAATGATATAGTATAGGGATGGAAATGTACCAAGGTAAAAAGTAGAAAACCAGTTATTGCCAGCTGTTTATTATACAGGACATCTGAGATGAAATACACTATTCACATATTTATATCCCATGTGGCACACTTATAATTCTACTATATCTCCAGTAAACATTCCTATGGCTACAATTCTGTTAGTCTTTTTGGCGATTTATTTAATTGCAGAAAGCCACAGATGATATCACCAAGGACAACATTTCTTGACACACCAGCTAAAATGTCCCAGTTGCACATCTGGTGTTGATAGTTTTAAAAAGCAAAATAAAGCTACAAGCTTGTAAGAATGTCATATGTGACGTGTTCTGACGAAATGAGTCATATGTCAGCGAACTTGATTTCGAGAAAACACCGCATAAACATGCAACGATGAATTTCGATGATTTTGACTTTTTGTCACCAAAGTATACTTTGGTATCTTTTTTGGCAATGCTTATTTCTCATTTATATTATTATTTAGTACATTTTATAGCCTTTTTAGACACACTACGTAACATTTCATGCATGAATTTCGTAAAACAGAACTGATAAATCGCACTAGTTCATGTCGCATTCTTTGGAGTTTCCCTCAACGCATGGCGGACTTATTTGGTTCTACAGGAAATCCCTGGACGCCCTCTTTCGGATTCTTGTAGGAGAAATGCCTACTGACGTCAGTGTAAGCCAATGGCAGCGCTTAATCAGTTAGCATGATATATCTTCGACAGCGAACATGCATTGGGAGTTTATTTCGAATGCATCAAAATGGAGTAATAAAAGCAAAACGGCCGATTTTGGATCGACAATGTACTCGACTGTGTGCTTATGTGACCGTGAACTTCAAATGCGTTTTTCTCCGTTTGATACTTTCTACCCTTTGGATGTGTGTGAGATATGTCCATAATTTTTACACCGTTGGAAAGATTAATACATCTTCTTTCCAATGGTGTGACTAACTAAGTTTTTATTTTTGTTGACAAACGGCTCATTTCGTTAGAACACGTCACATATATGTATGGTGTCAGTCATGCAGTGAATGAGTGGTTCTTGTGTTCAGGTCATCATCCAGGGCTTCCGTAGCTACAGGGATCAGACAATTGTGGAACCGTTCAGTCCCCGCCACAATGTCATTGGTAAGTCAAAGGAATCTCATGTCTTAGTCACGTCCACCTTTTGCATTTTGTATTGTTTTTATTAGTGTAAACAATATTGTAATTTAATATATACAAAATGTTTTTTAATGTGTATGTTTCTTTAACTGGTAGTATATTAATCATCATTGTGTAGCTGTTGCATGTAATGGCCCATGGTTGGGTGAAGGCCTCAGCATTCTGTTTGTCACATTATATTTATTTATATTTAAAATATGTGGTATAACTTGCGTTTTCTGTCTGGAGTAAATCATTCATCGTAATAACTTGTTGCTTGCAGATGAGCTGCTTGAATAAACTACAGGAAGTAAAGTCTGTATATTGCTAAACAAGCAGAAAGTAGATTATTAAGATTTACTTCATGTTTCAGTTGGCCGCAATGGTTCGGGGAAGAGCAACTTCTTCTATGGTATGTATACACAAATCGGTTTGTGCTTGTCGTTCAAGAAATGTGGGTTTGAAGTCTGGCAGGAATTAGTATATTGTAAATATTAAATTAATGTCAGCACACTGTAAGTGTATGTCTCCCGGATATTGAGATCATCACATCTTTTATATCTATTCACGACGGAAGGAGCATTGCTTTAAAAGCATGACCTTGTGTCTGCCACTATGATGAAAACCCACCATGTTGGGTTTACTATTTAGAGCAAGAACAAACATGAAACCTTTTTATTCCCTGTAACTCTATGCCTGGCAGGCCTTTATGCAAGATCAAATTGTCCTAGGAGATGTATGTGTCTGTGAATTAAGCCAACCTATTTGAGTGGCTAATAAGGTTTGTTCCTCCAATAATGTCCACCCCTCTACACCAGTTTATACCCTCCAAAACAAACTTTGCCATTGAGAAGACAAATGTCTAGTAAGACATTGTCGACTCTTGCCAGTCCCCTTTATGATTACGTGAAACGATTTTGTTTGCTGCGACTCAGAGGTTGAATTTTCAAGGATATAGGCACTGTAGAAGTGTCACAATTACTTACTTAATTACTTACTGACCTTTCTTGCAGCCATCCAGTTTGTGCTGTCGGATGAGTTCTCCCATCTGCGGGAAGAGCAGAGGCAGGCCTTGCTCCACGAGGGCACTGGACCCCGCGTCATCTCTGCCTTTGTCGAGATCATCTTTGACAACTCAGACAACCGGATACCTGTAAGTATTTGAACAACCAAATACCTGTAAGTATTTGAACAACCAGATACCTGTAAGTATTTGAACAACCAGATACCCGTAAGTATTTGGACAACCAGATACCTGTAAGTATTTGGACAACCAGATACCTGTAAGTATTTGGACAACCAGATACCTGTAAGTATTTGGACAACCAGATACCTGTAAGTATTTGGACAACCGGATACCTGTAAGTATTTGGACAACCGGATACCTGTAAGTATTTGGACAACCGGATACCAGTAAGTATTTGGACAACCAGATACCTGTAAGTATTTGGACAACCGGATACCTGTAAGTATTTGGACAACCAGATACCTGTAAGTATTTGGACAACCAGATACCTGTAAGTATTTGGACAACCAGATACCTGTAAGTATTTGGACAACCAGATACCTGTAAGTATTTGGACAACCAGATACCTGTAAGTATTTGGACAACCAGATACCTGTAAGTATTTGGACAACCAGATACCTGTAAGTATTTGGACAACCAGATACCTGTAAGTATTTGGACAACCAGATACCTGTAAGTATTTGAACAATCAGATACCTGTAAGTATTTCGACAACCAGATACCTGTAAGTATTTCGACAACCAGATACCTGTAAGTATTTGAACAACCAGATACCTGTAAGTATTTGGACAACCGGATACCTGTAAGTATTTGGACAACCGGATACCTGTAAGTATTTGAACAATCAGATACCTGTAAGTATTTGGACAACCGGACAACCGGATACCTGTAAGTATTTGGACAACCAGATACCTGTAAGTATTTGGACAACCGGATACCTGTAAGTATTTGAACAATCAGATACCTGTAAGTATTTGGACAACCGGACAACCGGATACCTGTAAGTATTTGGACAACCGGATACCTGTAAGTATTTGGACAACCGGATACCTGTAAGTATTTGAACAATCAGATACCTGTAAGTATTTGGACAACCGGACAACCGGATACCTGTAAGTATTTGGACAACCGGACAACCGGATACCTGTAAGTATTTGGACAACCGGATACCTGTAAGTATTTGGACAACCAGATACCTGTAAGTATTTGGACAACCGGATAACTGAGAGTGTTGACACAGATGCTCGGAAAAATAAGAGAATTTGGTCTTGGTGTTAGTCGTCGGGTTCTGTCTGTTGATGAGACAAACCTTCTAGTTGTTTCCAGCACTCTGCAAGGTTCTATTAACTGACTGGTCTGTTTATATATATATATATATATATATATATATATATATATATATATACATATATATTGTGGTTACAGTGTTATGTCCTATCAGGTCTCATTGAACTTGTCAGTCTTTTTGAGAACATTTACGCCAAGCCAACTTTTCTCGGCTTGTACTGAAATGAAGGTAGTCACTGCTTGTTGTCCTCAGTGGTTCTTTTATGTCACAAATTGAGAGGGGACCGACATTAACATGATTTTCAGATTCACCAGTGCTACAGTGTTAAGAGCCAGGTTTTAACACCAAATATACCATGTGTGTCGTGACCGGGCATCAAAATTGGGCTGCTGGCATCAGTGGCCAGGTGGATGTTCTACCCACTGCACTATCTGTGCCTCGCTTGTGGCTGCGTGTTGCTAATAATTGTTATCATGGTCCTTTTGTGCAAAATTTATATTTGTCGCGTTCTGTTCATGCGACTTTATTTCATGTTTGTTGTAGATTGAGAAGGACGAAGTCGTGCTGCGGCGAGTCATCGGTTCAAAGAAGGATCAGTATTTCCTTGACAAGAAGATGGTCACGTATGTTGACTCACACTTTGTCCACTTCCATTTACACAGCTGTCAGCTCTCTAGTTGTACTTTCTATGCAATGTGTCAGTGTTGACAGTTGTTAGCTTTAGTTACTGTTGCATACAAGTTCATAATTATGGTATGTATTACTTTGTATTAAGTTATTAACTCTTACACGTGCAAAATCAAAAAATGCATTGTGTTTCACTTTAACAATTTCAGTACAACAATCCACTATTGTATTTATGCTTTACACAGTCAAAGTACCACTGATCTAGCATCATTTTTAGCCGAGATGTGACGTTTCCAAATTTGAACAAAACGTGGGAAACAGATGTTAAAGATTGAATAGCGGCATTGATTAGAACCATACCTTATCCATGAAGAAAAGTCATTTAGAGATTATTGTTATTATAGGTATGTTTATTGATAGTAAACATACAAAACATACAAAGGTACTGGTGCACGGAAGAATTTATTATTTTTTTGGCCAAATAACATTGAGATGATAAAAAGCTTGTTCATTTCATCTCGCCTCAGTCAGCTAAATTTGATTCAATCTTCAGTTTTATTCCACTGCCTGTTGTGTATTCATTTCTGCGGTTTTATCGTGATTGGGTGCAGCTCTCTCTTTTAATTGCTCCTTGTGCCTAATCCTAGTTGTGTTTCACCTGCAGGAAGACAGATGTGATGAACCTCCTTGAGAGTGCAGGGTTCTCTCGCAGTAATCCCTACTACATCGTCAAACAGGGAAAGGTGAGTCAGAGTGAATGTCCAAACTCCACAGTGACACACATCAATAGAGTGCCTACAAATCGTAAAGTGCATGTAACAACACATATGACTTGTACAACATAACGTAGAACACATTCATTTTACATTTCCCTCATATGTGATTTTGTCCACGTGTGCCCAGTTAGAACGTGATAGAACGTCAGAATGTTACCTACACGATTCATTGTCACACATTTCGTTACTGCTGTTCTTCTGGATAACTTTGATGCCCAACAATTCCCGTCATTCCGATATGTAGTGAAGTATAGACCTGGCACATTCACACACACACACACACACACATTTTTAGTGTGAATATATTTTTGTTTCGAATTTGACGTAAATGGCGTTGCCTGTGGTTCCATGCAGATCAACCAGATGGCGACTGCGCCAGACTCTCATCGCCTGAAGCTATTGCGAGAAGTTGCCGGAACTCGGGTGTATGATGAGAGGAAGGAGGAGAGTAAATCTATCCTGAGGGAAACTGGTAAGAACTCTTGTGTAGAACACGTCCTTTCTACCTGTAAACAACTCACTCAGAACATATCCATTGCACTTGTAGATAACTCCCATTGAGTGAATGCACTGCACTTGTAAACAACTCATTTAGAAGACATGTTTTATTCTTATAAACAACTCGTCCTTTCTTCTTGTAAACAACTTATGTACGGTGCGCCCTTTCTAGTTGCATCTTACATATCCAAGCTCCGAGTAAACAAGTTGCGTAGAACACATCTTTTTCTCGTAGCAAACAGCTCACGTAGAGGGCACGTGAAAACTGAGGTTGATAGATTCTTTAGACTATGTACATATTAATGTGGTAACTGGTAGCCATTGTAAGTGCATCTCACCCCAGTGACTGAGGTCCAGTCATTACGCCCTGTGTCGTGTGTCTAGAGGGCAAGAGGGAGAAGATAGACGACCTCCTGAAGTACATAGACGAGAGGCTGGAGACACTTCAGGATGAGAAGGAGGAACTCAAGGAGTACCAGAAGTGGGACAAGATGCGCAGGTAACATGTAACAGTGTGTAACAACATGTGTAACAACATGTGTAACAACATGTGTAACAACATGTGTAACAACATGTTAAAATTTGTAACAATATGTGTAACAACGTGTGTAACAATCATGTGTAACAACATGTGTAACAACATGTAAGTTACAGTGTGTGTAACAACATGTGTAACAATGTGTGTAACAACAGGCGTAACAACATGTGTAACAAATGTGTAACAAAATGTGTAATAAAATGTGTCACAACATGTGTAACAACATGTGTAACAACATGTGTAACAACATGTGTAACAACATGTGTAACAACATGTGTAACAACACGTGTAACAACACGTGTAACAACACGTGTAACAACACGTGTAACAACACGTGTAACAACACGTGTAACAACACGTGTAACAACACGTGTAACAACATGTAAGATACAGTGTGTGTAACAACATGTGTAATAACATGTGTAACAATGTGTGTAACAACATGTGTGTAACAATATTATGTAAAAGCATATGTAACAGAGTATGTAACAACATATGTAACAACATAAAACAATTATGTGGTAGTCTCTAATTTAGGTATCACAGACAGATGGTCTCTTTCATCAGTTTGCAAAGTAAACATACAGCAATAGTTTCTCTTTGATACACACCATCTCTTGCCCGGGACTGGGCAAGTGTTACGGTAGAAATAAACAATTCTGTTTCTTTACATGGTGCTTGTTAGGTAAATTAATACGTATCAAAGCATTTCACAGGCTAAAGGGATATTAATGATGTGAAAATAAAATTTTTTTTTTACTAAAACATGTTTCACTCACTAATAGTTTTGTGGCAACTTATTTTCTTCAAGACACGTTGTGGTAACCAAAACATATCGGATTTTGTGTACTTCTCTTTCACCAACAAACACTAGTGAAAGATTTCTGCACTGCTTCTTAGATACTGTTTTGTTTTCAGTAAATTTGTTTTTGTCAAGATAAATGTAAACTCTGTGAAAAACAAATTGCATCTTGATGTACAGTACCTGTATGTGATGTAATTACTAATGATGAATGTCATTGATACCTGTTTGTCCTGACTAGGTCACTGGAGTACACAATTCATGACCACGACTTGAAGGATACTCGGCGTAAGCTGGAAGAGGTGAGACGAAACACCCGAGAAACTTTCTCTGTACATATGTGTCTGTAGTACACTGACTTGATAATGTACACTGTACATGGTACACTTGATAATACACTCCCTGTTGTCAGTATTATGACGACCATTAAAAATGCAAAAACGAGCCCTGGTGTTCTGAAATCGTTGGGAATATTTGTTGCTGTTTGGGGTTATAAAGCACTGGACACAAGGTTGAGAGATTCCTTAATTCAAAACTTGACTTGAGCAGTTCACTCCAGTTCACTCAGCTGTATGAATGAGTACCGAGCAACATACAGTAGACAAATATCCCTTGAGTAGTAACTGCAATATGGCTGAATGCTTCCCGGAGACTTTCCAGGTGTTCAGTTGAACAGGTCTGCCAGGTAGTAAAGCGTTAACGACTACATTGTTATAACAACTGTCGTGGTCCAACGTCTGTTGCTGGACTTACCTGTGCCGTTTATTTCCCAGCTACAAGAGAAGCGCGAGAACTCTGGAGCACAGACACACAAACTGCGCCAACTGCAGCAGCAAGCTAGTGACAAGATCAAGGTGAGGCTTATTAACCCTTTACACTCTGTCTGCCCTCAACCAGTCAGCCTATTCCAAGCCACCCGTAACCACTAGGGCAGGAATGATACACTAGTGTATCATAATACACTCTACACGGTATGATACACAATACACAATATCCATATCGTGGTACACTGTGATACACAATAGCAGTAGTTATAACAGTTTTCGCATCACCTCTGTGACAACAGATATCCAATGTAAACCAAATGTTGTTATCAGTAACAGATGACGTTATAACATGTAGTAGATTAGGTGCACCTAATTATATATAATCTGTGTGTACCTATTGTCACACATTACAGATATCACAATGAAAATGTTTCACTTGCTAAAATGCTTCTTTTTATTTACTTATCAAGGGAACAGACGAAACTAAAAATGTACCACATTTGAGGCTAGTGCAAATAATACAACTCAGCATATCTGAGGTCCTAGATGCACATTGGCCGAGAGACCTCGTTATATAATACTCAACTGCCTCGTATGTTGTGATGTTGGACCAGTAACCATTTCAGTACAGTAAGCCCATTCAGTAACCATTCCAGTACAGTAAGCCCATTCAGTAACCATTCCAGTACAGTAAGCCCATTCAGTAACCATTCCAGTATAGTAAGCCCATTCAGTAACCATTCCAGTATAGTAAGCCCATTCAGTAACCATTCCAGTATAGTAAGCCCATTCAGTAACCATTCCAGTACAGTAACCATTCCAGTACAGTAAGCCCATTCAGTAACCATTCCAGTACAGTAAGCCCATTCAGTAACCATTCCAGTACAGTAAGCCCATTCAGTAACCATTCCAGTACAGTGAGCCCATTCAGTAACCATTCCAGTACAGTGAGCCCATTCAGTAACCATTCCAGTACAGTAAGCCCATTCAGTAACCATTCCAGTACAGTAAGCCCATTCAGTAACCATTCCAATACAGTAAGCCCATTCAGTAACCATTCCAGTACAGTGAGCCCATTCAGTAACCACTCCAGTACAGTACGCCCATTCAGTAACCACTCCAGAACAGTAAGCCCATGCAGTAACCCTTCCAGTACAGTAAGCCCATTCAGTAACCCTTCCAGTACAGTAAGCCCATTCAGTAACCATTCCAGTACAGTAAGCCCATTCAGTAACCATTCCCGTTCAGTAAGTCTATTCAGTAACCATTCCGGTACAGTAAGCCCATTCAGTAACCATTCCGGTACAGTAAGCCCATTCAGTAACCATTCCCGTTCAGTAAGCCCATTCAGTAACCATTCCCGTTCAGTAAGTCTATTCAGTAATCATTCCAGTGCAGTAAGCCCCATTCAGTAATCATTCCAGTACAGAAAGCCCATTCAGTAACCATTCCAGTACAGTAAGTCCATTCAGTAACCATTCCCATTCAGTAAGCCCATTCAGTAACCATTCCAGTACAGTAAGCCCATTCAGTAACCATTCCAGTACAGTAAGCCCATTCAGTAACCATTCCCGTTCAGTAAGCCCATTCAGTAACCATTCCCGTTCAGTAAGCCCATTCAGTAATCATTCCAGTACAGAAAACCCATTCAGTAATCATTCCAGTACAGTAAGCCCATTCAGTAATCATTCCAGTACAGTAAGCCCATTCAGTAACCATTCCAGTACAGTAAGCCCAGCGGCTGCACAGTGTGTGACACTTGAATAGAATATAATACTTTGGTGACATTGACGATGTCTGCTATACAAATCGTTTTAGGCACAATTATCCTCTGTGCTGAGGCACATGTTCCATACAGTTTTTAGGTTGACGCCTTAGCAGATGACATTACTTATGTCATTGATAGTGATTTACCAAATAACAACTTACTTAGATGGATTGTCTTTATGATAGTAGCGATGTAACTTGTCATATATAGCTGGTGACGTTCGTTGTAAGTAAATAACGCAGACGATAATAGACTGTAAACACTATCAATGGAGGCAAACCTGCAGCTAACAGCTGCATTATATTCGGTCATTATGCTAAATGTGAATGACGTATTTGTCCTAAAT
This sequence comes from Ridgeia piscesae, assembly GCA_025642075.2. Classification (NCBI taxonomy): domain Eukaryota; kingdom Metazoa; phylum Annelida; class Polychaeta; order Sabellida; family Siboglinidae; genus Ridgeia; species Ridgeia piscesae. The sequence goes on along the minus strand of JAODUO010000210.1, from coordinate 52,818 downwards.
TGTTGAGTATTCAAAGTTCAGAATATATATATATATATATAATATATATATATATATATATTAATAAAAATACAATGTTTATACAGTGTTTTCTCGAAATCAAGTTTGCTGACATGTTACTCGCAAACTTGATTTCGAGAAAACACTGTATGAACATTGCATGGTGATTTTTTAGTTTTCATCACCAAAGAAAACTTTAATGTATTTTCTATCAACTGGCAATGCATCTTTCCCATTTCTATCACTATTTAGTACATTTTGTAACCTTTTTAGACAAACACACAGACAGACGTTAGCTAGATTACAGTTATCGTACCTTTTGATGCTGTAATCTGAGGGCTGTTGCACTGAAAGGGTTAATAACAAACACTGTCGGTGCTTACAGAGCATCAACAAGGTGATCCGGGACGTGAAGACGAAGGTGCAGGGATTGGCGGATGAGAAGGAACAGATCCTGGGGGAGCATCAGGACCTGGTGAAGAGACGCGCCAAGCTGGAGTTGGACATCAAGGATTTACAGGAGGAAATTGACGGGGACAAGAGCGCCAAGGTTAGTCCTCTCCACTCTAGCGAGGCACGGGTCGACAACAGTGTAGTTTGCCTTTCCCACGTGTCCTCACCGATTTGAATTGGGTCCGTTTTGTGTCTGTTTCTTCCATGTAAATGATTTTAGTTTGTAATCGTTTTGACGAAGGAGAATTTGATTTTAATCGACCCATATATAATATAATATATCCATTTAAAAAATAACAAAAACTCATATAAATTATGTGTAAACTTATTTCATACGTGGTATAATTGGGAAACAAGGGTCAGGAGGCATCTTTATAAAATAAATTTAACCATATCAGACAAATCAAATCAAATTTTTCCTAAAAATATTAAATAAATCTTAATACGTATGTAGTGTAGCTTACAAGAGTATTGAGTTTGTGTTGATGGCATAATTTAAACTCAATAGAATTGACTAATGTATTCTTTCCACTAAATGTACATGCCCTGATTAATGTAAACCCCCATATGCAGCACTGTCTCATATCAATCTGTGACAACAATATAATCATATCAGATTGATCATTTATTGGAATGACGTCCCTGTGAACCACAGAACCAGTGACAACATCAGACAGTTCACCTGCATTTGTCACCTCTGCACCCCTTTGACCACCTAATCACATACTACTGGATGAATACATCATTCCTAGACAGTTTATATTGAATTTTACATGACATAGTTGGTGCTACATTAGTCTCGCTTAACCGACTGTCGGTTGGCTGGGCAACTACGCTGAGAACACAGTCTGGTGACTTTGTTGGCTTTTGAATATTATCCGTGTGAAGCCAAACAATGCTGCCACCTCACGGATACTGGTTAATGCTGCCATAATTCCCATTTTATAAGCAACTGCAATTTTTTTTTTTATTCTGTGAATATATGTTCAATGTTGAATACTTTTCGTAGGATATCATTATCTTGTAAAAGCATATCGTTATTTGAATTTTTATTTCATAGTTGGCCTGAGAGCCAATCAGCGTCTCTACCCTAATCTGGGTAAGGCCGCCGTGGTGGTTACAAAGGAAGCCCATTAATTCCCTAGGTGGAGTTGAGGGGCTGAAAAGTGCTGCCACTTCACGAAGTCTTGTTAATTGAGGCTAGTGTCACGTTAGTTTACAACAGAAAGAGCAAATTTTGTGTCTCCACCTGGTGGATGACACTGGTGGAAACAGTAAACTAAGCATTTTGTTGGCAAGCAAGTTTAATTTAGAATTTTAGCTTACTCGAATGAATATAGCATGCTAATACTTGTTGCACATTTGACGTAAATGTAGAAATTGAGCTGACCTTCATGTTTGTTGTTTTGTGCTGCAGAAAAAAGCCGAGGAGGATTTGAAGAAGCTGAATACGAAGATTTCAAAAACAAGGGAGCAGCTGTCGTCAACGGAGCCTCTCTATCAGGAACAGCACAAGCGAGAGGAGACAGCAGCACAACAGTCAGTCACTTCCTGCTCGCACCGTCACTAAACACATACATGTTAAAGGGATACTTCAGTCAGTGAGAGATTCACACCATTTACTTACATCTGTATAATGTATTGGTTGTGCATAGTAATTGTGCACAAAGATCGTTTATAAACAATTAATTATAGTATAAGTGTGTCAGAAACACTCCATGTTGGATTCAGGTCGCTGCCATCTTATACGCCAGTGATGTAAACCACTCACGTCACTGGCGCATGAAAGTTCGAACATCCTATGTCTGTCCAATGGTATTTGATGTATCTAGTACGTCGCGGATTGTTTACGTCACAATCACAATTATTAGCGAAGATTCCGTCAATCCTTGCCTTTTTCAACAATGTGCCAACAATTTGGCTTACGTCACTGGTGCATAAGTCTCAAGATGGCAGCGCCCTGAATCTAAAATAGCATGTTTTTATACCAGTAAACTATAACTACTTGTTTATTACAGATCTTTGTGCACTATTACTTGGCACAACAATATAGTATGCATATGTAAGTTAATACTGTCAACCTCTCACTGACTGGAGTTAAATTTTTAAATAAAAATAACTTATTTTTAAAAACAAATTTATTTTGTTTATTTAAAAATAACTTTTAACCCTTTAAAATAACATTTTTTTACACATTCTGGACAAACGATCCATCTTATTATTGTCATACGTTTGCGGTGTTAGCTCAGTGGTGCCACCTATGTCGAACATATGTTAATGGACAACGATGCAGTCGTGACTGTCCACAGTGTGGTGTTTAATATGCTGAGGTGGTCATTTCAACGAGTGACATTTTTTTCTTTTACTGTTGAGACGTTGGTCGTAGCAGTGGAGATGTCATCCCTGTGTGGTGGTCATGGTTGAAGTAGTGTGGTTGGCTGGTTGAATCAGTGAGGCTGTCAAGCTGTGGCGTCAGAATGAGGTGGTCAACCCAATCCGGCCCTGGTCATAACTGAGCCTGTCCTCCCTGCCCAGTTGTGCCAGTCTGACTGGTCACATCAGTGAGACTGACATCCCATCTGACCGTGGTCGTAATAACGAGGCTGTCCACCTTATCCGGTCCAGGTTGTAACAGTGAGCCTGTATTCCCCGTCCAGTTGCGCCAGCGAGGCTGTCCCCTATCTGGTGCTGGTTGTAGCAATGAGGCTGTGCCCCCATCTGGCACTGGGCGCTACAGAGAGGTTCCTGTCGCAGGTTGGCGTTGGCGGAGCAGCGACGCAAGGAGCTGTACGCAAAGCAGGGGCGCGGCAACCAGTTCACATCCAAGGAGAGTCGGGATCGCTGGATCACCAAGGAACTCAAGTCACTGAACAAGGCAATCCGGGACAAGGATGAACAGATCCGGAGACTGAGGGAGGATCTCGAGAACGACCAGAAGAAGGCGGAGACACTCGAAGTACAGATCAACGTGAGTGAAACGTGTCATAGTTGTGTCACAGTTGTGTCACAGATGTGTCACATTTGTATCACAGTTATGTCACAGATATGTCATATTTGTGTCACATTTGTGTCACAGTTGTCACAAGAGTTGTTTCACATTTGTGTCACAGTTGTCACAGAGTTGTTTCACATTTGTGTCACAGTTGTCACCAGAGTTGTGTTCACATTTGTGTCACAGTTGTCACCAGAGTTGTTTCACATTTGTGTCACAGTTGTCACCAGAGTTGTTTCACATTTGTGTCACAGTTGTCACCAGAGTTGTTTCACATTTGTGTCACAGTTGTCACCAGAGTTGTCACATTTGTGTCAGAGTTGCCACGAGAGTTGTGTCACAGTTGTCACGAGAGTTGTGTCACATTTGTGTCACAGTTGTCACGAGAGTTGTCACATTTGTGTCACAGTTGCCACGAGAGTTGTGTCACAGTTGCTACGAGAGTTGTGTCACAGTTGTCACGAGAGTTGTGTCACATTTGTGTCACAGTTGTCACGAGAGTTGTGTCACATTTGTGTCACAGTTGTCACGAGAGTTGTGTCACATTTGTATCACAGTTGTCACGAGAGTTGTGTCACATTTGTGTCACAGTTATCATGAGAGTTGTGTCACATTTGTGTCACAGTTGTCACAAGAGTTGTGTCACATTTGTGTCACAGTTGTCATGAGAGTTGTGTCACATTTGTGTCACAGTTGTCACGAGAGTTGTCTCACATTTGTGTCACAGTTGTCACGAGAGTTGTGTCACATTTGTGTCACAGTTGTCACGAGAGTTGTGTCACATTTGTGTCACAGTTGTCACGAGAGTTGTGTCACATTTGTGTCACAGTTGTCACGAGAGTTGTCTCACATTTGTGTCACAGTTGTCACGAGAGTTGTGTCACATTTGTGTCACAGTTGTCACGAGAGTTGTGTCACATTTGTGTCACAGTTGTCACGAGAGTTGTGTCACATTTGTGTCACAGTTGTCACGAGAGTTGTCTCACATTTGTGTCATGAGAGTTGGGGGGGTATATGTTGTGTTCCAGTCACCTTGTGATTAGCGTAAATAAGATAAGGAATTGAATGAATTTACGAGTGGTGAAGTTGAGCTGCTTAGCTAGCAATTTTCAATTTCACCACCTGGTGCTCACAAAATGTGGTTGGAACACAGCGTTATACGCACACCATAAATGTTTTTAAAAACTATACAGGAATAATGTGCACAAATGTACACCTGTAGATATGACACTGTCCCCGTTGTCAAATAAAACATAGCTGTGGACTTGACATTGCAGGAAATGACGGAAAAGATTGAACAGCACAAAGAGATTATTGACTCCAACAACAAGACTTTCTACGAGATGAAGAAACAGAAAGACGCCCTACAGAATGAGAGAAAGTGAGTGACTAATAATTAATTTTCATGTCAGGTAAAATATCTATACATAAAGTTTTCCTTGAATGTAATGTAACATTGTGATCTGTAATGGGCTGAGAGGAACAATCATGGTTACTGAGAAGTAGGTCTGTGACAAAATACTTTGAAATGTACATTTAGGTACAGGTAATTTACTTTGACAAAGTACTTCTAAGTACAAGTACATTATTTGTATAACGGAATAATGACGCTGGACAGGGTTATAACATTAATGGTGGATATTCTTGTTTGTTAGGGAGGTAGTCTGAGTATTGTGAGAGGAAATTTTAAAATGATGTAACTTACAAAAATTGTGCATCCACGATTACGATGGTTGTTGTGGTGATGGTGGTGACTATATTAACTAAAAAAAGATCGCAGTTGTTTAGATCGCTGTGATGCCAGTGCTGCCCTCTGTGTTGCAGTGTCTTGTGGCGCACGGAGAATGCGATGCAGCAGAAGATTGCCCAGCTGAGAGACGACTTGAGCAAGAGGGAACACGCCCTTAGATCCATCACTGGCAAGGTAAAGCCCTCTCCTTTCTGGGTCCATCACTGGCAAGGTAAACCCCTCTCCTTTCTGGGTCCATCACTGGCAAGGTAAACCCCTCTCCTTTCTGGATCCATCACTGGCAAGGTAAACCTCTCTCTCCTTTCTGGGTCCATCACTGGCAAGGCAAACCTCTCTCCTTTCTGGGTCCATCACTGGCAAGGTAAACCCCTCTCTCCTTTCTGGGTCCATCACTGGCAAGGTAAACCCTCTCCTTTCTGGGTCCATCACTGGCAAGTTAAACCCCTCTCCTTTCTAGGTCCATCACTGGCAAGGTAAACCCTCTCCTTTCTGGGTCCATCACTGACAAGGTAAACCCCTCTCCTTTCTGCGTCCATGACTCACATGGTAAACCCCTCTCTCCTTTATGGATCCACCACTGATAAGGTAACCTCTCTCTCCATTGTGGGTCCATCACTATCAAGATACTCTTGTTTCTGGGTCCATCACTGACAAGGTAACCTCTCTCTCCATTTTTTGTCTATCACTATCAAGATACTCTCCTTTCTGGGTCCACAACTGGCAAGATGATTCCCCTGTTTCCTTTCTGCACTGCCTTGTATGTAATCACTAGATTTACCGACAGTTGCAGAGTTTATATTACTGGGACTGATCTGTTTCTCTTGCAATATATATTCAATGAAACAACCGTCATAATTTCACTTTTCTCCAGGCTCTACTCAACGGCATAGACAGCATACAGAAGGTGCTCCAGTACTTCCGAGATCAGAAAAAGTTCCCGGAGGTCATCAACGGTTATTATGGAACTTTGATCGAGAATTTTGAATGCGACCGAACGTTCTTCACCGCTGTGGAGGTGACGGCAGGTGGAAGGTATGTCTGGCCTTACGTAGGTGTATGGACACTAGTGACAGGTGTCTATCGTACCTGTAGTGCTCGATATAAACTCCAGAAATCACTAGTGTGTAGGACAAATACCGTTGGCATCCCATTACTTGGTTACGCCACATCTTTTATAGATTATTATTTTGACATTTGACGATCATAGTTAATTAGTCAGCTATTCATCTACTTATTTTTATTTATTTATTATTTTTATTAAGTATTTATACATTTTTTATTTATTTTTTATTTTTATTAAGTATTTATACTATTTTTATTTATTCATTATTTTTATTAAGTATTTATATTATTTTTATTTATTTATTATTTTTATTAAGTATTTATGCTATTTTTATTTATTTATTATTAATATTATTTTAATACACTGTTTAGTCATGTGCTTATTTGTATCTGTATTTTAAGGGAACATGATTGTCTTTATTAGCATATGCATATTTTTATCAAAGTAGTATTGTATTAACATTTTTATTTATTTATTTATTTATTATTATAACTCAGTGAGGAATAATCGTAAAGCACCCCAGAACAATTATTTGGACGGGGCGCTATATAAGAAATAAATTATTATTATTACGTCCCATTCATTCATTATATCCAGCATGTGCTAATAGACGCTGTAGATATACCTTATAATTATAACAGTTGGAGACTTAAAGGCCTAACAGATGAACTGAAACAAAAATTAAACAGCATACACACACGTAAAGAATGCAACTACATCACCGGTCCGAGTTGCATATAAGTGCCCCTAATGATCCTGTAGATTCCCCACTTGTCCAAATAAAAATCATGTTACACATAAAACTCCAAAGTTATTGCTATTTGTGCGTTACTATGCCGCATGTGCTTAATCGTAGTATAACATGGTTTTAATGATTTCCTATAAAGAAAGATCAGATTACCTAATCTTTAAATTTTCCCATATTATTCGTGTATTTTTGCTTCTGAATGTCTAGATTTCCTATAACTGAAAAGGGGCATGCTGTGTTTATGTCGAATGTAACCATGGTGTTTATGTAACTATGGCAACGTGTCTGTAGATAATTCTGCCATGTTGTTGACATGGATGGGAAGTTGGTAACCATGGCAACGTTTTGCAGGTTGTTCCACCACATCGTCGACACGGACAGGACGGGAACGAAATTGTTGTCTGAGATGAACCGTCTGAGACTGCCAGGGGAGGTCACCTTCATGCCCCTCAACCGACTCGACGTACGCGAGACCGAGTACCCAGAGACCAACGTAAGGACACTATCAAGTCTGTCTTGCCCATAGAGCTTCGGACTCTCGACTAAAAGGACCCGGGTTCGAATCGTGTACTGTGGTGTTAGCACATTGGGCAAGTTTTGTACATTGCTCCAGTTCACTCAGCTGTATAAATGAGTATCTGGCTATAGACAGTGGTGGATATGTGTACCAGCAGCCTTCGCGCATTAATTGTAGCATATGGCTGGATGCTTCCCAGAGAAGTTGAGATGGTGTTTGATTGAACAGGTCTGTCAGGGAAGTAATGTGTAAAGCGCTTTGAGCAATCCTGAGGATTGGATACTGCGCTATATAAGAACTTACCTTTTTTATGTACGTCTACATCCACAATTGTTTTAACAATTTATCAACCATACACGATAGTTACAATAACCTACCGTATTAAACAAATGTAAGTAAAAATAAATAAATCATATTTACAAATGTCATTACTAATTAAAGGTACTCATGAAGTAATTCTTTAAAAAAATGCAGAAACAAAACAATGAAGTAAAGTATAAAGCGCTTTGAGCAATCCTGAGGATTGGATTCTGCGCTATATAAGAACTTACCTTTACTTTTTACCTTTTGTAAGTTACCCAAAAGCCAATGTAAGGATGCTACAAAGTCTGTCTTGTTCTGTCTTACCCAGAGACCAACGTATGGACACTATCAACAAAGTATCAAGTCTCTATTTTGGTCTTCTAGGTTGTTGCACCAATTGTCACACTCGCAGCGTGATGCATAGTTTAATCTTGCCACCAACTAAACACATTTTGAAGGGCAAAATAGACTGTTGATAACGGTTGCTCACTGGCAAATAGCCACAGGTGCAGTTGGCATCACTGGACTGATACTTGACTGATATTGAGTTAAGATGAGGTGTTGAGCTCGGATGCTTTGCAGGATGCCATCCCGATGATCCAGAAGTTGAGCTATGACGAACGCTTTGACAAGTCGATGAAACACGTCTTTGGGAAGACACTGATCTGTCGTAGTATGGAGGTCGGCACACAGATGGCTCGCTCGGAGAATCTCGACTGCATCACACTCGACGGTAGGTTGTGTTCACTCAGTCAGTTCGACAGCTTGCCAAAGTAAAGGACCACTTGCACAGGAACAAGAACATTGGCCACATGAAAGCAGGGATACAGTTTGCATGGAACACTGTAGCTTAGTGGCTTGACCTCTAGTCTAGAGAACCAGGGTTTGAACCCTGACCCAGTAAAAGGAAGGATAACAGAACAATATATATATATATATATATTTTTTATATATATATATATATATATATATATGCATATATATATATATATATATATATATATATATATATATATATATATATCATATATATATATATATATATATATATATATATATATATATATATATATATATATATATATATATATATTATATATATATATATATATATATATATATATATATATTTATATATATATATATATATATATATATAATAAAACAACAAGATCCCCAAAAAGTCGTCATCCATTAAATGTTTTAACATTGTAGATCTAAAGCTTTCAATCACAATTTGATTCAATTAAATACAATATTGATGAAAATATCATAACAATAAGAACAATAACTAAATGGTGGCCACGAAACGATATTTGACGTCCGCCTTTTTACATTAGAAACAATCGCAGATCCGTGTAACTGATTACAGTTGTAACTGCCCCCTGCAGGTGACCAGGTGAGTCGACGGGGCGCACTCACCGGGGGGTACTACGACACCCGCAAGTCTCGTCTCGAGCTGCAGAAGAGCAAGATGGAGATCGTGCAGCAGTTACAGCAGGAGGAGCTCGAATACAACGGACACAAGGCCAAGCTGCAGAATATCCTTCACCAATTTCTTCACAGTCTCTAACAACTCGCTTAACGCAGTCTCTGGGGTGACACACCTAAATGTGGAGTCTCCAAGTGTCTCTTTCTGTGTTCATTCACGTCTGTGGTGTGTTGACAAAAATTCAACATTGATCTATTTAATTACACGTTTGACTTAATGCTTCTGGACTAAAGCGAGAGATTTAGTGCCCGTGTAGAGCTTACGTTGTTCCGGCGTTAGAAACGTTCCGGTTGACATTTCTGTGCATGCGCGATATATGTAAAATCATCAATGTGCAGCGAAAAGACAAAGCATTTATGGCATAAATATTACGGGTTGTTCGTTAGGATGTATATAACCTTTTAGCAAAGTTATTTGTCGCAAATTAACACAAGGCAAACAAGTTTGGAGGCATATTTTGATAGCAAGCGTAAATCACGTGACTCTAGTGCGCCATAATCCGTGACAGTGATTTATACAAAACGTAATATTTTATTGCATTAAACGACATTTTAAGAAACTCTTCACAGGAAAGTTAACGAACGAACAACTTGTGGCATTTATACGGAAAATGCTTTGTTGTTTCGCTGGACACTGATCATTTTACATTTATTGCGCATGTGCAGAAACGGAAAAATGTAAGCGCGACACCGGAGCTCTGAACTCCACAGAGACAACTCCGGTTGAAATGCTGTGTTGCCGCATCAAACCATTGGCAAGTTCTTTCTCTCTACTTTGTTTCGGTTTACTCGGCTGTGTGAATGTTGGATACAGGCTTCATTTCTTATAATTGCTAGTTTTGTTTCGTTCTTAAAAATTATTGAATTCTTCACGAGATGGATGGATTTATTTAATATAAAATGTAAAAACATTATACATAAGATATAAATACAAAGTACATTAAAATAGGGATGACACAAAAAAGTGCAAGCACCCTTATTTCCATTGGCTTTTGCTAAGTATACTGGTCAACGTTTGTATCAAAATGAGAAACCTGAAATGCTCAGTTTGGGTGTCCAATGCTAAATATATCTGCATTATAAATATATCTTAGTCTGTATTTTCATACAGCACTCATTTAAAAAATTCTAATTACAACCCTGATCACAATTTCTCATGGTGCCTAGCAAATAATACCCACCCCCCCATACCCACCCCACCCCCCCTGCACAACAGATCTAGTGACTGAAAGTACACATCATGGCATGTTATGATGTTACCAGAGTAAGAAAATGTTTCTGATCATTTGTGGCTGGTCAAGTAAATGAGCATCGACACAATGTCAGCCGTTGATGGTCTAATAGCTTAGTGACTGACCATTTGAGTGTGACTGTCCTTGACCATGGCCACCTCTGGAGGGACAGATCAACCAGCTGGTCAGCGAGATGCAGCGGACAGAGACGAAGAACAGCAAGAACAAGTAAGTGCCTGTAGTGCCACCTGGTGGAACAGTTGCTACGTGTGACAGTGAACTGTCTGTGGAGATTGAGTGTTTTATTTGGTATCGTATCACATTTTGTATTTTCTGTTGATTGACGACATGTCGTTGTTGTTAGTTGTGTCTGCAGTTGAGGTGTCCATTGTGACTGATTCTATGCTGGAAGTGTAGTTTAACTATATATTTTGTTTAAATCCTAAAACTTTTCTTAACTTTCTCACTGCATGAATAAGTATATTTAACTGACCTCGTGTAGAAAATTCATGAAATTGTCTTACCTAGTTTTTGAGAAACATCCACCCAAATCTGTTACCATCAATGATGTCCTGATCTAGTCACTGAATGCGAGTTGACATGTGTGGCACCTATGTGACACTTTATGTGGCACATGTGACAGGTAAGAGATGTCACACTTGGTGTGTTTAGAGTTGTACGTTGATTGTCCCGTGTTACACAGAGATATCTATGACAAGATGCGAGCAGATCTTCGACTCATGAAAGAAGAAGCTCAGAGAATCGAAACCTCTCGCGCACCAAAAGTGAGTCCAGTCATCCCAGTGACGTGTCATGTCATAATTGACAGTCAGTCCAGTGATTTTCAGTGTCGCGTCATAATTGACAGTCAGTTCAGTGTCGTGTCATAATTGACCGTCGTCAGTTCAGTGTCGTGTCATAATTGACAGTGAGTTCAGTGTCGTGTCATAATTGACAGTCAGTTCAGTGTCGTGTCATAATTGACCGTCGTCAGTTCAGTGTCGTATCATAATTGACAGTCAGTTCAGTATCATGTCATAATTGACAGTCAGTCCTGTGAGTTCAATGACGTGTCATAATTGACACTCAGTTCAATGACATGCCCTAGTAGAAAGTGCATGACATAATTTATAAATCAGATACATATTTGACAGTGACGTCATTCCCCTGACAGTGAGTGCCGTGTGTTGCAGGAGCGAAGTCTCGCCAGTCTCCAGGCCAGTCTCGAGTCGATGAAGACGACGGCCCAGTCTCTTAACGAGGAGCTGGGCACTGATCTCCTGTCTCAGTTGTCTGTTGAGGACCAGATCGAAGTGGACAAACTCACTGACCAGATCTCTTCGCTGACCAATGAGAACAGAGCGGCCCTCAAGGACCGGGTCAAGGTGGGTGGTCAAGGCAAACTGGACACTTTCCTCGTGGTTGGAGCCCTTATGTAGCGGGGGTCTCAGTGTATCAACTGCATGAATTTGGTTGGTCCATGTTTCATTTAGTGTTCGTTAAAGAAACGATATATTTTCCACCGGCAGATCACCGGATCAGCTTTGAAAAGTGCAATGATCTGAAGTAGTGCAGTCATGTGGAACCACTATTGTGCGGTCATGCGGAACTATGCAGTCATGTAGAACGATGGTAATGTGGTCGTCCGGAAATAACGTTGTGCAGTCATGTGAAACTACTTGCATAGTTGTGTTTGTCTAGACCTGCCGAATCAGTATTGTGCGGTCACACGGAACTGGTGGTGTGTGGTCATGCGGAACCGTTGTGTTGCAGCTGGAGTCTGAGAAGAACAAACTGGAAAACCTTCTGAAGAACAACTTGCTCAAGAAGTTGGAACAGATCCAGGCGGACGTACAAGAGATGACAAGTGACGACATCCGCCAGCGACTCGAGGTCTATGGAGCCGAGCTCGAGTCTGTGACACAGCGCATCTCAGAAAACAACAACACGTTTAAAGGTGTGTAGCATCTCAGAAAACAACAACACGTTTAAAGGTGTGTAGCATCTCAGAAAACAACAACACGTTTAAAGGTGTGTAGCATCTCAGAAAACAACAACACGTTTAAAGGTGTGTAGCATCTCAGAAAACAACACGTTTAAAGGTGTGTAGCATCTCAGAAAACAACAACACGTTTAAAGGTGTGTAGCATCTCAGAAAACAACAACACGTTTAAAGGTGTGTAGCATCTCAGAAAACAACAACACGTTTAAAGGTGTGTAGCATCTCAGAAAACAACAACACGTTTAAAGGTGTGTAGCATCTCAGAAAACAACAACACGTTTAAAGGTGTGTACCATCTAAGAAAACAACAACACGTTTAAAGGTGTGTACCATCTCAGAAAACAACAACACGTTTAAAGGTATGTAGCATCTCAGAAAACAACAACACATTTAAAGGTGTGTACCATCTCAGAAAATAAGAACACGTTTAAAGGTATGTAGCATCTCAGAAAACAAGAACACGTTTAAAGGTTTGTAGCATCTCAGAAAACAACAATACGTTTAAAGGTATGTAGCATCTCAGAAAACAAGAACACGTTTAAAAGGTTGTAGCATCTCAGAAAACAACAACACGTTTAAAGGTGTGTAGCATCTCAGAAAACAACAACACGTTTAAAGGTGTGTAGCATCTCAGAAAACAACAACACGTTTAAAGGTGTGTAGCATCTCAGAAAACAACAACACGTTTAAAGGTGTGTAGCATCTCAGAAACAACAACACGTTTAAAGGTGTGTAGCATCTCAGAAAACAACAATACGTTTAAAGGTGTGTAGCATCTCAGAAAACAACAACACGTTTAAAGGTGTGTAGCATCTCAGAAAACAACAACACGTTTAAAGGTGTGTAGCATCTCAGAAAACAACAACACGTTTAAAGGTGTGTAGCATCTCAGAAAACAACAATACGTTTAAAGGTGTGTAGCATCTCGGTAAACAACAACACGTTTAAAGGTTGTAGCATCTCAGAAAACAACAATACGTTTAAAGTTGTAGCATCTCAGAAAAAACACAGTTTAAGGTATGTAGCCTCAGAAACACACTTTAAGGTTGTACATCTCAGAAAACAAGAACACGTTTAAAGGTATGTAGCATCTCAGAAAACAAGAACACGTTTAAGGTTTGTACATTTATTAAAACAACTTTACGTTTAAAGTTATTTGTTTGCATCTCAAAAAAGAAACGTTTAAAGGTTTGTAGCATCTCAGAAAACAAGAACACTTTAAAGGTATGTAGCATCTCAGAAAACAAAACATCAATTAAAGGTATGTAGCATCTCAGAAACAAAACAGTTTTAAAGGTATGTAGCATCTCAGAAAACAACAAACGTTTAAAGGTTGTAGCATCTCGAAAACAACAACACGTTTAAAGGTTGTAGCATCTCAGAAAACAACAATACGTTTAAAGGTGTGTAGCATCTCAGAAAACAACAACACGTTTAAAGGTGTGTAGCATCTCAGAAAACAACAACACTTTTAAAGATGTGTAGTATCTCAGAAAACAACAACACGTTTAAAGGTATGTAGCATCTCAGAAAACAACAATACGTTTAAAGGTGTGTAGCATCTCAGGTAAACAACAACACGTTTAAAGGTATGTAGCATCTCAGAAAACAACAATATGTTTAAAGAGGACAACAGCATGTTTAATGGTGTGTAGCATCTTGGAGAACAACAACACAGGCAAAAACACTTTCATAGGTAATTTTTAGATTATGATAGAATATTTATGTTGTGAGCAGTTTGTAATCATTTTTAATACTTTCTCTTTCTGTTGTAAATTATTATTTAAGTTAGCAAACTTTATTTTAAAATGAAGTAAAGTATAAAGCGTTTTAAGCAATCATGATGATTTGATACTGCTCTATATAAGAAGTTACCTTTACATTTTGCGTAAAACACTCAAGTGAAATTGTGAGCCATCTCACAATATGTTAGGTACTTTTATTGTCATTAATGTGTGTGTTCGTCCAACCAGAACTAGACTCACGCATCACACAACTGAACCGTGACCACCGCGACCAGCTGAACAGCCTGGAACACTGGAAGTCACAAGAACGAGAGCACCAGGAGCAGATCAACGACGATGCCAAGGACCTCGAGAAAATGTCCAACAAACAGAGCCTCCTGGTGAAAAAGGTCAGTAGTACATAAATTTGGTGTCCTGTTTTATTTTTTAATTAATGATCTCGTCTGTTTTTATGTTAGTTAATATGTTGTTGATTGTTTGTAACGTACACTGAATGTTCATCCATGTGGCTAGGAATGCTGATCAGTCTGCGATGTTCATGGCGTAATTTTTAATCTGGAAAACGTCAAATATGTGTCTTTTGAATATAATGAAAGTGTTTCCAATGTTTGTGTAGCATTAAAGCTAGTGACTGCATGTTTGAATCTATTATAAAAATACTCCTGGAACTTCTGGTGTCAGTATCTGAACCAGTGACCTGGGGTATTACACACATTTTTACATAATTAGATTATTATCCATGATATGTGTTTTATAGCTTTGTTTTCAGTAGAGAATATTAAATTAAAATAAAATTGCTCATTGACCTGTTACCTCCTTCATGGCAAAAACGTCAGCTGAAAAATAATGTGACAAAATTCAACATTTAGAATTTATTGGGCATGTTTTGCCATGTGCCATATTATAATATATGTCATCAAACCGCGATTCTGTCTATGTGACTTGATAGTTAATTTTATCTGCTTTTTGAAGATATATCACATTTAAAAATTGATTGAGAAATAATGAAGTTACATCGATTTTAAATGAAGGCCTGTCAATTGTTGATGCTAATTTTATAGAAATGATCAGGAACTGGCTGCAACTCGTTTGCTCTAAATTCAGAATAAAATGGGTTAATCTATAGCCAGGATTCCTGGTGTCGGTGTGTGACCCCAGTGTGTGTGTGCCTACCAGAAAGACGACTGCATGCGGAAGATCCGAGAGTTGGGCTCGCTGCCGAGTGACGCGTTTGAGAAGTACCAGAACCTGAGCAGCAAGCAGCTGTTTAAGAAGCTGGAGCAGTGCAACCAGGAGCTGAAGAAGTACAGCCACGTCAACAAGAAGGCACTCGACCAGTTCGTCAACTTCTCCGACCAGAAGGAGAAACTTATCAAGAGGAAGGAGGAGCTGGACAGTGCCTACTCCGTGAGTGAGGGGGCGGGGCTTGTGTCGTGTGGGCGGGGCTTGTGTCGTGTGGGCGGGGCTTGTGCAATGTGGGAGGGGTAGGTTTCATGCTTGTTGGGATGGGATTATGGTGTGGAGCAGGGCCTGCTTTATGTGAGTGGTGTGTCGATTGATGAATGAGGGGCGTGGCGGGGCGGGGCGGGGCGGGGCGGGGCGGGGCGGGGCGGGGTGGAGCTGGGCTGTGTAGATGTGTGGGTGGAACTTGTTTGTTCCTCAGTAGGTGCTTTGGTAAGAGACCATGCAAGTGTTGTGAGTGGGACTTGTTGGAGGACTGTGGCACTGATTAAGTCAATACTAGATCTGGGGGTCTTGAGGGCTGGGTCAGAGTTGCTGGGTGGATGAAATCTCTTCAAACCAATCTTGCTAAGTGACTGGTGGAGTTGAGGGGGTTTGCTTGTTACGTTGTAGCAATTTGTTAGTATTGGGGTGGAGCTTTGTCACCGGCAATTAAAGGTTTGTTAATTTGCAGATGGGTCGAAGGGATGATGTTTGTTTGATGTCACTTGTGTCTGTTGTAGTCCATCTGTGACCTGATGTATCACCTCGACCAGCGCAAGTACGAGGCCATTCAACTCACTTTCAAACAGGTGAGTCTCTGAGAGACTGATAGAAAGTCTCTGAGAGACTGACAGAAAGTCTCTGAGAGACTGATGGAAAATCTCTGAGAGACTAATGGAAAATCTCTGAGAGACTGATACAAAATCTCTGAGAGACTGATGGAAAATCTCTAACAGACTGATAGAAGGTCTCTTGACAGAATAGAAAGTCTCCGCATCTTCTACTTTTTAAATTCGCCTTTTTGAACACCGGAAAAAATAGCTACAGAAATGATTGCAATGTCTATTTTGTTCCGTAGATATGGAACGATGTTTTTTTGAAAGAAACAGGTTAGTCGATGAACAAAATGTATCATGGGTGCTGCTCAGTGTGGCCACTATAATGCTGTAGGACTACCACAGCTCCCCCCACCACCCCCACCCACTCTGTGTCACACTGTCCTCACCATGTCACACTGTCCTCACTGTGTCACACTGTCCTCTCTGTCACACTGTCCTCACTGTGTCAAACTGTCCTCTCTGGGTCACACTGTCCTCTCTGTGTCACACTGTCCTCTCTGTGTCACACTGTCCTCTCTGTGTCACACTGTCCTCACCGTGTCACACTGTCCTCTCTGTGTCACACTGTCCTCACTGTGTCACACTGTCCTCACTGTGTCACACTGTCCTCTCTGTGTCACACTGTCCTCACTGTGTCACACTGTCTTCTCTGTGTCACACTGTCCTCACTGTGTCACACTGTCCTCTCCGTGTCACACTGTCCTCACTGTGTCACACTGTCCTCTCTGTGTCACACTGTCCTCTCTGCGTCACACTGTCCTCTCTGTGTCACACTGTCCTCACCGTGTCACACTGTCCTCTGTGTCACACTGTCCTCACTGTGTCACTGTCCTCTCTGTGTCACACTGTCCTCACTGTGTCACACTGTCCTCTCCGTGTCACACTGTCCTCACTGTGTCACACTGTCCTCTGTGTCACACTGTCCTCTCTGTGTCACACTGTCCTCTCTGTGTCACACTGTCCTCACCGTGTCACACTGTCCTCTCTGTGTCACACTGTCCTCACTGTGTCACACTGTCCTCACTGTGTCACACTGTCCTCTCTGTGTCACACTGTCCTCACTGTGTCACACTGTCCTCTCCGTGTCACACTGTCCTCACTGTGTCTCACTGTCCTCACTGTGTCACACTGTCCTCTCTGTGTCACACTGTCCTCTCTGGGTCACACTGTCCTCTCTGTGTCACACTGTCCTCTCTGTGTCACACTGTCCTCTCCGTGTCACACTGTCCTCTCTGTGTCACACTGTCCTCTCTGTGTCACACTGTCCTCTCTGTGTCACACTGTCCTCTCTGTGTCACACTGTCCTCTCTGTGTCACACTGTCCTCACTGTGTCACACTGTCCTCACTGTGTCACACTGTCCTCTCCGTGTCACACTGTCCTCACTGTGTCACACTGTCCTCACTGTGTCCACTGTCCTCTCTGTGTCACACTGTCCTCTCCATGTCACTGTCCTCTCTGTGTCACACTGTCCTCACTGTGTCACACTGTCCTCATTGTGTCACACTGTCCTCTCTGTCACACTGTCCTCACTGTGTCACACTGTCCTCTCTGTGTCACACTGTCCTCACTGTGTCACACTGTCCTCCTGCAGGTGTCCAAGTACTTCACAGAGATCTTCAAGAGACTTGTGCCTCAGGGTCACGCTGTGCTCGTCATGAAGAGAGGAGACATCGACGGAGAGGTGAGCTCACATCACATGACATCACTTGTTGCCTAGCAACAAAGGTTGTTAAGTCATCAAAAATAAATGACGAAACATGCAGGAAGAAATTTCATTGTTTTTTACTATAGCCAGATTTTTTTATGACAAAAACATAAAGCAAAATGTTGAAGTGAGAACTACGGGTGGATGAGGTTGATTACCACAAGTCTTGTAGTGCAACAAACACAACCACTTGGCTAGCCATACACGGGGACAGGCAAAAGTTGTCATTGGAGCATGGAATTGCCGAAAATTTATGGTGGACAGGAAAAGCAATTTCAAACAAATATGTTTTCAATTTTTTACGAAAGGTGTCAAGTTTCAGAAGGTTTAATCGTAATAGGGAGTTGATTCCAAATTGTTGGCGCAGCCACTGAAAAAGCACGTTAGCCAATATTCAGTCTAGTTTTAGGAACAAAAAGTTGTTTGGAAATGGGTGATCTAAGTGTCCTAGAGATATCGGTGAAATGTAGCTGATTAACTAAGAGTACAGTGTGCAACAGTAGCAAATACAAATGTAAGTAGTATACAACTGGAAGCCAATGTGACTGCTTATGTAGGGGTAGTGATGGTGACAAACGCGGGGCCTTAAACAGTTCTATACACGTTGGAGTTTAGCCCAGATGTGGCATGATTACATATATATATATATATATATGTATATACATATGTATATATATATACACACACACACAATGTTGCTTGCTTAAGGTGCAACCATTCATGGAACCGTCAGTTGCTGAAGGAGATACAGACAGTTCACTTGAGAGGGTGTTTGTTACACAGCGTGTATGTCAGCAGTGTGGACAGTGGTGATGACTGTTGATGTGTTGCCAGGGTGATGATGATGACGACCGTCCGTCAGGCTCCCAGGACCCCAGCAAGGCTCACATCGTGGAGCAGTTCACGGGAGTCGGCATCAAGGTACGTACCCTTCTGACAGGGCCAGTCAGTTCACTGGGATCCATTATCATGTTGGTCACTAGATGTCACTAGTATTGCTCACTAGATGTCACTCATGTTGGTCACTAGATGTCACTCATGTTGGTCGTTAGATGTCACTCATGTTGGTCACTAGATGTCACTCATGTTGGTCACTAGATGTCACTCATGTTGGTCACTAGATGTCACTCATGTTGGTCGTTAGATGTCACTCATGTTGGTCACTAGATGTCACTCATGTTGGTCACTAGATGTCACTTATGTTGGTCGTTAGATGTCACTCATGTTGGTCACTAGATGTCACTCATGTTGGTCACTAGATGTCACTCATGTTGGTCACTAGGTGTCACTCATGTTGGTCACTAGATGTCACTCATGTTGGTCACTAGGTGTCACTCATGTTGGTTGTTAGATGTCACTCATGTTGGTCACTAGATGTCACTCATGTTGGTCACTAGATGTCACTCATGTTGGTCACTAGGTGTCACTCATGTTGGTCACTAGATGTCACTCATGTTGGTCACTAGGTGTCACTCATGTTGGTCGTTAGATGTCACTCATGTTGGTCACTAGATGTCACTCATGTTGGTCCTAGATGTCACTCATGTTGGTCACTAGATGTCACTCATGTTGGTCGTTAGATGTCACTCATGTTGGTCACTAGATGTCACTCATGTTGGTCACTAGATGTCACTCATGTTGGTCACTAGATGTCACTCATGTTGGTCGTTAGATGTCACTCATGTTGGTCACTAGATGTCACTCATGTTGGTCACTAGATGTCACTCATGTTGGTCACTAGATGTCACTCATGTTGGTCGTTAGATATCACTCATGTTGGTCACTAGATGTCACTCATGTTGGTCACTAGATGTCACTCATGTTGGTCGTTAGATGTCACTCATGTTGGTCACTAGATGTCACTCATGTTGGTCACTAGATGTCACTCATGTTGGTCGTTAGATGTCACTCATGTTGGTCACTAGATGTCACTTATGTTGGTCGTTAGATGTCACTCATGTTGGTCACTAGATGTCACTCATGTTGGTCACTAGATGTCACTCATGTTGGTCGTTAGATGTCACTCATGTTGGTCACTAGATGTCACTCATGTTGGTCACTAGATGTCACTCATGTTGGTCACTAGATGTCACTCATGTTGGTCACTAGATGTCACTTATGTTGGTCGTTAGATGTCACTCATGTTGGTCACTAGATGTCACTCATGTTGGTCCTAGATGTCACTCATGTTGGTCACTAGATGTCACTCATGTTGGTCACTAGGTGTCACTCATGTTGGTCACTAGATGTCACTCATGTTGGTCGTTAGATGTCACTCATGTTGGTCACTAGATGTCACTCATGTCACTAGATGTCACTCATGTTGGTCACTAGATGTCACTCATGTTGGTCACTAGATGTCACTCATGTTGGTCACTAGATGTTGCTCATGTTGGTCACTAGATGTCACTCATGTTGGTCACTAGATGTCACTCATGTTGGTCACTAGGTGTCACTCATGTTGGTCACTAGATGTCACTCATG
Organism: Ridgeia piscesae; assembly: GCA_025642075.2. Classification (NCBI taxonomy): domain Eukaryota; kingdom Metazoa; phylum Annelida; class Polychaeta; order Sabellida; family Siboglinidae; genus Ridgeia; species Ridgeia piscesae. The sequence goes on along the minus strand of JAODUO010000210.1, from coordinate 32,268 downwards.
TTGGTCACTAGGTGTCACTCATGTTGGTCGTTAGATGTCACTCATGTTGGTCACTAGATGTCACTCATGTTGGTCACTAGGTGTCACTCATGTTGGTCACTAGATGTCACTCATGTTGGTCACTAGGTGTCACTCATGTTGGTCGTTAGATGTCACTCATGTTGGTCACTAGATGTCACTCATGTTGGTCGTTAGATGTCACTCATGTTGGTCACTAGATGTCACTCATGTTGGTCGTTAGATGTCACTCATGTTGGTCACTAGATGTCACTCATGTTGGTCACTAGATGTCACTCATGTTGGTCACTAGATGTCACTCATGTTGGTCGTTAGATGTCACTCATGTTGGTCACTAGATGTCACTCATGTTGGTCACTAGATGTCACTCATGTTGGTCACTAGATGTCACTCATGTTGGTCGTTAGATGTCACTCATGTTGGTCACTAGATGTCACTCATGTTGGTCGTTAGATGTCACTCATGTTGGTCACTAGATGTCACTCATGTTGGTCACTAGATGTCACTCATGTTGGTCACTAGATGTCACTCATGTTGGTCGTTAGATGTCACTCATGTTGGTCACTAGATGTCACTCATGTTGGTCACTAGATGTCACTCATGTTGGTCACTAGATGTCACTCATGTTGGTCGTTAGATGTCACTCATGTTGGTCACTAGATGTCACTCATGTTGGTCGTTAGATGTCACTCATGTTGGTCGTTAGATGTCACTCATGTTGGTCGTTAGATGTCACTCATGTTGGTCGTTAGATGTCACTCATGTTGGTCACTAGATGTCACTCATGTTGGTCGTTAGATGTCACTCATGTTGGTCACTAGATGTCACTCATGTTGGTCACTAGATGTCACTCATGTTGGTCACTAGATGTCACTCATGTTGGTCGTTAGATGTCACTCATGTTGGTCACTAGATGTCACTCATGTTGGTCACTAGATGTCACTCATGTTGGTCACTAGATGTCACTCATGTTGGTCGTTAGATGTCACTCATGTTGGTCACTAGATGTCACTCATGTTGGTCACTAGATGTCACTCATGTTGGTCGTTAGATGTCACTCATGTTGGTCACTAGATGTCACTCATGTTGGTCACTAGATGTCACTCATGTTGGTCGTTAGATGTCACTCATGTTGGTCACTAGATGTCACTTATGTTGGTCGTTAGATGTCACTCATGTTGGTCACTAGATGTCACTCATGTTGGTCACTAGATGTCACTCATGTTGGTCGTTAGATGTCACTCATGTTGGTCACTAGATGTCACTCATGTTGGTCACTAGATGTCACTCATGTTGGTCGTTAGATGTCACTCATGTTGGTCACTAGATGTCACTCATGTGGTCACTAGATGTCACTCATGTTGGTCACTAGATGTCACTCATGTTGGTCACTAGATGTCACTCATGTTGGTCACTAGATGTCACTCATGTTGGTCGTTAGATGTCACTCATGTTGGTCACTAGATGTCACTCATGTGGTCACTAGATGTCACTCATGTTGGTCACTAGATGTCACTCATGTTGGTCACTAGATGTCACTCATGTTGGTCACTAGATGTCACTTATGTTGGTCGTTAGATGTCACTCATGTTGGTCACTAGATGTCACTCATGTTGGTCACTAGATGTCACTCATGTTGGTCGTTAGATGTCACTCATGTTGGTCACTAGATGTCACTCATGTGGTCACTAGATGTCACTCATGTTGGTCACTAGATGTCACTCATGTTGGTCACTAGATGTCACTCATGTTGGTCACTAGATGTCGCTCATGTTGGTCGTTAGATGTCACTCGTCTTGGTGACTAAATGTCACTCGTCTTGGTGACTAAATGTCATTTGTGTTACTCACTAGATGTCACTCATGGTGTCACTGTTGCAGGTGTCATTCACGGGGAACCGGGCTGAGATGCGGGACATGAAGCAGTTGTCTGGAGGTCAGAAGTCACTTGTGGCTCTCACCCTCATCTTTGCTATCCAGAAATGTGACCCTGCCCCCTTCTACCTGTTTGATGAGATTGACCAGGCCCTGGACGCCCAGCACAGGAAGGCAGTGGCAGGTAGGTGTGGGAAGTCGGGGGGCGTTCTCATATAAGAGAATTTATACATTTATTACATCGTCCAGAATTGCTAAATTAATAAATAAGTATTCTTTTAAAAGGATGACGTATGTTGCTAAGTTTTACGTGTTTTATTTAATTTTATGTTCTAAAGACAATAATAAATATGTTCTGATGACTATGACGTCGACTTTCAGTATCTTTAGCATAAATCTAGAATGGCAGTGTCATTTAATGACCTAATTTGTCCTAAATGGATTCATAATTCGAGTGTTCCGTTTTAAATGCCTACAGGGTCATAAAAATATGAGTGGCATTTAAAATGGGACACTTAAATTATGAATCCATTTAGGACAAATTAGGTCTTTAAATGACACTGTATTCTATATTTATGCTACGGATATTGAAAGTTGATGTCATAGTCTGCAGAACATATTTATTTTAAATATTTTTATAACCCTGAGAAATGATTATTCATGTGATCAATGAACTCTATCTGTTGTAGATATGATTCAGACTCTCTGTGGCAATGCCCAGTTCATTACAACCACATTCCGGCCGGAGCTATTGGAGCATGCCGACAAATTCTACGGAGTCAAGTTCCGTAACAAGGTATGTTTGCAAGCCAGTGGTGTATATATTTAGTAGGAAATTCGGTAAAGGTTTCTATTATGTTGGTATATCATCTGTAACTTTAATTTAGAAGTCATTTACCTGAAGCCTCTACTACTGTCCACTGTATTGTATAACCTTTATATTATGTATTACTACATACGCTGGAGTACCCTGTGAGTTTAATTTATTGGGCTACCAGATCTACAGGTGTTATACGTATGACACGGATAATGCTAGATAAATAAATTGTTTATATCTTCCCAGGTGAGTCACATTGAGTGCGTGGTGAAGGAAGAGGCAGAAGACTTTGTGGAAGATGACGCCACCCATGGGTGAGGAGTGCACGCCTCCTGCGAAGAGTGGACTCTTCCAGTGAAGATGGACTCTTCTGGACTCTTCCAGTGAATATGGACTCTTCCAGTGAATATGGACTCTTCCAGTGAAGATGGACTCTTCTGGACTCTTCCAGTGAATATGGACTCTTCCAGTGAATATGGACTCTTCCAATGAAGGTGGACTCTTCCAGTGAAGAGTGGACTCTTCCAGTGAAGAAGGACTCTTCCAGTGAAGAGTGGACTCTTCCAATGAAAATGGACTCTTCCAGTGAAGAGTGAACTCTTCCAATGTAGATGGACTCTTCCAGTGAATATGGACTCTTCCAGTGAAGATGGACTCTTCCAGTGAAGATGGACTCTTCCAGTGAAGAGTGGACTCTTCCAGTGAAGAAGGACTCTTCCAGTGAAGAGTGAACTCTTCCAATGTAGATGGACTCTTCCAGTGAATAGTGGACTCTTCCATTGAAGAGTCTTCGAGGATGCTGATAGAGACTATGTCAAAGTAACTGTGGGCAGTCTATGAACGACAGGATGCATTTGGTAGAGCTCGGATGGCTGTCAATTCTACTCCACAAAGTGTTACCGTACACGGGAATTGTCATCTCGTGAAATCTCAACACTGCTGGAACAGTTCTTCGAGAGATGTTTCCTGTTAAATATACTGATTGTCACATCCTGATTGTCACATCCTGGCTGTCATGTCCTGACTATTGAGTATTGACTTCTGTGTCGCGACTGTCATGTCCTGACTGTCAAATTGAAGTGAGTCAGACTAATCATTGCTGTACCCACACGAACAGGGCATGGTCTAGGCAGCTATTTAGTGGCAATGGCAAACTTCGAGACAGAGCGTAGTTACTAGTTAGTGTACAGTGTTTTTATTCAGGAATGTATGTTTTATTGAGGCGAGTTCTCGATGTCTGTTTCTTCCCTAATAAGAGTCGAACATGTCAGATATGAAAAGAGGTTTGAAGAAAGGGCTGCAGACATTGAGTTGTGCCGGTTGGAGTATTAGCATTTATCAGCGATAAGATAAAATACAGAGGCAGCAATTCTCAGTTAATCACTGGAAGGCTGCATTTTGCGGGCAACGTTTCTTCGCGATTCTGTTTATTTTTGTACTTAGGGTGTCGTCGTTTCTGCATTGAGTATGCAAGGTAATTCTTTACTGTACGTGTGTAAGTTTGACTGTCTGTGGCATCAGTGAATTAAAAAGTGAGTTAATAAATGGAGTGTAGCTAGTTTTACAAAGGTGGTTGTCACAAATACAGATTTTGATTAGATGCCACACTTAATAATCTAGTTGGTTATCGTCCTTTGTATCTGTCCCCAGTGGCACTGCCAGGTAGGTTTGTCTTTAAGAGACGACATTCTACAGAGTGAGTGACAGGTGTCGTTAATTAAGGTGTCATTAGGAGTAAAGTAAACATCTGCCCCAGGGTTGGTTCTTTCAGTCTTTTCACAGATTTGAAGGAATATATTGGGTTAGGTGCAGATCTTCACCGGAGACATTTGCTATGGAAACATGACTCATGTTTCACTGTTACTGTTGCAGAAGTAGATCCCGGATCTTTAAGAAGTAGTTATGACCGTTGTTTTGTATGTGTTAGTGTCGTAATAAAATAAAATACGCAATTAAAGACTTCTTTGGTTTACTGTTTTCAGTGATCTGTTGCAAGATGCAAGACGCGTTAAAATCACTTCTAAGATATCTACATTGGTTTCCCGTCTGGTATCGTATCATCTTTAAGATCTGTACCATTACTTACCAGGCACTTTCCTGTAAGCAGCCATCGTATTTACATTCTTTACTTACTCCTGTAAGAAAACTTGTTCAGCTTCAATCATCTAGTTCTGATTTACTTTTTGTCCCTAAAGTCTATGCTAGTATTGGGACTAGGGAGTTTGTTGTAGGAGCGAGAGCCTACTCTTTGGAATATGCTTCCTTCTAGTGTTAAAACATTTGAAAATATTGCTAAATTCCGCCATCATTTAAAGACACCTTTACAACATTTCCTATCCACCATAGCTCCCTGGCTAATCAATCTGATGAAAACTGGATTTATTTATTGACTCTGAGATCGATCAATCCTTGTGTATTGATGCGCCTTTTGCGGCTTTGTTTCTAAGGATTTAGGCGCAATATAAGTGACCTAATTATTATTATTTTTAAAAACATGGTACATATATATATTATACGTTGTGAGTAGTGCCGAGTTCCCAATCAGATAACAGCTGGATAGATTGTGATAAGGCCGTCACAGAGGACTCGTTCTGATGCGAGTGGTTATCCATGATTACCATCGTATTTTTCTTCATCTTTTCGTTCCTCACTTTTCTCTCCATACGTCCTCTATCACCAGTCTCTAGTTCCTTCTATCTTTTGCTGTTGTTCTCCATTCTCCTCCTACTCTTTCCAGATCTCTCTAGTGCAGTTCTCCCATCGCATTCTCTGTCTTCCTCGCCTCCTCCTTCCCCCACTTTCTGGGCATGTGCTCGAGTTGCCAATTTTTCATCTCCCATCCCACGAATAGTTCTTTCCACAAGTCTGGCCCATTTCAGCCTACTCCTCATCAGTTTCTTTTTATAACTTTCCGTCACTCCAACCTCCACTCTCAGTTCGTCCCTTCTTCCCTTATCCACTCTCTAAACTCCCACGATTCTTCTTTTCCTGATGTTTTTGTAAACCTACACCTTCTGTTGTTTCCCATTCAGTGGTACGTACTATGTACGTAGACCTTTAGAAATTACGTGACCAGTAAATTTAAGCATATAATATTTAGACTGTTTGAGATCGGCGATGTTGACGCGCGAGACAATTGTTATATCCTACAGGGGTCTCGCGCACTGTCCAAATGGGAGAATTTCAAAGGGTTGGCAGTTCACCACACAATCGTATTCGCGCACCAGGGGTCGCCCCGGCTGATTACGTCAGTACCAGCGTCTTCTCTCCCCATTGCACATCCCTTTGAACAACTCCACTATTAACGTTCCGATCATGTGATATGCTATTTTGGGTGATTTCAGCCACTCGCTGCTCGTGTTGTATGCAATGTTTAGGACGAGAATGTCATTATATGGCGATGTCCACCAGTCGTGTATCCGTCTTCAAATTGGGGCTGGTATTTGCGCAAGTTGCCCCCTACGCAGTGGACTAGGAAGTAAATTTGGTTTAAAATTGATATTTGCTCCACTCCCCATCTTTAGGAAATATCCCGCCCGGTCTTAGGGTATCTTGGTGGGGGATGAACAATAATATCTTGATATACTACATTCCCAGAACAGTGAAAGTTGTTGCTTCGGTTACTTTTTCTTTTAGGGGAAACCATGAAAATATTTATACGCATTACACTAAGTTCAGGAGCTTGTTTGCCTAATGTCTTACATTTCCCTAGTTCTTCCTCTTCCTTTGGGAGTTTTGAAAAAAATTTATTTCGTCAATTTAATTTTTTCACCATCCCCTTCTCGTTTTAAAACCTCCATACATTCCCCTCAAACTTTTACCTTTTCTAATTATTGTTAAACCAAAATTGGGGCGTGTATTTGCGCTGTTCCCCCGGCTGACGCAGTAGCGCCTGGAAAAGTCAATGGCGCTATAATTGTATAGTTTGACTACGTTCACTCCCCAGCTTTACGTAGATGATCGGCCACGGGTATGTAGCGCAGTGCAACGACCCATGGCTTGCGAGGATGCACGGAATCAAAGATGTTGATTACTACGTTGCAGATACCAGAACTTTGTCGAAGTTAGTGTGCTCGGGGTGTTTGCATATGGAATTGGTTGGACCATGTCAGAAAGGGGTCATAACTTATGAACGCGATTGGCAACGTGAAGTTCAGGAAGCCTGCTATAACGCGCAATGTCACACCCTTTCACACTGTTCGATGTTCTACGGGCGCGATAGTCGTTAGCCTCTCAGCCTAGTTCGCCACGTCCCTATTTGCGAGTTCTGACAGCACACACATGTATTTGGCGTGAAAACAGACCTGTTAAGTCTCCCGCTTTTGGCACACATCTCCTGTTCTCGATCCCGCGCGTGTTATAAAATATCCAGTTTACATTCCGCCTCGATTTAATTTTTTTCCACCTTCATAATTTAAAATGATTCCCGCCTTTTTGTGAATAAATATTTCCGCGATTCTCGTGATAATCGAAACGTTTCGACGACGATCGACTCTTTCTAGGGTGACACGGCTAGGTCGACAACAAGCACTTTGCCTACCTTGTGTGCTGTCGTGTTG
>JAODUO010000210.1:12500-15000 GCA_025642075.2 Ridgeia piscesae | reverse complement strand
TTATATATTCACAATCTAATGTCAGTTGTTGCCAACTCCGGCAACAGCGTCTCATTTGTGTCCATTAAAAGAGGTCATCACAAACACGTATGACAATAATTCAAAACAAGATAATACATTACTATCTTAATTAATAACATGATCTCTTAGACTGTTAAAATACATACCAGATATCAATGGTCCAAATCAAAGAATGAGCAATGAAACAGACGAATGGACGACGGCACTTGTGAGGAGATTAACACACTTCCATGTTGCACCAAAGTTAGCGTTTCCGTATCTAGATACTGTTGGTATGTTTCCGCTTGTAATGTCAACGCAATGGCGGCTGATTTACTGCATTGTCTTTCTTTCAGATTATTACCTCCGAAAAACACTTAAACAGTTTTAAGGTAAGTATTTTAGAATAATAATGTCAAATGGTATATAAACATTTAGTGCACGTGCGTGTGTCTGGAAAGCGGCGTAACTGTTGGAAACTAACAATAAAAATGTGCTGTAATAAGATTACTAAACATGACAGGTCGAAACCGTTGACATATTTTTTAAGTAACTAAATACAAATCTATAGAAAATCTATACATTTATGAAACATTCAATAATGGTCACTTAAGTTCCTGTAGAAATAAATGTTTATATGTGTACCTTTTTATATATGATTATGTATTTTTATTTATGCGAATGTATACACACACATATATATTATATTATATATATATATATATATATATATATATATATATATATATATATATATATATATATATGTGTGTGTGTGTGTGTGTGTGTGTTATATGTTTATATGTATAATGTTATGGCCACATCTGCTTTTAGACAAAATCCTCCGGACAATCCTGCATACAAAATATCTATATAAACCATATGTGTTGCCAAGTATATGATCACTACGCCTATTACAAACTTCAGCGTCTAATTCATGGCGTTTATTCCATGTAACATGTGTTCACTAAATGCTACAGTGCAGGCAGAGCCGTGACGCCCAAGTTCACCATATTTAATTATGTGTCGTCGTTTCAGAGTGACACGGGAGCCACGGACGAATCGATAAACTACTTAGACACTGAGTTAGAGCAACTACAACGGATGTAAGTTATACTCTGTAAAGCGTCATTGGCGGGTCGACGGGTCTTGGAGACATGTCCTCGATTAGCCTCGATTTGCCAAGACACTCTGTTTATTAGATGCTGCTATAACGTACATATTATTTAAAAAGAAACTTATACTGAAAAAACAAGTCACACACAAAATATACATCAATGAAAATGTTTCGTTGTTAGTTTTTGACCTACGTTTTATTTTCTACTTTTTATTTTGTGTATATATTGTATAGCTTACTTTCTTTATTAAAAGCAAACATACCGTAGACACATTAGTTAATCAAATACTCGTAAACCTGTAAATTAATTCACAACAGTGATGCAATCTGATGGCCTTGAGCAGTGGCACGACATAAGGGTTGTGTAAGGAAACCATATGTGTATGCTACCACTAAATCAGATATGCTTGCTAGGTGAGAGCGAGCACACTTAATATTTCAGAGAGCACCACTGTAATACTGTTTGGCTAGTTTAAAGGGCAACAAAAGGCAACGGTTTGGTGTTATGCACCTAAAAGAGTTTACACAAGCTAACCATTTGCATCCATGAACGGGTCCATCTTGGTCCATGCAACCAATCAAAATTCAGCTTCTATCTGCACAATGGAAAAGTATTAGGTCATAAAGTCGTCTGCTGGTTCAGCTGTCATAACAGAGAGCCAAGCGGTTCGCTAAAAGTGCCTTACGTCGGTTTACAACGAAATCGCGACATCAATATGCCACATCGTTCCCCATACGCTTATAGCAACAGTACAATGAAAGACAGTATCAGTACGATGTCTTTTTGTTACCCTTTGAGTAGAACAGAACTGAAACAGTAGTCCAGTTGATTCGTTGGGACAGTCAAAGACACAGTGCGGATGCCAGACGACCGGGTTGGATTGACCCAACCATGAAAACGACATCCACCACCCGCCAAAATTCTCCTCACCTATCGCACATACATATACACACACTACGTTATAAAATAAAATCACTTGCATTCCTCTAACGAAAAACATTCACAAAATAAACGCGCATATCTCGACGGCAACTTCATCGGCCGCTCTGCGGTACCGTAAAATCGCTATATAAGTTAGCTTTACACAAAATGCCGTCAGACGGCACGTGTGTGCCCGCGAATATTTATAAACTTTACTTATTGCATTCGCAAGCGCGAAATAGTTTAATTACTTCAAAATAATATAATAATAATTAATTATTATCATTTAATATAATAATATTTTATTTATATAATGCCACATCCATAATTGGTTGTGGCGCTTCACAATATGCTGCTATTAAATAATATAATAAGAAGACAACTACCCACAGATAATATTTTAAAATATATAATGAAAATACATGTGTCTATATAATTAACTAAAGTGACCTATCAGTATT
>JAODUO010000210.1:0-7500 GCA_025642075.2 Ridgeia piscesae | reverse complement strand
TCTCATACAAATATAAGTTGTATCTATTGTAATTTAGTGACAGTTCTACCATGGGTACATTTTCAATTTATGTCACAGTACTTACATGAACATGTATACTGCTTTTACACAGTGATGGGTCCGCTGCCCAGTATAAACATTTCAATAATTGTGCCAATATTCGTCACCACAGTGATGACTTTGGACTGGATTGCGAATGGAATTTCTTTGTGACCAGCCATGGTAAAAACATATTTGATTGATTTTTAACCACTCTATATAATATTTATGTTGTTGCAGAATCCCCTATGATGGCAACCCAATGTGATTAGAAGCAGTTGATCCAGCTGACAGAACCTATCAATTTGAAGATGACACACTAGAAGAGAATCGATGGTAAATATTATGGTGTGTGTGTTTGTGTGTGTTACATCAAATAATTTTTTGTATGCACAATTATGGTACAAAATTGTAACTTTTGTCATGGCTTAAAGGTAAGTTCTAACTTCTTATATAGCGCAGTATCCAATCTTTAGGATTGCTCAAAGCACTTTTTACACTTTACTCCCTGGCAGAGCTGTTCAATCGAAGACCATCTCGGCTTCTCTGGGAAGCATTCAGCCACGTGGCAATTTCGCGAAGACTGCTTGTACACAAATATTCATCACTGTTCATAGCCAGGTACTCATTCATACAGCTGAGTGAACTGGAGCAATGTAGTGTTAAAAAACTTGCCCAATGTTTCACATGGCAGCACAGGATTCGAATACATACTATATATATATAATGTGTACATAATAAATAATAATAACAAATAAAGTACAATAAGTTAACTATAATTATGAAAACAAATTAGTGTTATATAAAATAAACAAATATAACTTTGTTGGTCTGCACAACTCACAGAATAGTGATTAAACTAGTCGGAGTCCTCGCCATGTGACTGAGAGTTACATGCGCAATCGCTATATGTTTACTCACCTGTATGAAGAGTACCGGCTACAGATAGTGGTGGATATGTTTTATTTTATATAGTTGGTCTTTGCATAATAATACCTGAATGCTTCCTACATTAGTCGATATGTTGTTTGATTTAACAGGTCTTAGTAAAGTGTAACATGTATGGCATGTAGAGTTTACAACATGAATACCAAATACCAAACAATTGTATTGTTGACTTTTGCTAAATGTATCATCACTTAAGATATCATAAATGTCAGAGCCATGTTAATAGTCACTTTGTTTCTTGTATAGGTAGATGTGGATGCACAGCAAAATGTCAGGAACCTCGTATGCAGTACCATATACACAAGTAATGCCATCGATATGCAAGCCGATGTAGTTCACCAAAGAATGTTGAACCTGTCTTATAGAGTCGAGATAGGGTGACCGAAGGCTCATGCCATATTTGCCAGACCATTCTACCAGACCGTTCTACCATGAACTACAAAGCTAGTCAGACATCACCATATTCGCATGTCAAGCAAACTGCATTCCATATTGGTCTCTCGTCAGTCTGGGTAACTGACTGGGGAGTCTGTCACCGATGCAACACACAACTGAGATGATTCGGTTGATATGAATTCACGACATTTAATCTGCAGCATCTTGCACCGCCCATGGTTGTGGAATCTTGTCCAGTATCTTGGGCAGTGTAGCTTATTAACGTGTGGACCTAGTGGTGCTAAGCACACTAGTTCACTGTTCAGTTTCATGTTGAGTGTTGACCTGAAAAGAAAACATATTGAAATTCAGTAAACAAAAACTGGCATCATGGTATTAGAGTTGTCATTATGGAGTGTTCATTGCCATAATCAATAAATATACAGCTGTATAACATAATATTTCATGTATGACCTAAAGCATTCCACAAGAAAGCATCAAGAAATATGCGGCTACAGCAGCATCTACAGGTTGATATCTAAGCAGGGTTGTAATTTATTAGGTGTGTATTGTCATTACATGAAATTAAAATTACCCTGCTATATTTAATTATAGTGACGCCACATCTTAGATATTATTACATAATTATTTGAATACCCCCAAGCATGGCCATTCATATTTTATTTTCAATATACAATTTTGTGTCAGGGTTTGTCTTGTAGTAACTCCTACATATGTTATATTTGACATTTTCTGGCTCAGCCGAAGGTTGTATCCATGTCAAAATGAATGTTGGAAGTGACAAAATAAGGTGTTATTGTGATGCCAACAGTATATTTCCTTCACCAAATATTCAAACATACCATGCATGTCTACCTTCTTCAAAATGATTAATAATTGATTTATAAATTAATTTCTGAGTTATCGTTGTATGCTGAATACTTTTTAAAGGTGTTGACCGAAGTCTGTGTGGACACACTTGGTATAATATGCATTATACAACTGCAAAGGGTATCCTAGTTTTCCATGTCCAAGATATTATGAAAATGTTAATGAAAGCAAAATGTGTATTGAAATCGGCAAATTAAAATGGTTTGAAAATGTATACATTGTTGATTGTTGAAATGTTTAATTCACTTGGATTGATCAGATGTGGACCTCTTGGAAACTACGCATCCACCATGCATTTGCCCGACCCAAGTGATTGCATTAATCTTAGCCCCCTCCTCTGTCTCATCTCACTTGCATTGTAGTGTCGCCTGTAGTAATATATCATAATTCCAGTTATGTAGTATGCATTCATATATTGCTGTGATGAAAAGATTAAGATTAGAACAGCTGGCACATGTGAGTTGAAAGGTATCAGGTATTACATAAACTACAGCCAGGCATCACTGACCACAATGGAAACAAGTGCAAGAATGTTATGTGTTATACTTGCATATGCATATGGTGTACACTAGCTAGTAGCTATACTAGCATTTTATTTTCATGTTTACAATTTTTATATTGAATAAATTCATCACCATCATGGATCTAAATTATGTTGCATAAAATATAATGCAAATCAACAACATGCAGTGATAATAGTAAAATGTGAGTCATGAAACACTGTTTTAATAATTGTGATAACCAACATAATTCTTCGTTTGACGTTCTATTGCACGAGATAATGGATGCTCCCACAGATCAACCGGGGCGGAGGCGGAGCCTATACTCACTGCCAATGTTCCCAAGCCAATTATTTATCATTTCGTCCCTAACGTCAGCTACTCTACTCTACTCTAGATATGTACTTTCGCAATTACACAGCTTATTAACAAGATCATGCGTAATCAAATACAATACATATAAAATTATAAATGCAGGCTGTATCTGACTGAGTGATGCCGGGCGATGCCGAATGTCAAACTGGTTTGTCAGACTTATAAGCTTACAAGCTAGGGAATCCGCGTCGAGTAGGCCTATAAATAATATTGAAGTTACAGTTCTCGTTGAATTAGCCCACGACTACTCGCTCTTGTTGCTAACTGCCATAATGCACATAATTACATACCTTCACAGAAGAAGCACTTCGGAATGTTCCTCATGACACGCAAAAGCACATGCGACTTGTTATTATGCCATAGATGCCGATCTCGTACAAAACACGTGACCCAAAAAAGCGCAGGACGTCTACAGCTATTGATGGTTTCGGCAGTTATACCCGGTATAACGACGATTCTTTTTTGCCGAATGAAAAAGACAAGTACGCATTTTAAAATTAAACTGACTGTGCATACTAGTTAAACTATTGATACATTACACACCAGGACATAAAAGAAAAGGATTGACGATGGGTAAAACGAAATGATTGGGAAGCTTTAAATAAAGGAAATAACCATAACTGTTACTGAACACTTTTCATTCTCTCTCATTATCTCTTTTCCGGTCTCTGTCTGTCTGTCTGTCTGTCTGTCTGTCTTTCTGTCTGTCTGTCTGTCTGTCTGTCTGTCTGTCTGTCTGTCTGTCTGTCTGTCTGTCTGTCTGTCTCTCTCTCCTGTGCGCGCGCGCATGTGTTTATGCATAGGGTAACCTGGGGCAGTCCGGCCCCCCAAGGGAAAAGTTATGTATTTTTGTATCCATAGCTTGTCGATGCATAATTGTGCAGTAATAGTGTTGAGGTATATACATACTTTGTGTATGACACATGTCTCTGAACGATTGAATAACCAAAACGTAAGTTATAACAAATTTAAAATGTGCTCCAATAAAACCGTTTTGCCCCATGCTTGGGGTAAAACGGCCCCTCGCCTGGGGTAAAACGGCCCCTCGCCTATTTACTCTAATATTAGGTTTCACCGTTGTAATGATATAAAAACAATGTGTTTTATCCATTATTTATTTAAACCGTCATTAAGTATTACAATTATTATCACTCATCGTGAACAGAAATAATCACCACTCCGCATCACTCATCGTGAATTACATTAGACTCATCATTGTTATGTCCGTCTTCTATTGCTTCTTCGACAATACGACACGGTCACATAATACTGATAATATTTGTTGCACTTCTACAGTTCTCCCGCTCTACACCCGGGACATCCCGGTTTCCTACCTATCAGCTCCTGTCGATATTATTCGACATTACGATCACCTTTGGCATCTGCATCATCACAGGTCTTAAAATCACTATAGTGTTGAACATATTATACTAAAGTAAAGGCATGCAGAAATTGCAGATATTTCGCGGCAGATACAATAGCCTAATCTTCAATCGAAACCACTCATCATTAATTACAATATGTCAAAAAATTACAGTTGTTATTAAAAGCAATATTCTGCATTATCGTTACACTCGCAACTGAAAACACTCATCAGTTTTGGAATTTGCATCATCACAAGCCTTAAAATAATTAACACATTGTATTAACGAATGGCTTGCAGGTACTCTATTGTCTAATCACACTCTGACTCGCGGTTGGGACACACGAAATACGGGAGCCCTAGTGTGCACTCACGGTGAGCCCAATTCTTGCATTCTTGGCATTGAACCCAGACTTCTCGTGGCCGACTGCAACTGAATGGTTCTCCGCACACCAAACACGGCCATTCCTCTTCATCGCTGCTTTCGTCGACTTTCTTTCACTTTTTAATTAAATTATTTTGCATGCTACAAATACATCACAGCTTTGTTACGTTTACATACCATATTCGTACTGCATGGCGGGGCAAGACGGCCCCGGGGCCGTTTTGCCCCGTTCTCACAGGGCCGTCTTACCCCATACACACCAGTGCTGACTTTTTCACCTTCACATGTAATCCTTTAATATCGCTCCCATTTCGATTAAAGTCATTGAAAACGTGTATAGATGTAAGTGCATTAGTACCAGTCGCTGGCTTATCATCACACGGTGGACATGTTAGCATCGATTTTACCGAAGAGTGATTATTAGATCACAGTGTATGCAAAACTTTAAAATAGGTTTGTGAACTTACTTTTAATAGCGTTTGGCCTTGCAGTCGGTAAGAGTATTCGCTAGGTAGCAGCATCATTTTCCACTATTCAACGTTAATTTATGTTCACTCGTTTGGCAGATAAGACAGGGGCCGTATTACCCCCAGGGGCCGTTTTGCTCCAGGTTACCCTACCTGTGTATGCAGTGTGTGTGTGTGTGTGTGTGTGTGTGTGTGTGTGTGTGTGTGTGTGTGTGTGTGTGTGTGTGTGTGTGTTGTGTGTGTGTGTGTGTGTGTGTGTGTGTGTGTGTGTGTGTGTGTGTGTGTGTGTGTGTGTGTGTGTGTTTTTGTGTGTGTGTGTGTGTGTGTGTGTGTGTGTGTGTGTGTGTGTGTGTGTGTGTGTGTGTGTGTGTGTGGGGTGTGTGTGTGTGTGTGTGTGTGTGTGTGTGTGTGTGTGTGTGTGTGTGTGTGTGTGTGTGTGTGTGTGTGTGTGTGTGTGTGTGTGTGTGTGTGTGTGTGTGTGTGTGACAGAGAAAGAGCGAGGGAGTGCGTGCATGCGTGCGTATGTGAACGCGAGTGTGTTCATGCGCGTGTTCCTTGTGGCATGTGTGCGTTGGTATTCATAACTAGGTACGATTTTGTTGTCAGCCCCAGCACGCAAACGCAAGCAAAGCGTGGACACATTCTAAAGAACACATGCCACTCAACCCCCCGTAGGGCCCCCTACGGATATAACTCTAAAAGTAATAAACATGGCGCCAAAGGTTTCACAGTAAACCTGCATGAACATTGATATTGTGAATGACATTCTCCAAATAACGTCTCGTTTCATCTACGTGGCTCCCGAATTCTTGGCGTATGACGTCATACGTTTACGTCTACTAGTCACGTGGTTTCGTCAACAATCACGATGACGCCATTCGTGTGGACTTTAAAATCGTGGGTGCGTGGAGTCAGCGTTATTTAGACCAACATCGGTAACAGTTATAGGCCTAGATAAACTATTGTGGGTATTTTTTTCGGATTATTTGGAATTGGTGCGAAATTCACGATTAACTAAAGAGTTCACCGAGGCAAACTTAACTATAATTACAACATAGGCGTTATTAATAATTTGTCACCGTTTTATTGAATAGAACGAAGCGTAGGCCTATATAGTAATAGGCATAATTACTCATGGTAATGTTCGTTTTTCTGCAGATTAACGTTCCGATTTATAACGTTCATAATCATGTCAAGTGTTTTTTGCGAAGTGACACTTGAATCTCGATTCGGACGTTTTGGTGACTTCGGTGACTTTCTCCGCAAATCGAACATAACACAGTACATACACATAACAGACACGTAAATCGAACAGACAAGCAACATTTGTCCCGTCCACAAACCACCACAAGCACCAGGTCTGGATACACAAACAGGGGAATCCAATCAACAGTGCGAACTTTTTCAGGACGCCCAGTCGATTGGCCCTGGATCACATCCGGGAATTGCAACGGTCCCCCGTAACAACCCCCTCGTCACAAAACTAAACAACACTGAACATAGAATCGGGCGTTGACACTAATACGTCGTAGTGGCCCACAGAGAAAGAGACAAGACACGGACAGGACATACGATGCGGAGTTACTTGATACCGGCTGCTGCTGCGGTAACATCGGATGCTCGGGTGTTTGAAAGAAGCAGTCTCATGGCGCCGAATTCGGTCTGTTGTATCGCTTTGGCGATGTCGCGTTTCGATGCGAGTTGAATAGCGATGGTGGCGGCGCCGGCGGATGCGTGAATATGTCAAGTTGCCTTCGAAAGATTTCGGTCGTCTGTGATTGTGACGACACGCGGCATTCCGGATTTCCGGTGGCGGTGTCGAAGGAGAAGAACAGCGTTTTGGCGATGCCGCATTCCAATGCGAGTTGAGCGGCGATCGTGATGGCGCTTGCGGATGTGTGAATGCGCGATGTTGTCGCCAACAGATTTGGCTCGTCCGTGACTGGGATTGCGGCATTCTGGATTTGCGACACGCGGCATTCTGGATTTGCGGTGATGAAGATGATTCACGACTGCGCACATCTGAAAACGTAATAACAACATCTGAGTAACCACAATGTTTTAAGCAAACGCATCATTTATCGCAAACTTAGGTTTGAATTCGGACCGTTTTATATAAAAATGCCTACCTTTTTACCCGAGAGCGGTGGTAACCAT
>JAODUO010000209.1:445000-457388 GCA_025642075.2 Ridgeia piscesae | reverse complement strand
ACAAAATCACATGAATATTAATTGTACATAGTGCATTCGCCAGATGGAACCACTTACAACCGGAGCCGGCTAGATACGTTCATGTTTGTAAATTGACTTTTCTACAAGATTATGTTGACTGAATAAAATCAATGTTCAAATATATCAAACTTTTTTCCAAGTGTTACTCATCATCTGGCTTACTTTATCTTTCTGTGTTTTGGGAAACCCGATCCCTTTCCCCCGGTTTCCTGAGGGGAACCGGAAATCTTGTAGTCAAAAAAGTAGTCAACAAACTTTTAAATTTGTCATATATATATATATATATATATATAAATTATATATATATATATATATATATATATATATATATATATGGTGGGTGGCGTGGCGTGGCGTGGCGTGGCGTGGCGGGGCGTGGCGTGGCGGGGCGTGGGGGCGTGGCGGGGGGGCCGTGGCGTGGCGTGGCGTGGCGTGGCGGGGGTGGCGTGGCGTGGGTGGCGGGCGGGCGTGGCGTGGCGTGGCGTGGCGTGGCGGGGGGCCGGGGGTGGGGGGCTCGGGCTCTTCTCGTTTGGCTTTCTTATTTAGGGGTTTTAAAGTTGAAGTTGAATTTTGTAATGTAATTTGAAATGAACTGCACAAACCACAACCACACAGAAAGCCGCCAGCACAAAAGA
The DNA here is from genome assembly GCA_025642075.2 of Ridgeia piscesae. Lineage (NCBI taxonomy): Eukaryota > Metazoa > Annelida > Polychaeta > Sabellida > Siboglinidae > Ridgeia > Ridgeia piscesae. The sequence continues at coordinate 456,732 of JAODUO010000209.1, read as the reverse complement.
CAGCCACACAGACACCAAAAGAGCCACACACACACACAGCCAGCACAGCACAGCCAGCACAACAGCACAGCACAGCACAGCACAGCACAGCACAGCACAGCACAGCACAGCACAGCACAGCACAGCACAGCACAGCACAGCACAGCACAGCACAGCACAGCCAGCCAGCCACGCAGCAGGGAGGGGGGGAGGGGGGGGGGGAGGGGAGGGGGGGGGGGGAGGGGGGGGGAGGGAGGGAGGGAGGGGGGGGGGGAGGGGAGGGGAGGGGGGGGAGGGGGGGGGGGAGGGGGGGGGGGAGGGGAGGGGGAGGGGAGGGGGGACGGGACGGACGGGACGGGAGGGGGAGGGACGGGACGGGACGGACGGGACGGGACGGGACGGGACGGGACGGGACGGGACGGGACGGACGGGAGGGGACGGGGGAAACGGACGGAACGGAACGGAACAAACAAATAAATAAATAATAAAAAAAATTTTAACAAAATTTAACAAATACCATACCAAACCATAATACCATAATACCATACCATACCATACCATACCATACCATAATACCATACCATACCATCCCAAACCATACCATACCATACCATACCATCCATCATACCATCCATCCCATACCATAGCATAGCATAGCATAGCATACATAGCATAACAAAAAATAAAAAACAAACCATAAAAAATAAATCATCTCATCTTTAAAAAAATCTCATTAGTGGGGGGTCGGCGGTCGGCGGTCGGTCTGGTCGGTCTGGTCTGGTCTGGTCGGGCTGGTTTTCGGCTGGGGGGTCTGGTTGGTCTTCTTCTGGTCTGGTCTGGTCGGGTTGGTCTTCTGGTCTTCTGGTCTGGTCTGGTCTGGTCTGGTCTGGTCTGGTCTGGTCTGGTCTGGTCTGGTCTTGGTTTTCCTTCTGGTCTGGTCTGGTCTGGTTGGTTGGTCTGGTCTGGTCTGGTCTGGTCTGGTCTGGTCTGGTCTGGTCGGGCTTCCGGCGTTTCTGTCGGTCTTCGGGTCTTCTTCGGAAGGGGGAAGGAAAAAAGGGGGGGGAAGGGGAAGGGGAGGGGGAAAAAAATTAAAATTTTTTTTAAAAAAAGAAATAGTATGACAAGGGGCATAAGGCAGCGTTAGTTAACCCAAACTGTGTTAGAAAAAAGGGAAATTCTCCTTCTCCCAGAGAACAATAAATGATTGGAATAAATTAAGTGTAAATATGTTTTAAAATAAGATTGACAATTATCTGGCAAAGGCGGGCTATACATAGGTTTAACACTTCCCTTTTTATAGAAATTAATTAAATGCTGATTAAATGATTTATTCATATATTTATTTTTATTTATTATTTATTAAAACAAATCATTATTATTGTAGGAAATGTTATGTATTTTTTATTTTACTTGTATATTTTTAGAGACAACGTATACTTTTTATTTTGTTTATGTATTTTTAGAGACAACGTATTTTTAATTAGTGGCATTTTAGTGGCATTTTATAATTTGGTATATTTATAATTTTAAGTACAATACTAATTTATGTACACTTTTGTAATTTAGTGAACACTCGATAAGCCATAGGCTTCCTTGTTCACATGCCGTCTGGAGCTTGGCTCTGGACGGCAACTTGTTAAACTTTTTAAACCTTGTTACTAGTTACTACATCCGGGTATTTCCCGGTGGGGAGACAGAACGTTGGATGAAAGAGCTGAAGGGAAAGAGAGTGGGAAACGTTGGATGGAGCATAAAAGGGAGGGACGTGGAAATAAAATCACGGCCACGAAACCTGCAGAAATCAAGTATAGTTTGTGTGTGTGTGTGTGTGTGTGTGTGTGTGTGTGTGTGTGTGTGTGTGTGTGTGTGTGTGTGTGTGTGTGTGTGTGTGTGTGTGTGTGTGTGTGTGTGTGTGTGTCTGTGTCTGTGTCTGTGTCTGTGTCTGTGTCTGTGTCTGTGTCTGTGTGTGTGTGTGTGTGTGTGTGTGTGTGTGTGTGTGTGTGTGTGTGTGTGTGTGTGTATGCGTGCGTGCCTGCGTGTGTGGGCATGCGTGAGTGCGTGAGTTCATGCATATGTTCTATGGTGTGTGCATACGTGCGTGCATAAGTACATGCGTGATTACACTCATGTGCTTGCGAAAGGGTCTTTTGTGTGAAGTTTTTGCAGATATATTTCAAACTTCAAAACTATTATATAAATCTAGCATATCTCGTGTATACCGAATAGTTGAGGTCTCCGTTGTGAATAACCACGCAGATCTTTATAGTTGATTAACACATTTCAATGTTATTTTCTGCCACAGGCCTTGTCGCATTTCACAGACACCTATTGTTATAATGATAGAGAATAAATCTGATACGCATTTACGTTCACAACAAGCGTCGAAAACGTATCTGTAGTTGAAGGAAACACGTATTTATGAATTGCACACGTGGACAGTACGAGAGGCATTCACAGAAACGCAGCGCATGCGCAGACGATCACTTTCCAAATAAGTCATTTCGCAAAATATATTCACATCCTGTGAAATTGTAAAAGGATTAGTTCACCAACTCAAATGAATGCTAACTACCGCCAGGCCAAAACGTTACGTAACGTTTGCCCCACCCCATCCAGATCGTTTACTTTTGGTTGAAATTGATTGTTTTCACGCGCCATAATCACTTCGAACGTGTAACAAGAAATGAACTGTTCCAAAGATCCATACTGATGCACGATTGGAATCGTAAAATGTGTTAGAAAATATAACTTTACAATTGTATTAGAATATTTAATTACCTACGAGCCACTGTTTCGCATACACGCATTACTATAAATCCAATAACATTAATGTTTACATGTAACATTCCAGATAACAAAAGCTTTCATCCCTCCTAACAAAATAGGCAGTTCTACTGTCACAGATTTGCTCCCGAAGACACCGCCTACGTGACTTGTAAATAAAAACGCTGTTGTTTATATCGTTATGTATACGTGATTCACCTGCGGCGACTTCTGTCAGTGGTGGACAATATAACTCCATGGTCTGTACGGGAAGTTTGTCCATTTCTGCTGGAGTCTCTCACAACTTGACTCACGGATGTGCTCTGTGGAATTGCTCTGTGGAATGGTCCTAGGTCCAAAAAACAGTCATGCCCGACTGCCCTCGAAAACTAGCCGAAAATTAACCAAATAATTATCCCAAATAAATAATAATAATAATAATAATAATAATAATAATAATAATAATAATAATAATAATAATAATAATAATAATAATAATAATAATAATAATAATTTAATTTTATTTAAAAATAAGGTACAGGAAAAATTTCACAAAGGAAGATATAAGGACATGAGGAAATATTTAGCAAAGATAGACTGGACTAACACACTAAAGAATAAGACAGCAACGGAATGCTGGAATCTTTTAAAGAGTGAAATTGACTGTGTCGTTGACAAATTTGTCCCCTTGAAAAAACAGGGGAAATGGTCAAAGAAGAAACATTTATCGAAGGAAGCCATTAGAAAAATCAAGTACAAGCAAATGATGTGGAAGACATATAGACATACCGGAAGTGAAGAAGACTATAGCATTTATAAAAAAAAGCACTTAATCAAGCTACAGCTGAAATTAGAAATTCAAAGAGAAGCTACGAACAAAAAATAGCTTTTAATATAAAACATGATAGCAAGAGTTTTTATGCGTATGTTCGAAGTAAACAGAAAGTTCAGGATAAGGTCGGTCCTCTAGAAGGTAGTGATGGAAACATAATAACAGAGGGATTCTTAATGGCAGAAAACCTAAATGAGTACTTTAGTTCGGTGTTTACCAGGGAAGATATTAGTATATTACCAGTACTTGAGACTAAGTTCGAAGGGAGAGAGTTTGACTATTTAGGACAACTAAGTGTAACCCCAACAATGGTAGCTATGAAAATAAGAGATATGAAGGATAATAAATCACCTGGAATGGATGGGATTCCTCCCAAATTACTAATGGAAATTGTAAAACAAATCAGCATACCGCTTGCGACAGTGTTCAATTTGTCATTAGAGGAGGGAATAGTTCCGTTAGAATGGAAAGAAGCAAACATTATACCATTATTTAAAATAAAAGGTTCGAGAAACAAGTCAGAGAACTATAGACCAGTGAGTTTAACATCGGTGATTTGCAAACTATTAGAAAGACTAATTAAAGATCACCTGGTTGATTTTCTTGTTAAAAATAAATTTAGAAACCCATCTCAACATGGGTTTTTAAAAGCGAGGTCATACTTAACAAATATGTTATGTTTTTTGGAAGATGTCACAAAGTGGGTAGATGAGGGATCACCAGTAGATATAATCTACTTAGATTTAAAAAAAGCCTTTGACAAAGTGCCACACCAAAGACTACTACTTAAACTAAATTAACTAAATTAAAAGTGATGAGATAGACAGCATTTACAAGATGATCTTAATAAGTTGATAGAATAGTCTGAGAAGTGGCAAATGCTGTTTAATTTTGGAAAGTGTAAGTGCCTTCACACAGGACATGGGAATGAAGATGCACAATATACAATGAGTGGTACTGTACTAAATACTACCTTAAAGGAAAAGGACTTACGGTTAACTATTAGTGCTGTCATGAAGGTATTAGAGCAGTGTGGAATTGCAGCAGCGAAGGGAAACCAAATTATGGGATTAATTAGGCGAAATATAGTGTACAAAGAGTGTACAAACTGTTATAGTGTACAAACTAATAATACCGCTGTACAAAACAATAGTTAGGCCTCACTTAGAATATTGTATACAAGCATGGAGGCCATATCGCAAGAAGGATATTGATATGCTAGAAAGAGTACAAAGGAGAGCAACCAAAATGATACAAAAACTCAGGAATATTAGTTATGAAATGCGTCGAAAAGAATGTGGTTTAACAACACTAGAAACCAGAAGATTGAGAGGAGATCAGATTGAGGTGTTTAAAATATTGAATGGATATGAAAATATTGACAGAAATATTTTTTTCACAGTCAAGGAAGAGAGAAGGACTAGAGGACATGGAGTTACATTAGCAAAGAAGCAATGTAGACTAGATATTAGAAAATTTTCATTTTCACAAAGAACAGTAAAAGAATGGAACAGATTATCAGCTGATTGTGTAGGTGCTAGTAGTGTTAATATATTTTAAAATAAAATCGACATATACCTAAGACGGGCGGGCTATACTTAGATAGATAGGTTGGACTCTCGATAAGCCAAATGGCTTCCTAGTCCACCTGCCATGTAGAGTTGAATCTCTAGGTGGCAATCTTGTTAAATCTTGTTAAATTTTTGAAATATAAACGGCTGCATTCGCTTCGGTAAAAAGGGGAAGGTTGACGAGAGAAGCAAATTACACGGCCCACAAACAATGCACTTATAATAACTCAAATGATGTTGTCCGTTAAAGATTTTATCATTGTGGATGATACATTTCATGATGAGCTTTCTTGAAGAAACATAACAAATTATCACACAAACTGAATTGTTGTCACCAGTGTTCGTTGTATCCAACACTGAGTGTAAAACGGCGCACTAATGTGGAGTAAATCGGCCCCAAACGTTACTAAATAAAAACCAAATGTCTAACATGATAACTAATCGTGCACGTGATTTTGATTATATTTAGATAACATATGTTATATGTATATGTGTGTGTATTATATATATATATATATATATATATATATATATATATATATATATATATATATATATATAGAGAGAGAGAGAGAGAGAGAGAGAGAGAGAGAGAGAGAGGAGAGAGAGAGAGAGAGAGAGAGAGGAGAGAGAGAGAGAGGAGAGAGAGAGAGAGAGAGAGAGAGAGAGGGAGAGAGAGGAGAGAGAGAGAGAGAGAGAGAGAGAGAGAGAGAGAGAGAGAGAGAGAGAGAGAGAGAGGAGAGAGAGAGTCCGTCTCCGTCTCCGTGTCCGTGTCCGTGTCCGTGTCCGTGTCCGTGTCCGTGTCCGTGTCCGTGTCCGTGTCCGTGTCCGTGTCCGTGTCCGTGTCCGTGTCCGTGTCCGTGTCCGTGTCCGTGTCCGTCTCCGTGTCCGTGTCCGTGTCCGTGTCCGTGTGCGTGTGCGTGTGCGTGTGCGTGTGCGTGTGCGTGTGCGTGTGTGTGTGTGTGTGTGTGTGTGTGTGTGTGTGTGTGTGTGTTTGTTTGTTTGTGTATGTGTGTGTGTCTGTGTGCGTGTGTGCGTGCGTGCGTGCGTGCGTGTGTGCATGCGTGAGTGCGTGAGTTCATGCATATGTTCTATGGTGTGTGCATACGTGCGTGCATAAGTACATGCGTGATTACACTCATGTGCTTGCGAAAGGGTCTTTTGTGTGAAGTTTTTGCAGATATATTTCAAACTTCAAAACTATTATATAAATCTAGCATATCTCGTGTATACCGAATAGTTCAGGTCTCCGTTATGAATAACCACGCAGATCTTTATAGTTGATTAACACATTTCAATGTTATTTTCTGCCACAGGCCTTGTCGCATTTCACAGACACCTATTGTTATAATAATAGAGAATAAATCTGATACGCATTTACGTCCACAACAAGCGTCGAAAACATGTATCTGTAGTTGAAGGAAACACGTATTTATGAATTGCACACGTGGACAGTACGAGAGGCATTCACAGAAACGCAGCGCATGCGCAGACGATCACTTTCCAAATAAGTCATTTCGCAAAATATATTCACATCCTGTGAAATTGTAAAAGGATTAGTGCACCAACTCAAATGAATGCTAACTACCGCCACGCCAAAACGTTACGTAACGTTTGCCCCACCCCACCCCACCCAGATCGTTTACTTTTGGTTGAAATTGATTGTTTTCACGCGCCATAATCACTTCGAACGTGTAACAAGAAATGAACTGTTCCAAAGATCCATACTGATGCACGATTGGAATCGTAAAATGTGTTAGAAAATATAACTTTGCAATTGTATTAGAATATTTAATTACCTACGAGCCACTGTTACGCATACACGCATTACTATAAATCCAATAACATTAATGTTTACATGTAACATTCCAGATAACAAAAGCTTTCATCCCTCCTAACAAAATAGGCAGTTCTACTGTCACAGATTTGCTCCCGAAGACACCGCCTACGTGACTTGTAAATAAAAACGCTGTTGTTTATATCGTTATGTATACGTGATTCACCTGCGGCGACTTCTGTCAGTGGTGGACAATATAACTCCATGGTCTGTACGGGAAGTTTGTCCATTTCTGCTGCAGTCTCTCACAACTTGTCTCACGGATGTGCTCTGTGGAATTGCTCTGTGGAATGTTCCTAGGTAAAAAAAAACAGTCATGCCCGACTGCCCTCGAAAACTAGCCGAAAATTAACAAAATAATCATCCCAAATAAATAATAATAATAATAATAATAATAATTTAATGATACATTTTTTATGTTGCCAATGATATACCCCTACCGATAAATTGGGACATTTATTTAAAGTACATCACGCACAAAGAATTTACCTAAAGGTGAGTCGATGATTACATCAATCCTTGCAGTTGAGCGCCATCTACTGTTAACTATGTTAACTATAGATAATTGCTTGTTTAAAAAATATACATTGTACATCATAACATCACAGAATTCTTTACATGTGTGGACTCGTATATGGTCTACATTGCCCTACACGGTCACGGTGCATGTTTGCTTTTATATTTGTGTCTACATTCATCAAAAGAATAATTGATGAGCTACTTAGCATTGAAAAATGGTAGTACCAGCAAATAAAAAATATTACTTTTAACCCTTTCAAGATCTCCACAACCCCACGGGCTTATGCATGGACTACTAGCCTATAACAGTAAGCCGTAGAGCTCTGCTGCACGGCTGGCTGAACCATTCTCGCAAGCAAAGGGTCGTTTCGGTACGTTACTTACTACACGAAGTGCTGGGAAGAGAAGAGTTGGCATTGACGTACCCAACAGCACCGACCCCTTGCGCGTGAAAATGATTAGTATTCTAAAATATTAGGCGCTTTAAATTGGTAGTTCACAGTATTTATTGTGAGACGTAGTCGTGGAATCATAGAATGTGACGGCTCTTAATGTAACACGTGACGTAAAAACACCACTTTTGAAACTAGCCCCCAAATAGAGGCGTGTGCCTAAGAAGCCCAAGAAACCGCAACCCGTAACTGCTAATTGTGGTGATTGATGTAAGACCCCAATAAGGTGCTCATCCGCCATTCCCCTATGTTTTCGTGCAGCGTGGCATCAGAGCTGTCAAATTATGACAGTTGTCAGTCGGTGCATTTCTGCGTATTGATACAGTTGTAATTGTGCTTGGTGATGTAATCAGGGGCAATCCGTGGGTGGTTCAAGCAGAAATGGAGGAGTGTAAGGTTTGAAAGACGTTTGTGGGAGCTTGAGGTATTAAAAGTTAACGAATTTTTCACAGAACTTCTGTCTATGGAGGGTAAATATGCTGTGAAGTTGTCAATAACAGAGCTCGTCAAGATTCGTAGGAAATGAAGGAAACGTTATAACGGTCGCCTATGGAAAATGCAAATGTGGTCTGACTCCTGGAGGTATTAAAAGTTCACGAATGTTTCACAGAACTTCTGTCTATGGAGGGTAAATATGCTGTGAAATTGTCAATAACAAAGCTCGTCAAGATTAGTAGGAAATGAAGGAAACGTTATAACGGTCGCCTATGGAAAATGCAAATGTGGTCTGACTCCTGGAGGTATTAAAAGTTCACGAATGTTTCACAGAACTTCTGTCTATGGAGGGTAAATATGCTGTGAAATTGTCAATAACAGAGCTCATCAAGATTAGTAGGAAATGAAGGAAACGTTATAATGGTCGCCTATGGAAAATGCGGTCTGACTTCTGGTTCTGTGTACGCGCTCGGACTTGGAATGTCTAAACTCGACTGTGTCGACTTCGAGTCCCGGGCTGGGTGGATATGGATACAGGAAGATAATTTCAGACAGGGGCGTCGATCCGGTTTTAAAACTGGGGGGACAGTGGATGATACAATGATTGGAGGGCAAAGCGCACCCCACTTACAGCATAGCTTTGCCCTGTTTATTATCTCACGACTAATTGACTTCTAGATATTGCTTACGAACTATTACCCTGATAATGTTAAATGCTACAGTAACATATATAACCGTATAACCGAATTTTTTGTTCATGACTTGCAGATCGACATATTATACATAGTATAAACTAAGAGTTGATTTTGACAAATCGTAATATGGCACCTGGCAAGCGGCAAGTGAAGGCAAGGAGGCACTTGGTGTGTAACCACTGCCACAGCTTGGTGGATTTTGCCGTATCGGGGTGCGGAAAAACTTGGTCAGAGACAACGGAGGAAGGGTTTACGTTCCAATGTTTAGGGTGTTGGAAAGTGGACTGTCTGACCGCAGAGTTAGCTAGGCTAACGGATATTGTGAAGGGGATGGAGAGTGGAGGGAGGGTGATTGCAAGGAAAACAAATGGAGAAAGAACAACAGGAAACATGACATGCAGGAAGGTGACAGGGGAGAAAGTGACAGTAGAGAAGGAGGGAGGGACAAGGGGACAGGAGATGAGAGAAGTAGATGCGACAGGAGTAAAGACGAATGGAAGAAAGGAAAAGTGAGCGTAGATGTGACCAAACTGAAGTCAATAACAAGGACGATGACAGGAAGAAAAGAGACAGGAAAGAAAGGAACAACAGAGAAAGCGGCAGGGGGAAAAGTCAGCAACCAGGGAGATGCAAAACGGAGGAGCTACTCTGAAGCAGTGATCGAGGGGGCATTGAGAACAGAAAGGGTATTTATGGGAGACTCCATTTTGCGAAAGACAGACAGGACATTAAGAAAAGGAGAAGACGTTGTTGTTTGTCTTCCGGGGGCTAGGTTCGAGCATGTGACTGAACGGGTAGAGAACGTATTGGGGCATGGCCAAGGGGGGTCTATATTAGTACAAGTAGGGACGAACAATGCAGACAGGGATGGAACAACCAGGATAGTAAAGAGATACAGAGAGTTGGTAGAGACACTGAAGAAAACAAGAGTTGAACAGACCATACTATCAGGAATCTTGCCAGTGATGAGGGGAAGGGGAGCAACATTTAGAAACTGCAAGAGGATGGCAATTAACGCAATATTAGAGCAGATGTGTGAAGAAGAAGGAGTTGGATTTGTAGATTTGTGGGTATATTCTGTTGGGAAAAAAGACATGTATATGAGGGATGGCCTCCATCTAAGCGGAAAGGGCGCAGCAGTGTTCGCCGAGAACCTACTTCGATCAATGGACAATGGAACAGGTTGCAACTTTTTAAACTAGTTTCGCAGGGGGGATACACAGAGAAGCCAAATACTAGAGGCATAGATAAAGATAGCAAAAAGACATCAGCAAAGAACAGCCTGGAAAGCCCTACGGAATTTGGTTATAAACGTGTTTGTTTAAATGTAAGGAGCATAGTAAACAAAAGAAATGAACTAAACATTATGGTAGAAGATATTGACCCTCACATAATAGGTATAACTGAATCTTGGGCCACACCCGATATATCAGATGCCGAATTAGGAATGACAGGATATGTAATGTTTAGGAAAGATATATTAGGAAGAAGGGGAGGCGGCGTTATTTTATATATTAAAGAATCCATCCAGGCTTATGAAATAAAATTAGAAAAAGAAGCAGAATGTGAAGAAGCTGTCTGGTGTAACATAGTTACAGGAAACTCAACATTAACTGTTGGGTTAGTGTATCGGAGTCCAAACATAAGCATGGAAGAGAATGAAAAAATACATAACGCTATCAAAGAAGTGAGTAAACGGGACTGTATTATTATGGGGGATTTTAACCATGGGCATATACAGTGGACATCTCTACAGAGTACCGGGAGAGAGGATCAAGAGTTTTTAAATTTAGTACAAGATAGTTTCCTTTCTCAACATGTGTTAGACGCAACCAGGGGCGAGAACGTGTTAGACGTAGTATTGAGCTCACAGAAGGAATTTGTTGATAATGTCAAGATATGTGAGCCACTGGGGTGTAGTGATCACAACCAGATACATTTTATCATCAAAGTAAAGGGAAAACGGAATAGAAAAATAAGGTACAGGGAAAATTTCACAAAGGAAGAAGATATAAGGACATGAGGAAATATTTAGCAAAGATAGACTGGACTAACACACTAAAGAATAAGACAGCAACGGAATGCTGGAATCTTTTAAAGAGTGAAATTGACTGTGTCGTTGACAAATTTGTCCCCTTGAAAAAACAGGGGAAATGGTCAAAGAAGAAACATTTATCGAAGGAAGCCAATCAAGTACAAGCAAATGATGTGGAAGACATATAGACATACCGGAAGTGAAGAAGACTATAGCATTTATTAAAAAAAGCACTTAATCAAGCTACAGCTGAAATTAGAAATTCAAAGAGAAGCTACGAACAAAAAATAGCTTTTAATATAAAACATGATAGCAAGAGTTTTTATGCGTATGTTCGAAGTAAACAGAAAGTTCAGGATAAGGTCGGTCCTCTAGGAGGTAGTGATGGAAACAATAACAGAGGGATTCTTAATGGCAGAAAACCTAAATGAGTACTTTAGTTCGGTGTTTACCAGGGAAGATATCAGTACTTGAGACTAAGTTCGAAGGGAGAGAGTTTGACTATTTAGGACAACTAATTGTAACCCCAACAATGGTAGCTATGAAAATAAGAGATATGAAGGATAATAAATCACCTGGAGTGGATGGGATTCCTCCCAAATTACTAATGGAAA